>BPLQ01015371.1:0-202451 GCA_021605075.1 Caerostris darwini
TTTCTGTGTTTCGTCGATGCTGTTTTGAAATTGACCTAAACAATTGGCTTTTTATTTCGTAGAATTAATCATAATCATGTTTTTATGTTTTAAATTATTGCGGATTCGATTTCATGTAAATATATTGACGTTAATTTTATAAAGAAAAGTATTCAGTATTATGCTTTTTATTTTGTATTAAGTAAATGTGCTAATTTATAAATGGTATAATTATCCATTATATATATTATGCATTAATGGAATATTAATTTTTATTGCATTTGATTTTGTATAAATATATCAATGTGTTAATTTATGAAGAAATAATTTTCAATAATCATGTTCTTACTACATTGGATTGTTCATGATGCATGTTAACAAGGAAAACTTTATTTTTATTTGTCTTTTGTAAATATGTCAATATGATGATTTTTATAAAGAAATAATATTATGTGTTTACTAGTAATGAAATTATTATTATTATTATTAAATAATAATTAATGTAAAGTTCAGTAACTAAAATTTGGTGTGAAACAACTTGTTTATAATTATTTTCTTCAATTAAATATCCATAAAAAATTCGAAATTTATATACAACTGTCATAATACAACTGAAAACAATTCTTGTATATTTGCAAAAAGCAAATATTTTTATTTGCTTATTAAATACTTATTAATACCTTAAACATGTTACTATAAAATAAAATTATTACATTTTGTTTAATTTCAAAGAACAAGAATAAAATATTTGTTTTCCATTATGGGAAGATTTTTAAATAAAATCTATTTGAAATTCTATAGAATCTATAATTAAGTATATATATTAAATAACATGTATGTAAATTATAATATATAATTATTATTATAATATATACTTACATACACATGTATTATAGTTATGTGTATATAATTAGATATTATAGTGCATTATTTTTATTATTAAATTATAACTACTATCAAGGTTGGTGACTGCAGTTTGGATTTATAAAAAAATTTATATATTCTTACAAATAAATAAATAGTCAATGTGTTATATTTGCTTAATATAATATAAAAGAATATTTCTGTATTCACAAAAATAAATACATATTTTTATTTGAATATTATGGATACTATCATTAAATTGATAATTATACAAATAAATAATGTCATATATACTTTATTTCATAAAATCAATTCAAAGTCTTTGTTCTTAATCATAAGTATACATTGAACTCTATATAAGTTATTATTACATTGCTTTTATCATTAAATAATAAGTTTTAAAAAGTCTGAAAGGTAAACTTTGGTATAGAACACGTTCACGTCGCTCACATCCAAAAAATTAAAGATTTGGTGGTTGCAAACCGTCGATTTGCAATTAGAGACGTCGCTGATGATGTTGGAATTTCAAAAGAATCGGCCAGTCCCATTTTGGGCCTCAACCACGTCAAATTTCGATTGGTACCAAAAATACTGAATGCGACAGCATTGATTCTTCGTGCCTTTTTCGCCAAAAATGAAACTCATATCGTTCCACAACCACCGTACTCAACTGATTTAGCATCCTGCTACTTCTGGCTATTCTCTAAGCTCAAAAGACCCCTCCGGGGTTGCCATTTTGAGTCGATTGAAGAGACATTTCAAAAGTCGCCGGAATCAGTTTTAACATCTCACAAAGCCAAGCGTAACTCGAGCACTAATGACATTTTGACGTAAAATTTCACACAGATGTCAAGGACAGTGCCAACAATCTAAAAAAGAAAAAAAATTGAAATGCCATATGCACGGGAAATTTAAATTGAAAATTGGTCTTACTTCTTGGACACGGTAGTAGATACATAAAATAACACAATGTTTTTGTTGTATCTTTTTATTTGTCATTTTGTATTTTTCCTTTTAAAGGGTAGTTTATTTACAGAAGGGTAAGTAAGGGCTAAGTAATATTTCCTCCCAAAAGGAGGCGTAAGGATAAATAATTTGTAAACCCCTCGGTTTGAAGAACTATCTCGAAGATTTTATAAGTGTCCGTATTATCAGCTTAGTCCAAGAGTTTCGAATCGATTTTTGCAATTTTTTTAATGTCCTTTATACTGAATGGTCAAGTATTTGTATTAAAGATTTTCTTACAATAAAGTCTTATTTTTTATTCCATATTATATGGTTTGTGTTCATTTTTAGTTACTTATTACCGTATCCGAAATATAAAATTAAGTCGCTACATCCTGATTATCATGTCTTTCAAAGGATTTCTTGCAGTATTACTCAAAAACGCTGTTCTAAAGTTATTAATATGTGTATTACAAAATTTGAAATATTTTTCAATTCCTTATATTAGATCACACTCTCCCTATATATATCTTGTTCAAATTTTCAATCGTTCCTAAAATACTTTTTATTCATCAACTGAACTTCAAAAGCCTTTTTTTTAACTTGTAGTGGAGGACATTGGGTGTTAATATAGTTTTTTCAAATATCAATTCATTAGTTAAACTTAACTTAATTTAATTAATTAATTTATTTTTTTTAGATTTAAGTTGCAGTTGCATTTATTTATTAATAGATGGCGCCAGATAAACTTAAAAAAATAAATTAAAATTATTTATAAAGTACTTTCTGCAATATAGTGAAAAAAAAGTAGGAATTGACTTAATATTTTTTTTTTTTTTTATATCACTTGTTTTTTATTCCATATTATATAGTTTATGTTAATTTTTGTGTTACTTATTACCTTATCCAAAAATATTAAATATGCATTTCTCTGCGAGAGTATATATATATATATATATATATATATACATATATAATTATTTATATATATATATATATATATATATATATACACGTCTCTACATCCTGATTATCATGTCTTTCAAAGGATTTCTTGCAGTATTACTAAAATAGGCTGTTGCTAAAGTTTTTAATATGTGTATTACAAAATTTGAAATATCTTTATATATATCTTTAATGTTCCTTATAACTACATAGTAGAGTTACTGGAACGGTTCCAAACTCCCTAAAAATGACAGGTGATGAATCACGGTGCTTTCACTATGATCCAAAAGCAAAACGACAAAGTTATGAGTGTAAGTCAGAAAAATCACCACAAGCGAAAAAAAACAAGAACAAGTAATATTAAAAAAAAATATTTTTAAAGTCAATTACTACTTTTTTTTCACTATATTCACTTTCAGAAAAGTCTTTTACAAATAAAGTTGCAATTTTCTTCTTACAGCTGGCGCCATCTATTATTAGATACATGCAACTTGAATTTTAAAAAAAAACTAAAATTAATTAATTAAAATTAATTAATGACTTAATATTTGAAAAAATGTATTAACATCAAATACCCTCCACTACTAGTTCAAAAAATGTATTTGAACTTGAGTGGATGAATAAAAAGTATTTTATGAACGATTGAAAATTTGAACAAGATATATACAGGGAGAATGTGAGCTAATAGAAGGAATTGAAAAATTGCTTCAAAAATCAAAATAATGCTCATTACTTTCTTCGATAGTAAAGGTATTTAGTAAATATGCACGAAGAATTTGTTCCAACTGGACAGACAATTACAGGTGAGTATTATTTAAGTAATTTGAAGTGCTTGATGTCCAAATTTTGTGTCATTCGTCCAGAATGTCCGAATAAAAACATGTCGGTGTCTGTTATATTATAATACAAGAGTCACAATTCACGACTTTTGGCAAAAAATATCTTCTGTTGTTAAATACAACGTATTTACGTAATTTCGCGCAACGACTTTTTCTTTATACCCAACATTTATGACATTGTAGCATTATTTATTAATTCATTGTAGCATTGTAATTATTAATACATTGCAGCACATTTAATTACATTGTAGCTATACCAACAGCTTCGACAAGAACTTTGGAGGCATTCCCACAGACTGAATTTCAACAGGAATTCATGCTTTTATTAAGGCCAAAAGGCATTGAAGGCAAAAGGGCATATTTTAAATAAAACTAGTAATAAGTAATTTTTGTTTTTATTTAATTTTTAAGCCTATTTTTGAAATTCTTTGATAAACTGCATTTATCACAACTTGGATGTATACCATGTATTATATTGCATACATTTGTCAAAACAGTTTGTTATATAACGACAACTAATGTCTAAATAAAAGTAATTTGCGATCTTATAATTTCAATGAAACTAATCTCTTAAAAATTGCTATTTTCATTACGCATTTAAATCTTATAATTTGGTATTATACAACAACAGTGTTGAATGGATGTTTGTAGTGGTTCGGAATCCACTTTAAACTGTAGGTCCTGGTCTGTTAAGCCCTCATGAGACATAAGATGAACGTAGAGCGACAAACTAAACAGTATTGGTAGAAATATAAAGGTATATTTGAAAAATGGCTCAGATATGAACTTAAATGAAGTGAACATTCATTATTGAAAAAAAAAGTTAATTATTAAATGTAAACCTTTTAAAAAAATGTTTTTTCCTCATTTTCAATAAATAATTACCATAAGTAATTTCCATACACCTCAGAAAAATATTTAAGAAATCTACAATGAATCAAGACGGATTTTTTTGAAAGGTCACAAAAAGAAAACTTTCTGTTCGCTCTTCAGAGTAATGAGATTTACATGACAAAATGGCTAATTAATTGCATTAAAAGACAGGCAAAATCTTTCGAATAAATCATGTCAGAGATCACCACTCGCTTCCAGATTGTACAAGAAGAACAGTCATGAAGAAAAATTGTTGAGTAAAATGAAATTATCACGGGAAAAAATGCAGTTAGCAAATTCTTAATCGCATTTATTAATTCTTGCACGAAAGATTAAAAAAGAAAAAAAAAATCTTACATTTTTCTGAAGGCCTGCGTTTATCAAAAGGGCAATTTTTCTCAAATAAAATTAATGACGGACGACAACCTGTTAGAGAAGGAGAGTTTTTAACAGCAAATTGAATCAAAGAAGCTATACCAGGTGGAAATAATGACATTCACTGCGACTTTCTTCTGAAGTTAATGTCTATTTCTGCCTTCTTGCCGAAGAAGACTTTGTAATATATATTTTATTTAATTTTATCTTCTTCTTCCGAAACTTATAATTAAAGCGTTTGTAATTTGAATATGAATTGATTTGATTTCTTCTTTATGATATAGGAACAGACGGTTTATTCAGACGTATGATTCATAAGAGGGGAATATGATATTAACAAAAAAGCTGCTATTTTATTGTTATTGGTAATTTTTTACTTTTGTTATCAATAGGTCTGAAATATTTTTATCAAATAATAAAATTTAATTTTTTTATTGTAATAACATGCATGAATTCTTTGTTTCCATAAAAATAATCATGAATTTAAACCATGAAAAAATATGTTTTTTTTTTTTAAAATTGTACATGGACTCATATAAACAACGAATCCAAGCATACCTTAGCACATCAATTAAAAGCATCAACTATATTAAAATATAAGGCATAAATTACTTTGAAACATAATAACTACATAAATATATGATTATAAACCAACTCGTTCTATGACTACTGTTTTTTTACTCAAATTGTTTCATTTATCAAAAGTATATCAATTCTCGATTAACACCAAAACCTAAATGGAGTTTTAAACTAAAAATAAATAATTCATTAGTTCGTAGAAAAAAGAACAGTTATGATAAAATCCCTCACAATTTAGAATCAATTAATTTTATCCTCAAAAAACTGTATGATTGAGTTTTATAATGTATTTTAACTTCTTGAATATACGTATTTCACTATTCATATACCAAATAAATTAATAAACTTTACTGCAATATAAATAATAATGACTAAAGAACATTTAAAGTTAAATGGGAAAAGAAAATAGTTTAAGTTAAAATTTATTTGCTTTTAAGTATTAATGAAATTTATAATTGATTATACCCTTGAAATTATACATAAATTAATGTTGTATTAAAATATAGCTTTCAGAGAAAATTTATGCAGACATATGAAACTCTTTTATCTAAATTATTTTTGTCTACCCATTGAATTTGTAATACAAAGGTGTTATTAATGAAATACAATTCCATTGAATTTTCATTAAATTTTAACTAGACAAATATCTAAATGCAGTTCTCAAAATTGAAATAAATTATAATTAAAAATCAGAAAATATATGATAAAATAATATTCAGATAATACTCATCAGCTAATTATATTGGAATTTACTGAATACAAATATAATTAGCTGAGGAATATTCATCCAAAAAATATTTCATCTTCGAAAACAATATATTATGATGTAAAACACTTTAAATGTATTATAAATTTTACTAACCATGAATTCTAAATGTAGTACTGAAAAATAAATCAAAAATTTCTTATTCCAAAAATACATGCTATATTTATAATAAAATAACATTTCGGAGATCTTATTAATTCACTTATAATTAGATGATGAGTATTCTTCGAAGAACTATTTAGTCTTCGAAGACAATATAATTAATGCCAACAATCTATCTGTATTACTTGTAGTTTAATATTATACTATCTATAGAATGTAATGTAATTATTAAACACGTCGTGCAGTCATATAATAGTTTGCTAGAGTAAAGATAAGTTTATTGTCTAGTTAATTTAGAATGCCTAATATTGTGAACCAGAGGTCTTTTAATTTCTCCTGATTAGTAGCCACTCTTAATTTGTTGCCTAATTATATCATGACAAATAGTTTTTGTTTCTAATAGGACTTGTATTATGATATCGAGTAATAATGTTTTTTGTGTATCATTGTACATTAAGATATTTTTGAAAATGTGTAAACTATTTATTGAATAAAACATACTTTATCTTTATATTTTCAAAAAAAGTAAATAAGTATACACTCGAGACAACGAGCTACATGTATTGTTAAAGAGAAGCTAATGATCTACTCATATCTTTTAAACATATTTGTTTTCTAATCAAATAACACATTTTGAGGAATTGAGAAACGCGAAAAAATGTACCCTAACATGTTACAAATTATTTGGATGCATTACAGAAATACAACACAATTTATAAAATTTATATATAAATGCACTTTAACTTTTGTAAAATAAGTGTTAAAAACTTAAGCAAAAAATAAAAAAAACATAAATCGGTTTTTTTTTTATTTAACATATATGAAATTTAATATTTAGTATGAAGTTTAGTTTTTTTCCGTTAGCATACAGGCACAATTATATATATATTGCAAAAATATTATTATTTATATCACTAATTACTACAAAAATATACTGTAATTCATGAATCTTTTATATAGAGGAACATATTTTGGAAATGAATATTGTAATAGTTTATATAAGAAAAATCATATTGAACAAATAAAGAACTAATTTAAAATACGTTTAATTAATAAAATAATTCTCAAATAATATCTTTTAGATATACTAAAATTATTTATCCTAAAAATAATGAAAATAAGCCGGAAAATATTTTCATCTATATACGAAGCTAATTATTATGTTATTTTTTATGCCTTAAATTTCATTATTTTCTTTATTAATCACGAACACCCCTATGTCTTTATCCTTGTTCCCAATCAGAATGATTAATAAGTAAAAGTTGTTCTTCCATGGGATCTAAATAGGGATAATTTATAATCAGTAAGGAGATCAGGAAAAAAAGTGCTGATGAATGAATAACAGCAGAGGTGATCAGTAAGTAAAGGATATGTCTCAGGATATGATACATGGATTCTTGCAAAGGAAGCACGATGAATGCTTGATGAAAGACACAATAATAATGAGAATAGGCCAGATGATATTTTTATCAGCTATAGAATGCTAATTCTTAGGCTGTGTTTCATCCATAAAATTTCATTATTTTCTCTCTCATTGTTTATTAATCACGAACAACCCTTTGTCTTTATTCTTGTTCCCAATCAGAATGATTAATAAGTGAAAGTTGACCCTCCATGGGAACTAAAAAGGGACCATTTATAATCAGTAAGGAGATAAAAAAAAATAGCTATTGAGTGAATAATAGGTGATCTATAAGTAAGGGATATGTTTGAGGATATGATACATGGGTTCGTTCGTAGGAAGCACGATGAATGCTTGATGAAGCACGCAATAAGTTGCAGAGATAGCAAGATGACAATGGGATAATCATTGATATTTCTTTAACACTTCTTTATCTCGTGAATGAAAAGTGGGTATTTCAGGCTTCGATGACAGCGATGAGCAAAGAACGGGTTTTACCATAATGGGAAAATTAAACCGTGAATTTAAAAATACACATATATATATATATATATATATATATATACACTATCTGGAAGAAAGTGACGGGACACCCCTCGAAAAGTAGAAAAGTCGACAATACAGCTGACACATGCGCAGTAATAGGTATCCCGTGTCAGTCATATCCTATAAATACTCTGTGGAGTCGACTAGAGTTGTTTTTTGTCAAGATGACGCCACGGGAAGAGTTGTCTGAATTCGAGAAAGATGTGTTCGTTGGATTGCATCTTGCCAAGGTGTCAATTAGGGAGATATCCCGTCTCCGTAACTGCTCCAAATCAACTGTAGCACGTGTTGTGTGTCGCTACAAGACTGAGGGACACTGCAAGAACAAACCCCGAAGTGGACGACCTACATTTCTCACCAGCAGGGCCCGGCGGGTGCTCGGCAGGGAGATTCGAAGTAACCGTCAAACATCCATGGATAACATCGCTAATGAGTTTAGATAAGCCACAGGTGTGGCCGTTTCGACCAAGACTCTTCGTATCGAGGCCCATAAGTTAGGTTACACTGGACGTTCGGCGGCCCATAAGCCTTTGATTACGAAAACCAACAAGAAAGCGCGCCTTCGATGGGCCAAAAACCACTGTACTTGGACTCTGGATGACTGGAAACGCGTCCTTTGGAGTGGTGAGTCACGATTTACCCTTTTTCGTTCCGATGGACGTGTTTGGGTATGGCGTTTACCAGGAGAACGCCTTTTGCCCGAGTGTGTCATCCCAACTGTAAAGTTTGGTGGAGGAGGATTGATGGTATGGGCCTGTTTCTACTGGTATGGGGCTGGCCCACTGGTGAAGGTTGATGGTGCGATGAATGCCGATAGATACTGTGATATTCTCGACAATCATGTCCTTCCTACCTTGTGGGCAACGTACGGTATGGATGATTGCTGGTATCAAGACGACAACCAACATGCCATGTTTCAAGGAGGACTCTTGATTGGTATGTGAAAAACAACGTTAAACGCATGGAGTGGCCGGCGCAGAGCCCTGATCTTAACCCAATTGAGCATCTCTGGAACGAATTGGACCGTCGGTTGAGGGCTGCACCCCACTCCCCAAAAGCAAGCCTGAACTATGGAACTTCCTGTTAAACATTTGGAAGGAAATTCCTCTTGCCACTATGGCAAATTTAGTGGAATGCATGCCCAGAAGGGTTGCAGCTGTGATCGCAGCCAAAGGAGGCCCTACCTCCTATTAATTTTAATAAATATGGGTTTATGTCGTTATAGTGTCGTGTCCCGTCACTTTCTTCCACATAGTATATATATATATATATATATTAAAAAGAGGCTTGTAAAATGTATATTGTATTTTACATTTGAAATAAATCAAAATTTTTATGGAATAAAATGAATAAGTTCGTCTTTTTCAAAAGTATAAAAAAAAATTAATAAACTTATAAATTTTTTAAAAAATGTGTGTTTAATCAATGTTGTTATACTAAATGAAGGACATTGTACAGCATTAACAACACTGTACATATTAAATAGTTAATATGTACAGTGTATCAAACAATTTTTAAGTCTGACGTAATATCTCCGATTTTAGGTGTACCATCTATATTATCGTGCATGCAGTATATGCATTAAATATCAGTTGACTTACTGTCAAATCCTCAATGCATTTGTTTACTATCTCCAAAGATACGATATTCCTTACGAATTCGTGCCGGTGTTAATGTACTCTAACAAATGTACTAAAGGCAAAAAAAACATATTTTGAATAAAAATCATATAGTTATTGGTTTTTTATTTAATTTTAATTACCTAGTCTTTAACATTCTTTTGCGTACTGTATATATCACAAATTGTATGTATATCGTACATCATATTTCATATCTTTGTGTAAAAAGTTTATAATATAGCAGAGATCTGATGACAGAATAAAAGTAATTCGAGGTTCTATAAATTAGAGAAACCAGCTAATCTTTTAGGAAATTATATTCTGATGACAGAATTTCCTCTTATAATTTGCCATTATGCAACAGTGTAGATATAAATATAAAGATATGTTTAAAAAATTGTTCTGATAATGAACCTAAAAAAAGTGAACATTAGTGATGGAATCAAAAAGTTAATTGTATACCTTTTTCCAATAAATAAAATAACTTTTTTTCCTTCATTTTTAAAAAATAATTGCTATACATCTCAGCGAAGTATTTAAGAAATCTAAAATGAATTGAGATTGATTTAAAGGAAGGTCACACTAAGAAAAACGTTTTGCTCGCACTTCAGAGTAATGAGATTTACATGACAAAATGACTAATTAATTGCATTAAAAGACGCTTAAAATCTTTAGAATAAATCATGTCAGAGATCACCACGTGCTTCCAGATTATACAAGAAGAACAAACACGAAGAAAAATTGTTGAGTAAAATGAAATTATCACAAAAAAAAAATTCCATTAGAAAATTCTTAATCGTATTTAATAATTCTTTCACGAAAGGAGAAAAGTAAAAAAAGTATTTCTTACATTTTCCTGAAGGCCTGCGTTTATCAAAAGGGCAATTTTACTCAAATAAAATTAACGACGGACGACAACCTGTTAGAGATGGAGAGTTTTTAACAGCAAATTGAATCAAAGAAACTATACCAGGTGGAAGTAATGACTTTCCTGCGACTTTCTTCTGGGGTTAATACTTGTTGCCTCCTTCTTGACGAAGGAGACTTTGTAATATATATATTTTTTCACTTATTTCATTTCATTTACTGCTTTCGACACTTGGATTTAAAGTGTTTGTAATTCGAATATGAATTGATTTGATTTCTTCTTTATGGTACAGGAACAGACGCTTTATTCTGACGTATGCTTCATAAGAGGGGACTATAATATTAACAAAAAAACTGCCATTTTGCTGTTATTGGTAATTTTTTACTCTTGTTATCAATAAGTCTGAAATATATTTATCAAATAATAAATTTTAATTTTTTTATTGTATTATCATGCGGGAATTTTTTGTTTCTATAAAAATAATCATGAATTTAAACCTTGAAAAAATATGCTTTTTTTTTTCAATTGTACATGGACTCATACAAATAACGAATCTAAATATACCTTAACACATCAATTAGAAGCATCAAGTATATTAAAATATAAAGCATAAATTACTTTGAAACATAATAACTACATAAAACAATTGGTTTTATGACTACTTTTTTTAAATCAAATTCTTTCGTTTATCAAAAGCATTTCACTTCTCGATTAATACCAAAATCTAAATGCAGTTTCAAACTTAAAATAAATAATTTATTTTTTCCGAGAAAGAACAGTTATGATAGAATCCCTCCCAATTTAGAATCAATTAATTTTATCCTCAACAAACATTTTGTATGCTTGGATTTTATAATATATGTTAATTTCTTGAATATACTTATTTTACTATGCATATACCAAATAAATTTATAGACTTTACACAAATATAGTTAATAATGAACAAAGAACATTTAAAAATACTCACGTTTCAATAAAGTTGAATGGGAAAAGAAAATACGTAGTTTAAGTTAAAATTTATTCGTTTTTAAGTATTAATGAAATTTACAATTGGTTATTCCTTTAAAATCATATATAAAATAATTTTGTATTAAAATATAGCTTTCAGAGGAAATGTATGCAGACACATGTTAATGTATGACACATGAAATGTAACATGACACATGTATGCACACACAAATTAATATGTTTAGCCATTTAATTTGTAATACAAAGGTGTTATTCATCAAATACAATTCCAAAGAATCATCATTAAATTTTAACTAGTCAAATATCTAAATGCAGTTTTCAAAATTAAAATAAATTATAATTCAAAATCATAAAATATATGATAAAATAATATTCAAATAACTTATTATTTGTATTCAGTAAATTCGCATATAATTAGCTGATGAATATTCATCCGAAAAATATTTTATCTTCGAAAACAATATATTATGATGGAAAACACTTTAAATGTCTTATAAATTTTACTAACCATGAATTCTAAATGTAGTACTGAAAAATAAATAAATAATTTCTTATTCCAAAAATACATACTATATTTATAATAATAAAATAACATTTCGGAGATATTATTAATTCACGTATAATTAGATGATGAGTATTCTTCGAAGAACTATTTAGTCTTCGAAGACAATATAATTAATGCCAACAATCTATCTGTATTACTTGTAGTTTAATGTTATACTATCTATAGAATGTAATGTAATTATTAAACACGTCGTGCAGTCATATAATAGTTTGCTAGAGTAAAGATAGTTTATTGTCTAGTTAATTTAGAATGCCTAACATTGTGAACCAGAGGTCTTTTAATTTCTCCTGATTAGTAGCCACTCTTAATTTGTTATCTAATTATTTTTGACAAATAGTTTTCTTTGTTTCTAATAATAATAATAATTTGAAATAATCCTTAATAACTAATAATAATCTTTAACTAATAATAATTTTTTATGTGTTTCTTTGTTACAAATAGTTGACTTGTATTATGCTAATGAGTAATAATGTTTTTTGTGTATCATTGTAAATTAAGATATTTTTGAAAATGAGTAAATTATTTATTGAATAAAACATAGATTATATTTATATTTTCCAAAAAAAAAAAAAAAAAAAAAATCAAGTATACAATCTAGACAACGAGTTATATGTATTGCAAAAGAGAAGTTAATGATCTACCCATATATTTTAAACATATTTGTTTTCTAATCAAATGAAACATTTTGAGGAATTGAGAAACGTGAAAAAATTTACTCTAACATATTAAAAATTATTTGGATGTATTACAGAAATACAACACAATTTATAAAATTTATATGTAAGTGTACTTAAAATTTTGTAAAATACGTGTTAAAAACTTTAGCAGAAAATAAAAACGTTTAAATCACTTTTTTTTTATTTAACATATACGAAATTTAATATTTAGTATGAATAAATGTGCATTTTTTTCTGCATTAAAATAATCAAATGATAATAAAATAGATTATTTATTCGTTTTTTTTTTCGCTAACATACAGGCACAATTATATATATATATTTCAAAAATATTATTATTTATATCACTAATTACTACAGAAATATACTGTAATTCATGAATCTTTTATCTAGTGGGAGAATAGTTTGGAAATGAATATTGTAATAGGTTATATAAGAAATATCATATTGAACAAGTAAATAACTAATTTAAAATACGTTTAATTAATAAAATAATTCTCAAATAATATCTTTTAGATATACTAAAATTATTTATCCTAAAAATAATGAAAATAAGCCGGAAAATATTTCTATATGGTTTACGAACCTACTTATTATGCTATTTTTCATTAATTAAATCTCATTATTATATGTCTTATTCTTTATTAATCACGAACACCGAACATTGAAAGAAATCTAAAATGAATTGAGATTGATTTTAAGGAAGGTCACACTAAGAAAAAAAGTTTGCTCGCACTTCAGAGTAATGAGATTTACATGACAAAATGGCTGTTTAATTGCATTAAAAGACACGTGAAATCTTTCGAATAAATCATGTCAGAGATCAGTATGCACTTCTAGATTATACGAGAAGAACAAACACGAAGAAAAATTGTTGAATAAAATGAAATTAACACAGAAAAAAAGGTGTTAGAAAATTTTTATTCGTATTTAATAATTCTTTCTCTAAAGGATAAAAGTGAAAAAAAAATAATTTCTTACATTTTCCTGAAAGCTTGCGTTTATCAAAAGAGCATTTTTTCTCAAATGAAATTAACGGCGGACGACAACATGTTAGAGAAGGAGAGTGTTTAACAGCAAATTAAATCAAAGAAGCTATACCAGGTGGAAATAATGACTTTCACTGCGACTTTCTCCTGATGTTAATGCTTGGTCCTTCCTTCCTGTCGAAGAAGACTTTGTATTATATTTTTTTTTCCACTTATTTCATCTTCTGCTTTCAACACTTGGAATTAAAGAGTTTGTAATTTGAATATGAATTGATTTGATTTCTTCTTTATGGTAGAGAAAAGATGGTTATTCTGATGTCTGCCTCAAAAGATTGGAAAAATTTGTTGAAGAAAAAGGCAGACAATTTTATTGCTATTGGTGATACTTTACTTCTGTTACTATAAGGCCGAAAGATTTTAACAATTAATATATTTAGTTTATTTACTTTTTTACTGAATATAACATACGTGAATTTTCTGTTCCCATAAAAAATAAAATAAAATAATAAATAAAGCATGAATTAAATAATTGAAAAATATGTTTGTTTGTTTTTTTAAATTCTACATGTACTGGTAAAAGTAACGAGTCTACATATATCATAACACCTTAATTTGAAATATAAAATATACTAAAATATGTTGTTCTAATGCAGCTGGTAATAAAGAGACAATTAATCTTTATGCCATAAGAAGGGCTGCGCACCGCCTTAACTCCTTTAGTACTACCCAGGGGACACGTGTAGCTCAAAGTTATGATACGGACGCTAGTAACACTTACCCCATAGCAGTCTACAATTATTTATTAGACCGGGAACTACATTGTAAAGTGGATTCCGAACCACTACAAACATCCTTGGCCTGGTCTCGAACCCGAAACCTGTGGTACCGAGCGCCAGAGCTCTAGTCACTCGGCCATAGGGCCTCATATATTGAAATATAAATTTAAAAGTACTTTGACAAAGATTAACTACGTAAAAATATCATTAAGCTAAAATGTTTTTAGTTTCATAATATAAACGGATTAAAAACCATAAATGTAATATGGACTGAAATCATTCTATAAACCATATAATGTGGACTATAAGTTTATAAAACAGTATAATATGGAAAAAAAATACACTTCATATTAAGGAAAGCATTAGTACAAATACTTGTCTATCCCATAGAAAGGGCATTAAAGAAATTGAAAGACTCAATTTTGAAACTCTTGCACTAAGCTTCTTGAAAATACTGACATATATAAAATCTTCGAAATCGTTCTTCGAATCCAGTGATTTCCAAAATATTTATTCGTACGCCTCATTTTGAGAAAAAACGTTTCTTAGTTTACCACTGTAAAAAATCATCCTTTAAAAAGACAAATAGGAAGATACCATAAAAAACTAGATAGTTCTATTACATCTACTTGAATCATAAAGCATAATAAAAGATATATTTTAATTTTTTTCTTACTGAATTTAACATACATGAATTTTTTGATATCATAAAAATAAGCCTGAGCTAAAACATTCAAAAACATATTTGTTGGTTTTTAATGCTATACTCATCTAAGTATACCATAACACTTTAATTAGAAATATAAAACATATTACAATATAAAACATAAATTACTTTGAAACACAATAACTACGTAAATATATGATTAATCTAAAGTGAATTATTTTCACGAAATATGATAAAACCAGTTTGTCTTATTACTGCTGATTTCAACAAAAAAATGTCTCGTTTAACAACCTCAATTCAAATCACAATTAGCACCGAAATCTAAATGTAGTTTTGAATTAAAAAATAATTTAATAATTCGAATAAAAAAAAAAGAACAGCTTTGATAAAATAGTTTTCTAGTTCCCGTACAATTTTAAAAAAATAATTATTTGCTTTTATTTAATTTTATAAGACCAATCTTTGTAATTCTGTGACACTCTGTTTATTTCATACTTTATGTGCATCTACGTTAAATTTATGATGTTAAAAAAACTTCAATTTGGTGACATTGTGACTATAACAAAAGCTTCAAAGCCAGTTTTAAGGGGTTCTCAAAAAGGTTAACTCTAATAGACATTGTAAAAATGTAATTAAGGCGCTATAATAAGTGTATTGTAGCCAACACAGCATATTTTGAATTAAGTTTCTAAAATATATATATATAATTGTTTTTACGTAATTGTATATACTGAGTCTTTAAAATTCTTTTGCACACTGTATATATCACATCTTAGATGTATATCAAACTTTACATTTCATATTTTCGTATAAACATTTTATTATATAACAGACAACTGATGTCTGAATAAAAGTTGAGGTCTTATAATTTAAAGAATAAAGCTAATCCTTTTGCAAATGATATTTTCATGACACATTTTCATTTTATAATTTGGCATTATGCAACAGTGTTGATGTAAATATAAAGATATATTTTAAAAATGGCACTGATAATGAACCTAAAAGAAGGGAACATTCATTATTAAACGAAAAAGTTAATTATTAAATGTAACTCTTTTCAAAAAAAAAAAAAACTTTGATCTTCATTTTCAATGAATAATTACCATACATCTATGCGAAGTATTTAAGAAATCTAAAATGAAGCAAGATAGATTTTACGGAAGGTCACAATAAGAAAAACTTTGCTCGCTCTTCAGAATAATGAGATTTACATGACAAAATGGCTAATTAATTGCATTAAAAGACACGTGAAATCTTTCGCATAAATCATGTCAGAGGATCACTACAGGCTTCCAGATTGTAGCAGAAGCGCAAACATGAAGAAAAATTGTTGAGTAAAATGAAAATATCACAGAAAAAAAGAACGTTAGAAAATTCTTAATTGTATTTAATAATTCTTTCACGAAAGGATAAAAATAAAAAAAAATACTTTCTTAGGTTTTCCTGAAGGCCTGCGTTTATCAAAAGGGCAATTTTTCTCAAATAAAATTAACGACGGACGACAACCTGTTAGAGAAGGAGAGTTTTTAACAGCAAATTGAATCAAAGAAGCTATACCGGGTGGAAGTAATGACTTTCACTGTGACTTTCTCCTGAAGTGAATACTTGTTTCTTCCTTCTTGCCGAAGAAGATTTCGTATTATATTTTTTTCCACCTATTTCATCTTCTGCTTCCAACACTTGGAATTAAAGAGTTTGTAATTTGAATATGAATTGATTTTATTTCTTCTTTATGGTATAGGAAAGACGTTTTATTTTGACATTTGTTTCGAAAGATTGGAAAAATGTGTTTTACAAAAAAAAAAAAAAAAAAAAAATCAGACATTTTATTGCTATCGGTGATACTTTACTTTTGTTACTATAATGCCGAAATATTTTAAGAATTAATATATTTAGTTTATTTACTCAATTTTACTCAATTTTTCTCACATAAAATTAACGACGGACTACAACCTGTTAGAGAAGGAGAGTTTTTAACAGCAAATTGAATCGAAGAAGCTATACCAGGTGGAAATAATGACTTTCACTGTGACTTTCTTCTGAACTTAATGCTTGTTTCTTCCTTCTAGCCAAAGAAGACTTAATAATATATATATATTTTTTTTACTTATTTCATTTCGTCTTCCGCTTCCAACACTTGGAATTAAAGCGTTTGTAATTTGAATATGAATTGATTTGATTTCTTCTTTATGGTAGAGAAAAACGGTTTATTTTAACACCTGCTTTGTAAGAGTGGAAAAAATATCATGGACAAAAAAAAATCAGACATTTTATTGTTGGTAGTGATATCTTACGATTGTTATCAACAAGGTGGAAAGATTTTAACAATTAATTTATATATATTTTTCTACTGAATTAAACATATGGGAATTCTTTGTTAGCATAAAAATAAGGGTGAACTAAAACACTAAATAATATTAAATATCATTTTTTTTAAAGTTGCACATGGACACATGCAAATATTGAGTATACCATATACCCTTAATTAAGAACATATAACTTTAACAAATCTTATATTGTTAATTAAAACATAAAATATATTAAAATCTTTTTGAAAAGAATAACTACGTAAATACATGACTTTAACTAAAGTGTTCTTAGTTTCATCAAATATGATAAAAAGTAATTTGTTTTAACACAAAATATTAACTAAACTGTTATTAACTGTACTATTAATGTTAAAACTATACTATTTTTAACAAAAAATGTCTCATTTAACAATGGTATTTTAATTCACAATTAACACCAAAAACTCAATTGTAGATTTAAATTGAAATAAATAATTTATCATTTGGAGTTAAAAAAGGACAGTTATAAAAAAATAGTTTTCTAGATCCATCATAGTTTAGAATCATTTAATTTTATCCTTAACATTTATTATTAACACTAATTCTATACTTATCCTTTTTATCCTTGCTTATTAAATAATACACCGTATTCACCTAACTCTGCTTTTTAGTCGTAAAATTTTTGAAGTGTTATTTTAATGACATTGTGGCTGTACCAAGAGCTTCCAGACGAGCTTAGGAGGCCTTCCCACAAAGTGAACTCGAACATACATATTTATTAAGATACAGTAAAAAATAACAATTCTTTAACAAATGATATTTTCATGGCATAATTTTATCTTTTAATTGGCCATTATGCAACAGTGTTAATGAAAATATAAAGATATAGTTGAAAACTAGCACTGATAATGAACCTAAATAAAGTTAACATTCATGATTGAAGGAAAAAGTTAATTATTAAACGTAAATCTTTTCAAAAAATAATTTTTTTTTCGTTTTTATTAAATAATTGCCATACACATCAGCAAGATATTTAAGAAATCTAAAATGCATCAAGATGGATTTTTAGAAAGATCACAAAAAGAAATTTAATTTTTTTCTCACGCTTCAGAGTAATGAGATTTACACGACAAAATGGCTCATTAATTGCATTAAAAGACACGTGAAATCGTTGAAATAAATCATGTCAGAGATAGCCACGCTCTTCCAGATTATACAAGGAGAACACAGACAGTGAAAAATTGTTGATTAAAATGAAATTATAACAGAAAAAAATGAACGTTGCAAAATCCTTAATAATATTTAATAATTCTTTCTCGAAAGGATAAATGTGAAGAAACGTTTTCTTACATTTTCGTGAAGGCCTGCGTTTAACAAAAGGGCAATTTTTCTCAAATGAAATTAACGACGGACGACAACCTGTTAGAGAAGGAGAGTTTTTAACAGCAAATTGAATCAATCGAAGGAGCTATACCAGGTGGAAATAATGACTTTCGCTGCGACTTTCTTCTGAAGTGAATGCGTGTTTCTTCCTTCTTTCTGAAGCAGACTTTGTAATGTACTTTTATTTCACTTATTTCATTTCATCATCTGCTTCCAACGCTTGGATTTAAAGAATTTGTAATTTGAATATGAATTGATTTGATTTCTTATTTATGTTAGAGAAACGACGGTTTATTCTGACGTCTGCTTCATAAGGTGGGGAAAAATGTGATGAAAATAAAAACATTTTAATGCTATCAGTGATACCTTACGTTTGTTATCAATAACGTCGAAAGTTGTTATTAACTATTATATTTTATTTTATTTATTTCTTTTTTACTGTACGCAAATTATTTGTTACCAAAAAATAAGCGTGATTTATAACATTCAAATATATTCTTGTATTTAAAGATGTACATGGACTCTTAAAAATATATAGTTGAAATATACCATAACAATTTAATCAAAATCATAAGTATATTAAAATGTGAAGCTTAAATTACTTTGAAACAGAATAAATCATAAATATAAGATTAAGCTCAATTATTTCTAATTTCGTAAACTATAATAAAATTGATTTGTTCCCTGACTGTTGTTTTTAACGCAAAATGTCTCATTTATCAAATACATTTCAATTCTGAATTATCTGCAAAAATTTAAATGTGCTTTTAAACAGATATAACTATTTTATTATTTCGATTGAAATAGTTTTATTGATCTATCACAATTTAGAATCACTTCATTTTATCCTTAATATTGTTTTATCATTTCATCTTATCCTTAATTTTTGTAATGTTATTTTATCTTCTTTAATACGTATTTCACTACGCATGTACGAAATTAATTAATACAGGGTCTTTATAGCATTATGAATAATAAAGACTAAAGAAAATTAAAGGGATGTAATAAAATACTCATAGAAAGCTACATTTTAATTGGAAAATGAAATAGTATAAGTTAAAATTTGTAATTAACTATTTCATTTAAATCATGCTTAAAATAGTTTCTTTTTAAAATTGAGATTTCAGAGAAATTTTATGTGGACTGCTTGTAATCGATTAAATCTACTCACATATTTTGCAATACAAAAGATTATATTCATCAAATTCTATTCTACAATTCTAATCTTCGTAGACAATATAATTATTGTCAACAAATCATCTGCTCCACTTGTATTTCAATACTATATTAATATTGTAATTCAGTTATTCAACAAACCTTGCAGTCATATACTAAATTCTTCCAGGTTAAAGGCGAAGTTTATTGTTCAAACTGATTAAATGTATCCTTTCTAATATTATGAATCAGAGGTCTCTCCTGTGTCGTAGACAATCTTAATTTTTAACCAATTATTTGTTGACAATCGCCTTGTTTCGAATATGATTTGAATTATCATAATTAGTAATAATGTGTATTTTGCACTAATGTAAATTAAGATAATTTTGGAAATGCATAAATTATTTATTGGGTTAAACATAATTTATATTTCTACTTGTAAGAAAAAAAATCAATTATACACCCTAGACAATATGTTATGATGACGATACAATGAATATGTATTGCAAGGATATATGTATTGTAATGATCTGCTCATTTCTTGTAAATATTTTTTTTTTTATATTCGGAATCAAGTTTTAATATATTTTCGAGAATCGAAAACCGTGCCCTTATATATTGAAGACTTCACTTACAGGTATTACAGAAATATAGCACAATTTATAAAACTGATATAAACTGTGTTTAATGGATATAATGATTATAATGCGTAAAAATGTTGACTTGTATAAACATTTTCTTTTGTAAACTATATTTAGCATTAAATATTCATTGATTTTTTCTGCATTTAAAGAAATCAACTGTTAGCAGAGGGGATTTTTTTTTTCGTTTGTGTCCATTAATATAACTGCACAATTCTTTATATTTAAAAAAAATATATTATTATATATATACCATTATTTATTACAGAAAAATACTGTAACTCATGAATCTTTAATCTAATGATGTTATAAATAAATATTATATTAGGCTATATAAGAATCATTATATTTAACATGTAACAAAAATTAATTTAAGATACTTTTATTTAATAAGATAATCCCAAAAGAAGATTTTTAAATACGTTAGAATATTTATGATGAAAATAATGAGAATATGCCTGATGATAATTTTATCTGCTAATTATTATTCTATATTTCATCCCTTAAATTTCATTATTTTTCGTATTAATCAAGAACACCTCTTTGTCTTTATTCTTGTTCCCAATCAGAATGATTAATAAGTAAAAGTTGTTCTTCCATGGAAACTAAATAGGGATAATTTATAATCAGTAAGAAGATCAGAAAAAAAAAGTTCTATTGAGTGATTAACAGCAGAGGTGATCTATAAGTAAGGGATATGTCTGAGGATATGATACATTGTTCCTTATAAAGGAAGCACGATGAATGCTTGATGAAGCACGCAATAAGGTGCATTGATAGGAATATCAGAATGAGAAGAATGATTGATTTTCCTTTAATACTTCTTTATCTCACGAATAACAAGTAATATAATTTTTTTTTAAGTGAATTGCATTATATTGCAGAATGTCCTTTATAAATAATTTTTATTCATTTTTTAAAGTTATTTGGTGTCATCTATTAGTAGATAGATATATGCAACTTAAATCTAAAAAAAACTAAAATTAATTAATTAAATTCTATTACTGAATTAATATTTGAAAAAACTGTATGAAAATCAAGTGTCTTCCGCTACAAGTTCAAAAAAAAATGTATTTGAACTTGAGTGGATGAATAAAAAGTATTTTATGAACGATTGAAAATTTGAACAATATATATATAGGGGAGTGGGAGCTAATAGAAGGGATTAAAAAAGAAAAAAATATTCATCTAGCTCAGATGTATGTGCCCATCACTATTGTCAAATTAAAAAAATAAATATAAATATATTAACCAACTGTAGTTAAAAAGAAGGGTCTGATGGCTGATTGACTAGTTCTGTGGCCCTCGGTGCCACATGTTTTGAATTTGAGTCCCGGCGGTCCCATGAATGCCTGTTATGGCTCGGAATCCATTTTACACCGTATATCCCGGTCTAATATGACTGATGGCCATAAGTCTCACAACCGTACCTCATAAAAAATACAAGTAATATAAAAAAAATGTAAAGTCCATTCCTACTTTTTTTTCACTATATTGCAGAAGGTCCTTTATAAATAATTTTCATTCATTTTTAAGTGTATCTGGCGCCATCTACTGGTAGATATATGCAACTTAAATCTGAAAAACACTAAAATTAATTAATTAAATTTAATTACTGAATCAATATTTGAAAAAACTGTATTAACATCAAGTGTCCTCAACTAATAGTTCAAAAAAAATGTATTTGTACTTAAGTGGATGAATAAAAAGTATTTTATTAACGATTGAAAATTTGAACAAGATATATATAGGGGGAGTGTGCGCTAATCGAAGGAATTGAAAAAGCGGATGTTCCAGAGTTTGATGAGAGAGAAGAGCAAGGAACAGGTTTTCCACCATACTGAAATCATCCAATATGAAAAGTAAACAGCGAATTATGTGGCTATTTATTAAAATTACTCAAAACAGATTTTTTATGAAATAAATCAAAATCAAATCAATCTCGGAAAGTGAACTTGAACAGGTATTTGCGCAGTTATTAAGACACTGTTGCAAATGCATTGAACGCTAAGCCATAGCTTGAAAAAAAAATCTTTAAAACTATTATTTATTAATTATTATTTTAGTTAATTTTATAAACACAGTTTTAAATTTTTGTGCATTATATACATCACAAATTGGACATATATGCTATCATTATATTTAATATCTTTGTCTAAACATTTTATTATATAAAATACAACTGATGTCTGAAAAAATTTAAGTTGAGTCCTCACAATTTAAAGAATTAAGTTAATTCTTTAACAAATTATATTTTCATGACACATATTCACCTTTTATTTTGGTATTATGCAACAGCGTTGGTATAAATAAAAATGCATGTTTGAAAAATGCTCCGATAATGAACCTAAATGAAGTGAACATTCATGATTGAAAGACAAAGTTAATTATTAAATGTAACTCTTTTCAAAAATAAAGTAGCGTTTTTCTTCATTTTCAATTAATAATTGCCGCAGATCTCAGCGAAGTATTTAAGGAATCCAAATTGCATCAAGATGAATTTTACAGAAGGTCGCAGTAAGAAAAAATTGTTTCTCACTCTTCAGAGTAATGAGATTTACATGACAAAGTGACTAATTAATTGCATTAAAAGACACGTAAAATATTACGAATAAATCATGTTAGAGATCACCACGAGCTTACAAATTATACAAGAAGAACAAACACGAAGAAAATTGTTGAGCAAAACGAAAATATCACAGAAATAAAAGAAAGAAATTAAATATTAAAGTTAGAAATTTCTTAATCGTATTTAATAATTCTTTCACGAAAAGATAGAACTGGAAAAAAAAGAAAGAAAGAAACAATTTCTTACATTTTCTTGAATGCCTGCGTTTATCAAAAGGGAAATTTTTCTCAAATAAAATTAATGACGTACGACAACCTGTTAGAGAAGGAGAGTTTTTAGCAGCACATTGAATCGAAGAAGCTATACCAGGTGGAAATAATGACTTTCGCTGCAACTTTCTTCTGGAGTTAATGCCTGTTTCTTCCTTCTTGTCGGAGAAGACTTTGTGATCTATATTTTTTTTTACTTATTTCATTTCAGCTTCTGCTTCCAACATTTGGAATTAAAGCGTTTGTAATTTGAATATGAATTGATTTGATTTCTTCTTTATAGTAGAGAAAAGATGGTTTCTTCTGACGTCTGTTTTGTAAGAGGGGAAATTTGATGAAGAAAAAAAAAACACTTATTGTATTTATATTGGTGATATCTTACTTTTGTTACCAATAAGGCCAAAAGGCAAAAAAAATAGATTTTTATGTTTTCTTATTAAATTTAACATACGTGAATTCTTTGTTACCCTAAACAGAAGCCTGAATTAAAACATTCAAAAATGGGTTTGTTTTTAAAGTTGAACTCATCTAAGTTTACAATAACACTTTGATTAGAAACATAACACATATTATTATATAAACCATAAATTACTTTGAGACAGAATCACTACTTAAATATATGGTTAAACTAATGTGATTTAGTTGCATGAAATATGATAAAATTAATTTGTCTTTTCTGATATCTACAGAAAATATATCGTTTATCAATCGCAATTCAATAATCTATTAATTTCAAAATCTAAATGTAGTTTTGAACTAAAATAGATAATTTGTAATTTCGAAGGAAGAAAAAGAAAATTTATGATAAAGTCACTTTCCAGATCACTCTCAATTTAGAATATTAATTTTATCCTTAACAAAGGTTTGTGTGATTGAGTTTTATAAAGCTATTTTATCTTCTTGAATAAGTATTTCACTCTGTATATACCAAATCAATTAATATATGATATTTTCCTCATTATGAATAACAATGACTCAAAATTAATGGATAGTAAAAAGTATTAACAGGAAGCAAAATTTTAAGGAAAATTGAAATAATTTAAACTAACAATTACTTTTTTTTATATTAATAAAATTTCTAATTAGTTATTTTATTAAAATAATAAATAATATAATTTTGTATTAAAATGCAGCTTTCAGATAAATTTTCTGTAGACATATCATATATTTGTTTCTAGGTTACTATGTCTGCCCTCAGATTCTGTGCTACAAAAGATCTTATTCATCAAATACAATTCTAAAGAATCTTCATTAAACCTTAACTAGACAAATATCTGAATGTAGTTTTAAGAAATAAAATGAATTATAATTCAAACTTCAAATATTATTTATTGTAAAATAACATTTCAGATGTGTTATAATTTTTAATCAGTTAATTCACATATAATTAAAATAAGAGTAATTTTTCCAAGAAATATGCCATCTTCGAAAATAATATATTTGTTTTTGAAAGTAAGTAAACAATTTCTTATTCTGAAAACGCATAGAATATTCATGGTAAAATGAAATTTCATAGATCTCATTAATTTTCATGGAATTAGAATGTTATTCTAAGTTTCCGCTGAGTATTATTCTCAGAATTATATAATCCTTTAAGTCAAATTATTGTCGAAATTGCCCTATTCCATTTGAAAATAGCTGGACAATATATTAAATATGTAGTGTAATTATTCAACAATATATATATATATATATTCTTTTTTAAAGGAAAAGTTTATTGTTCAATTTGGTTAATTTATCCTCTGAAATATTGTGAATAAGAGATATTTTAGTATCTCCTTTGTAATAGTCACTCTTAATTTTTATCCAATTATTATTGACAAACGTTTTTATTTGTTTCTAATAGGACTTGTATTATCATAATTAGCAATAATATATCTACCGACAAATTTTGTAATACAAAAGTCTTATTCATCATATACAATTCAACAATTCTAAAGAATCATCTTTAAATCTTAATTAGCACATATACCTAAAAGTAGTTAAATAAAATAAATTCTAATTCAAAATCAAAGAATATTTATGGTAAAATAATACTACAGAAAATTTAAAATGTGTAATCATTTGATTCACATATATTTAGTTGATGAGTATTCATCCAAGAAACATTTTATCTTCGAAAATAATATATTTTGATGTGAAGTCATGAATAGCTGTTATGAACTTTTGTCAAATGCAGACAAAGACGGAAATCTAAATGTAGTTTTCGAAAATGAATAAATCATTTCTTATTTCAAAAATTCATTGAATATTTATGGTAATTTAAAATTTTGTATATCTCAATTAATTCTCATAGAATTAAGTGATAAGTGTTCTTCCAAAATTATATAGTTTTCGAAGACATTATATAATAAATAATTTCAACAAAGTATCTGCACTACTTGGGAATGTATTTTAATTATTATTCAGGCCATGTATTCATATATTAGTTTTTCAGCATAATAACAAAGTTTATTGTTAAAATTGCTAATTTATTATTTCTAATATTGTGAATCAAATGTCTTTTAGTTTCTCCTGTGTCGTAGACACTCTAAATTTTTAATTAATTATTTCATGACAAGTGTATTTACTTGTTTCTAATAGGATTTGTATTATCCTAATTAGCAATAATGTTTCTTGTGTCCTATTGTAAATGAAAATATTTTTGAAAATGAGTCAAATATTCATTGCATTAAACATCGTTTATTTTTTTACTTGGAAAAATAATTCCAATTATACAACATAGACAACAAGCTATATGTATTGCAAAAGAAAAGCTAATAATCAACTCATATCATTTATACTATATCTACTTGTTTTTTATATACGGAATAAAAATGCAACACATTTTGAAGAATCGAGAAATTTGTAATACCTCAAGACTTTCTTTTGTAAGATATAATAATCATTATATATAGACTGAATTACGTACTTAAGTATGCAGTATTATCATCCTCGTTGGCACAACAGCCTCATGGTGGGCCAAGCGGGTGGATATTTACCGGCAATATATTTATATGAAATTAAATACAATAAAAACATAATTATGAAAGATTATAAATAAACAATAAATGAACATTTTGACATATTTGCCAAAGGTAAATAAAATAAATAATTTCTTGATAACCCGCAATGTATTCATATGAAATCAAATGCAAAAAAATAATAATAATAATAATAATTATGGATAATTCTATAAAATAAAGAGTCAATTGCATAGGTCAACAACAAACTCAACAAAACACAGAAAACAGATTAAAATATTTATGATCCCGCATAAAATACAATTCATAATGACATATATGGAGACCCAGTTCCAAAAATGCAAAATTGATCCGCAATGAAAAACTTCTAACAAGGTTTGATAACAAAGCCGCTTCCTCTTTTGCATAGGAAAATTTCATTTCTTTAATCTGCTTCTAACATGCAATATTCACGTCTGTTTACTTGGAAATTTTCAGGAAATCCCATTTCCCCATTTGAAAAGGGGCCCTCCTGTTGGTTTTACCTGATAAAAAAATGGGATCTACATACATACTTAAAATGAATAATCTATAGATATAAAGACTGTCTTCAATTTCATTGGAAAAGCAGTATGTGAAACTAGAGACGCATTCAATTTGTATTTGCATGCCGTTTGTATCAATATTGGAAGTAACATCCAGAGCAGCTTTTTAAGTGCAAGACGGCTGTATTTCACCTTGTGGGAAATAAAGTATATGACAAAAGTATTCAATTTAAATATGAATATGAGATATAGCAAATCATATTGAATTTGCAGTGTCAAATCAAATGCATTAAAACATAATTATTTCTTTATAAGTTAACAAATTAATATAGCTACATAAAGTAAATAAAAATAGACATTTTCTTAATAACCCGCAATACATTTATACGAAATCAAATGTAATAATTACATAGATATACGATTATGTGTATATAAATTAAAACATTAATACATATTTACCAAAAAAAAATATTTTCTTGTTAATCTGCAAAATATTACTATTAAATAGTATGCAAAAAAACATGATTGTGATATATCAACGCGTTGACATAGTTACAAAAGCAAAAGCAAATAAAAATAAATATCTCCTTTGTAATATAAAAGATATTTATATGAAATCGAATGCAATAAGAAGCATAATACTGAATATTTTTTCTTTATAAATTAACGTATTTTCATATTTACCCCCAAAAATTACTTTTTGTTAATCCGCAATATATTTATATGAAATTAAATGCAATAAAAACATAAGTATGGATAATAAGAATAATAAGAAACATAAGTATGGTAAATTCCAGGAAATAACAAGTCACTTTTGTAGGCCAATTTCAAAGCAACATCGACAAAACACAGTAAAAGATTAGAATATGTATGCATTCCGGAAAAAAAAAATACAAATCATAATGAATAATACATACATATATCGAGTACCAGTTCCAAAAAATTCCAAAATTGAGCCACATATTCGTTGACAAACTTCTAACCTGTTTGATAACAAAGCCGCTTTTGCATAAGAAAAATTCCATTAAAAATACTTAATCTGCTTCTAAAATGCAATATGCAATATTCACGTCTGTTTACTTGTAAAATTTCTGAAAGCCCCATTTCTCCATCTGAAAAGGGCTGTCCTGTTGGTTTTACTTGATAAAAAAAATTGGATCTTTATACGTACTTAAAATGAATAATCTATAAATATAAAGACTGTATTAAATTTCATTGGGAAGCAGTATGTGAAACTAGAGACGCATTCAATTTTTGTTAGCATGTCGTTTGTATCAATATTGGAAGTAACATCCAGTGCAGCAATGCTTTTTAAGTACACGGCGGATGCATTTCATCTTGTTTTGAAATAAAGTGTACGACAAAAGCATATTTAATTTAAACATGTATATGAGATATAGCGAATCGTATTGACTTTGCAGTACGAAAAAAATGTGTGTATTTACTATTGCAAAAACGAAAAGTGAAACCCTGCCTCTAAATGATTATAATTTTTTTTATTTATGAGCAAAAGTTAACATAAACTGATGAAATGAGTTTAAAGGAATTTTAAAAGGACTTAATCAAAATATAAAATGCATGATGGTAATGTAATCTTTAAAATATTCAACTTTTAATTTCTGTTGGTTTTACCTGATAAAAAATGGGATCTTTGTGCATACTTTTAAAATACTTAAGCAAAATATAAAAGTTATGATGGTAAAAAAATCCATTAGAATAATTAAATTTAAATTTCAATCAACAGAATGTTTAAAAACAATATTAATATTGTATCATATATAGTGGCATGCGACAATAAATTTGAATGGTTTAGATTATTCATTTATAATTTTCTGAAGTATTTTTTATAAATGAGTTTATATATTAGAATATCTTATATATAATATAATTAGTTTCTATTAACTGATGAAGTATGAAAAAGGAAGTTTAAAAATTCTTAATCGAAATATAAGAGGCATGACATCTGTTACAATATTTATGTTTTAATTTCTGTTGGTTTTACTTGATAAAAAATAAATTAATACATTGACATTATTACCATATATAAGTGAATTACCATTATTACCATATATAATTGTTGATCCGTGATGTATTTACATGAAATCAAATGCAATAAAAATATTATTATGGATAATTCTGTAAAATAAAAAGTCAATTGTATAGGTCAATTTCAAAACTGCATCAACAAAACACAGTAAAAGATTAAAATATTTATACATTCCGCAAAAATACAAATCATAATGAATAATACATTATGTTTTATGCATACATATATCGAGAACCAGTTCCAAAAATGCAAAATTGATCCTCATTGACAAACTTCTAACAGCGTTTGATTACAAAGGCTCTTCCTCTTTTGCATATGAAAAATTCCATTTCTTTAATCTGCTTCTAAAATGCAATATTCACGTCTGTTTACTTGGAAAATTTCTGAAAGTCCCATTTCCCCATCTGAAAAAGGCTGTCCTGTTGGTTTTACCTGATAAAAAAAATGGGATCTACATACATACTTAAAATGAATAATCTATACATATAAAGGCTGTCTTCAATTTCATTGGAAAAGTAGTATGTGAAACTAGAGACGCATTCAATTTGTGTTTGCATGTCGTTTGCCTCACTATTGGAAGTAACATCCATAGCAGCTTTTTAAGTGCAAGACGGCTGTATTTCATCTTGTGGGAAATAAAGCATATGACAAAAGTATTCAATTTAAATATGAATATGAGATATAGCGAATCATATTGAATTTGCAGTGTCAAATCAAATGTATTAAAACATAATTATTTCTTTATAAGTTAACAAATTAATATAGTTACATAAAGCAAATAAAAATAAATATTTTCTTAATAACCCGCAATATATTTATACGAAATCAAATGTAATAATTACATAGATATACGACTATTTGTTTATAAATTAAAACATTGACATATTTACAAAATATAAATAAATATTTCCTTGTTATTTCGCAAAATATGTCTATTAAATAATACGCAACAAAAACATGATTGTGGAATATATATATTTTAAATCAACACAATGACATAGTTACAAAGGCAAAGGCAAATAAAAATAAATATTTCCTTGGTAATATAAAAGATATTTATATGAAGTTAAATGCAATAAAAACATAAGTATGGATAATTCTAGGAAATAACAAGTCACTTTTGTAGGTCAATTTAAAAAAATCATCAACAAAACACAATAAAAGATTAAAATATGTATGGATTCCCCCACTCCCAAAAAAATGCAAATCATAATGAATAATACATACATATATCGAGAACCAGTTATAAAAACGTAAAATTGATTCAGATATTCGTTGACAAACTTCTAACCGCTTAGATTACAAAGGTGCTTTTGCATAAGAAAAATTCAATTTCTTTAATCTGTTTCTAAAATGCAATATTCACCTCTGTTTACTTGGAAAATTTCTGAAAATCCCTTTTCCCCTATTTGAATAGGGTCCTCCTGTTGGTTTTACCTGATAAAAAAATGGGATCTACATACATACTTAAAATGAATAATCTATGCATATAAAGACTGTCTTCAATTTCATTCGAAAAGCAGTATGTGAAACTAGAGGCGCATTCAATTTTTGTTAGGATGTCGTTTGTATCAATATTGGAAGTAACATCCAGAGCAGAAATGTTTTTTAAGTGAAAGACGGATGTATTTCATCGGAAATAAAGTGCGCAACAAAAGCATATTCAATTTAAACATGAATATGAGATATAGCGAATCGTATTGAATTTGCAGTAAGAAAAATAAAATGTGTGTATGTACTATTGCAAAAACGAAAAGTGAAACTCTACTTCTAAATGATTATAAGTTGTGTATCTATTTGCAAAAGATAACATTATAATATAATACTACAAGTACAGAACTGTGCTGCAGTGCCAAAGTACAAATACGTTAGCAATAAATAAACACATAATAATAAATGAATTTAATGTTTTGTTAAAACTTTACATAATATTTTTCACGAATATTATTTTTGTAATATGTTATAACCTTCACCTACTTCTCATTTTATTTTTCTGAATCAACAAGAGTACTATGTTATTCGACAAACACAAAAAGCAAAGTGCAGAAAAAAGAAAATAGCATCACCCAATTTCACCGTGCAGTGATAAAATCCCAGGGGACCATTTCTGTCTGTGGAAGGGAGGAAAAAAAAAAAAAAAAACTTAAGTCTTCTTCACGTACTGTACTTATTGCTGCAGATTCTGAGGTAAATAAAAAGGAAAGGCAGAATACTGTCTGCAAATCTAAATTTTTACATAGTCTTTCTTTTTTTTCTTTTAAATTTTTCATTCTTCTTTTCTTTCCCAATTTTGAAACCGTAATCATTTAGAATTTTTGCAACATTCTTTTACTAATGTTCTTTGGACTCTTCGTGGCGTTTTCTTTTTAAATTCCTACTATTAGCTCACACACTCCCTATATATATCTTGTCCAAATTTTCAATCGTGAATAAAATGCTTTTTATTCCTCCACTCAAGTTCAAATACATTTTTTTAAACTTGTAGTGGTTGACACTGGATGTTAATACAGTTTTTTTTCAAATATTAATTCCTTAATTAAATTAAATTTATTATTTTAAGTTATTTTAGATTTAAGTTGCATGTATCTAATAATAGATGGCGCCAGATGTAAGAGGACAATTTCAACTTTATTTGTAAAGGACTTTTCTGCAATATAATGTAAAAATGAAGGTATTTTTTTTATATTACTTGTTTTGACATTTGTTTAAAGACGACATTTGGGATTTGAAAGTCAAAAACTAATAATTATTATTATAACAATATAGATATTTTGAGCCTTGTAATTTTATAAATTGGTATACTACGAATCTTTATATTAATGTGATCCAAATAATCATAACATTATTGTTAAATTCACATCATATTAAATGTTAAAATCACAAATCACATTATATTAAATGTAAAATCACAAATCACGTTATATTGAATATTAAAATCACAAATCATATTATATTAATTTGAAACCATTCATTGCATCCTTGTTAAAAATCACATTATATTAAATGTTAAAGCCACAAATCACATTATTATTAGATGTTTTTTTTTTTCAATACAGCTGGCAAACAGACATGGACGTCTTTGGATGCCTTAAGGCAAGCGCTGCACAGACGTTACTCACTTTGCATTACCCAGGGGGCGCGTGTAACTTGAAGATAAGCCACGAACGCGGAGTAACAATGCCCCCGCAACGCTCTACGATCCTATTAGGACCGGGACCTACGGTTTAAAGTGGATTCCGAACAACTACACACATCCATGGCACCGCCGGGACTCGAACTCGAAACCTGTGGTATCGAGAGCCAGAGCACTAGCCACTCGGCCATTCAGGCCCCTTGTTATTAAATGTTGAAATAACAAAACACAGTATATTAAATTTAAAAATCATATTATATTTAATGTTAAAATCACATGTCGCATTATAATAAATGTTAAAATCACAAACGTCTTTATATTAATCGGAAACCATCCATTACATTATTGTTAGGAAACAATATCTGTGTGTTGACACAATTATAAAATTACATCTTAGTTTCACTGTTCTTCATCTAGCTCCGATGTATGTGTTGATGACTTTACTCAAATTAAAGAATATATATAAAATATTAACCAATTGTGATTAAAAACAATACCATGTGCTTATTCTTTCGACCTTTTACGACTACATTATACATCCTGGTCACCAATGAATCTTTGAGATACTTACCTGTCTTTAGGACAAAATAATTTATAAGGATATATTTAACTTATGGTCAAAGAAGGCAACAATGAATTATTTTAATCTAATTCTTTTAATATTAATTATTTTAATACTAATTTCATTGTTTTTAATATTCTATTTGAACATCATTTATATTCATTCTAATTTTAAAGCATTTTTTCTATTCATCTGAATTTTAAAACGATAAAAAGTTTTTTCTATACAATTGCTCAATAGAATCAGGATATTTTTATTCCTTTTATAAGAGATTTCTAAATTTCTGTTTTTTAACTTATACAATTATTACTGATAATAGGAATAAACATTATAATATTGGATCGGGAAAAAAATATCAGACGTTTCTTCGCTAGATATTGCAAATTTTAAAAACATTGTTGTTCCAAATATATTTAAAATCGTCAGATCTGTAGGTTGTACTAATGTTTTTTCTTTTCTTTTTCCCGGAAACCAAAAAGTAATAGAATGGCAAGTTATATGTCATTTTAAATATAACGTAAAAATTGTTTTAAATATAAAACAAATTGTTTTAAACATAAAATATAATTGTTTTATAGTGAGTATAAATTATAATTTGTACTAATAGAGGATGTATGTTTAGAAATTAAAAAAAAATGACATCAGACTAAAAATTGAATTATTAGCAGACAAAAATTGAAAACTAATATTATGGAAAGATATGAGACTTTTATTTACTTAGTTTGAATGAATTACAGATTCATGTATTATAGTTCGCACATACAGTATATAGACAATTCAAATGCGTGAATTATGTATTAATGTAAGATTGCATGCTATTAACTGAGAATAAATATTAAATCAAATGCACCTGAAAATATTGATTTGTTCCATTACGAATAAAATGGTATTAAAAAATTTTGATATTTGATTAAAAAATTTGTAAAAACTATTTTGATATACAAATAAAAATAAAAAATATGTAGAAAAGTATTATTGGAAAAATTAAAAAAATTCATGTATCGCAGTTCGCACTTCAATAGAGGATTTCAAAGCAATATTTCGATAAATAACGAAGCCAAAGTTGTAAGTTTCTGGATTAAAATTCGTTTCAAATAAAGGTTAAATCAAATGTATCCACAAAAAAATGTTTAGGTTTTCCATTAAGAAGGCAGTCACTAGGAAAATAATTTGTTGTGCAATTATACACAAAACAATACTTTTGGTTAAAAACTTATCGGAAAAAAATTAACTATTCATGTATCTCACAGTTATAAAAAATTCAAAGGCAAGCATTAAGTGAATGATGATGTATATGTTAAACTCTCTAGCATAATTTTTTTAACTGTAATTAAATATTAAATCAAATGCATCCGTAAATATTAAATACATTTTCCAATTACGGATAAAACTGTAGAGTAAAATGTTTTTCTTACTCAATTATACAAAGCAAGATTTAATAAATAATGGAATACATTAAAAATTCATGAATCGCCCATCTACAAACGAATTCAAAGACAAAAATTGAGCGAATAACGACACCTATGTCTTAAATTTCTGAAATCATGTAATTTTAAATAAAGATTAAATCAGATATATCTAAATAAAACTAAATTAAAGTTTCTGTTTCGAATAAAGTTATAATTTAAAAAAAAATAATTCTTTGTTACACCAATGAATTTACAATTTATTTCATTTTTTGTGGTGCATCGGTAAACATCTTCATCCACTTTTGTATAACACATGCGACCTGATGGCCAACAGGCTAGCGTTCTGGCCTTTAGTGCTTCAGGTTGAAATCCTGTCAATGTCCTGTTCGAAATCCACGTTAAACTATAGGTCCCGATCTAATTAGTCTGAAGTGTGCAAAAAATCACCATAGAGAGACAAACTAAACTAAACCTCTGTATATCACACACAGCCCACTAATGGATGGTTTAGGAAATCATCATGTTCCAGAAGATCTTAAGGTATAGTTCTTTGGTTCAAAATACACGAAAGCTTCAACCAGACAGCCTCATTGTCAATGGGAGATGTTTATACATATTATCACAAGTATAATCGAGCCTTTTAGGTTCTATAAGCAATGACTCAGTTGTTACCACCAATAGATTCAAACCTGCTTCCTTTTGTATTTTATACAATTTCATTATCATTTATCCACAAATTGGAAAATTTATCATTTATGAGCAACATAATTGATCCGAATATCGTCATAAAAGGGTGGAATAAAATTTCGATATTTTATTAATGACACTGACAACAAACGTGGAAAGGAAAAGAACCACCTTTAAACCATCAAATTTGTTATATTTTCGTAAGAGACTAATCGTGACAGTGACAGTGATGCTAGTAATACCAAAGCCAATCAATTTCATTCTAATTATCAAAACCATTTCGACTGAATTATATGAGGAAAGGTTATAGTCAGTTAACCAAACATGAAAACTTCAACACGACAGCCAATCATAATCGAGTCTTTAGTTTCTGTAATCAGTGACAGCAACTGATACCACCAGCAGATTCAAACTTCATTCCTTTTGCACTATATATAAGTTCGTTATCATATATACTCACATTGGACAATTTATCATTTATGGCAACATAATTAATCCGAATATCATCATAAAAGGGTGGAATAAAATTTAAATCTTTTATTAAATGTATCGACAACAGACGTCAAGTGATAAGAAGCACCTTTCAATCATCAAATGTGTTATCTTTTTCTCAGAGACGAATTGTGACGGTGATGCTAGTAATACCAAATCCAATCAATTTCCATTCTAAATATCAAAACCATCTAGTCCCAATAATAGTGGAAAAGGTTTGAAGAGAGTTAAAGCAATTTTATGCGTCCGCATTCCATATTAGTTTGAATTTCCCTCGTTTAATGCTCATTAGCGTTTCGCTGGTCGACGATCGCTTTGACTCAGCGTCGCACGTGCGATAATAAGTGGAATGACCCTTCCAGAAATTCAAATAAGCTATCAGCGCAAGTCACAGTGCTTTGTAGATGATGATTTTGGTCCTTCAATGGCAGCCTGTGCGTTTGGCATTGAGTAAATAGCAGAGTGTTGGTCACGAGGTTTTAGAGGTCAGTAGAGAAAATTGGGATATAAGCAATGGTAAGTACTTTAATGAGCACATATTATGGAATGTAGTAATATATTATGCTTAAGGTATATATATTAAGGATATTAAGGAAAATATAATTTTTTTATATACTATTGTGGAAATCAATATTAAATAATAATATTTAGATAACCTTAATAGTTAAAATGTGTTTTATGCAAGACAGACACGTTTTTTATGGTAGCATGTACAATAATACAGAGGACACTTATGGCATTCTGTACATTATTAGAATTTTCATAGCTTTTATTAATTTTATGTTTATTCATATAAGTTGAATGAAAGGCATAAAAAGATGCTTGTTATAATAAAGTTTAATAGTAAACATATGTTATAAAATAATAGCATTCACTTTCTAATATTTTAATTGAATTTCTGATAATTTATTATATTCTCAACTATTGCATATTAATTTGACAGGAACCGCGCTACCAACCTATTAATGTCCATACCATAGCATGTCCATATCAACATCAAAAGTCGTTTTCATTAGACACCCTATTTTAAAATGTAAATGGAGTTAAAAATTAAATTGTAAAGAATGTTTGTATTGAAATTATCCTTAAATAATCAATGAAATATATTTAAAGAAACTCAGGTTCTATTCAGGTCTCTATATTATATCTTTATTTAATATATAATGTAAATATAAGGGATTACAATATTTTAAAATGCCCATAGAATATGGTTGATATAATTAATGAATAATTTACATTTAAGTAAAATATATAAAAAAGAAATAAACATTGAATTGATCTTTAGATATGAAAAGAAATAGACCAATATTCATATTCATTGAATTGAAGCATTTCAATGTGAGTCAATATGGTTGGAGTACCCCAGACATATGATTTACTTGAAAATTTCACAATTGAATCTAATAATTCTGGTATGTTTGCCATTTTGGCAAGGTTTGCATCTTCTTTTCATTGATGTCGCTATTCTAGTTCAATATCTAGTTCTGCTTTTCTTCTCAACACTTTCATTTTTAGATCACTTTGAAGATAAGTAGGTACTCTTCGCTCAATGTTTTGTTTTAAAAGGACATTTGAAAGCTGTCTCAGTTAGAATCTTCTACGTAATTTCTTTCTGGTGTTGGTTGAATATTTCTACATTAGCTTACATATATATTATTACATTTTTAGCTACATTTAACATAGAGAAATAAACTACAAAATGCGAACATCTTGTGTTTCTGGCAACATCATAGCTAGCACAAAGTCTGTCCACTGCGTCCGCACCTTAGTATGGTTACAGTAAGATGATAGCGTAGCATAGTCCTTTATATTTTCACCTTTGGCTGCGTCGCCATGAAGACTAGAAATTAATACAACATTTTTACTATGTCGTAATGTTTATTGGAAATCAGTCCACTACAATAAGGATCACACACTAAAAGGGAACAAGCAGAACATAGCAATATATACAGCAAAACAGCAATTGACAATAAGTTGGTCTCACACACCACCAAAAATCAAAGGGGGAGAGAGTAAATAAAGGAGGTAGACATTTTATTTCAGCCCCTGACCTTCCAATATAACTGCAAAACTTATCCTTGGCCGTTAGCCTCCCTGTTCAGTTCTAGACATTTCAAAAGATGTTCTGTATTCATTGTACCGGCTCTACAGAGTGGGCAAGTATTCGAGGTGAGGACAACTATTCTTGTTAAGGTGTTACATATTTATTATAATATGTTACATACGAGAAAATAATCGTATTTTTTCCAAAACCGAATAGACTTGTATTGGGTTCCCGCGTTGTCATCAAATTAAATTCATTAAGAATTCGAACAGTGACCCTATTCTTACGTAGAAAGCAATTAAAATACAAAATCTATTTCAAATAAGTTTATTTTAAAATAACATAATGAACAATCTCTTGTAACTAACAAAGACATATATAATAAAAACTTATCTTAGCGGTGACGCGTATAAATTAGATGCACATAACAGACCTACATAGATCTTCTAATACCTCAAAATTCAAATTATGACATAAAGTTATTCTAAGTCATAGAAAGGAACAGTAAAATTCGAGTATTCATAACACAATGTGGTCTTAAAATATATAACTAAATTCTACTTTAGCGTATATTCCATATCGTCGACCACTAGTAAGTTAAAAATAGAATTAAATGAAACAATTTAAATTCATAAAATTATATTGAATTTTTTTACATTGAAAAACATGTATTTCATATTCAAAAATTGTACATATTTCATATTTCAATAAAATCACTAAATTCAATGAGATTTTAAGAATAACTTGGTTGTTGGAGTTATTATCAATGCCAAAAAAATTCCTTCATATTACTTAAGTATTCAATTAGTTTAAGTAATTTTATTTGTTGATTGTGGTTAATTATTCAAAAGGAAATTTGAAAGCTGATTCGAGAAATGTTTTCTGCCATCATAATTAAATAAATATTTCTATAAACTATTCCATAAATATTTTCCAATTAAACATTATTAATTTCTAAATATAAATTTCAAAATACTTTTAAAGTTTCTGAATAACTAATAAACTTCCTGAACATTAAAGCATTCGATTATAAAGAACCCACATAATTTTCCGGGAAATTTTCCATAGGAATTTAACAAATACTTCATACTAAAATATTTTAAATCTTAAATTGTATTAGAACCCATCTAAATTTAAAAAAAAATCTTTATTAAATGTATTCAATTACAAAAATACTCTACCTGAAGTCTACTAAAGAGAATATCTTAAAAATTTATATGGGGCAATTCATCGTAGATGCATGAATATTATATCCTTCCATAAACGACCATAACTTAAATATTTTATTAACTATAATCAATTACAAATAAGCTTTCATAACATTAAATATCCAGATTTTAAACTACTATATGTCTATATAAAAGACACAAATTATGGTGATACAAAAAAAATGAAAATAAATAGTTGCATGAAATATTTATTACCTGTTTCGTATCCCCAATATTTTAAACTACTAAATTGATAAAAGATTTATAATAGTCTGGTAAATTCCTTATAAACTCTTTCAAAGTATTAAATTTTTCAATGAAGTATGAATGTATTTCATGTAATAGTTTATGTATTTTCTTATTCAAATATTTAATCTGTTTGAAATCAAATATTTATTGAATTATTAGCTTTAAAAATATTTACGGAAATAATTACACGCAAGTTAAGTTTTACATAACATTGAATTATTAAAATGGATACAATAAAACTTTTATTACTGTGGTTTTAATAGGAAAAATATAACTTGTCGTAATAAAATAACATTAAAATCATTGTAAACTCTAAGCAATATGCTTTTACATGCTTAATATCGAAATATATTAAAATTAAACTTACCAACTCCTTTATAACGTTTTCTATTCATTTGGTTATAAATAAACTCATTTTTTAATATTAAAATATTCAATTAAATCAAAAATTTCTTAATCAAATTTTTGAAAAAATAATCCATTCAATGTTTAAATATACAATTTTCTTAAATTAAAAGACTCGAATAACAAGTGTAGTTTTAAAACATAATTTAGTTTACTTCCACATTCAAAAAATACATGTATATATTTTTTATATATATGATTCATATTCAAATATTTGTTAATTTCTAACTGGATAAAAACAACATAGTTCCGTAAACACACTCATAAGCTCTACCTCAACATTAAATTGTCAAGTTTATTGTTATGGCTTTCTGATTAATTCTAAGATCTCAAATATACAGTTTTCTTAAATTAAAAGGCTCAAATAACAAGCGATATTTTAAAGTAAAATTCAGTTTACTTTCAAATTTAAAAAAAAAGCCTCATATATTTTAAGCGAATATGTAGAAACTTTTCCATATGTGATTCATATTGAAATATGTGTTAACTGTCAACTAGATAAAAACAAAATAGTTCCGTAAACACACTCATAAGCTCTATCTCAACATTAAATTGCCAAGTTAATTTTTATGTGTTAATTCTTAACTGGATGGAAACAAAATAGTTTCGTAAACACACTCGTAAACTCTACTTAAACATTAAATTTCCAAATTAGTTAATAAGATTTTCTGATAATTTCTAAGATCTCAAATATAAAATTATCTTAAATTAAAAAAATATAAATGACAAGCGTGATTTTATAATAAAATTCAGTTTATTTTTAAATTAACAAACCTGCATGTAGAATTTTTCCATATATATTATTCATATTCAAATATTTCTTCATTCGCAACTCGATAAAAACAAAATATTTTAATAAACACGCCCGTAAACTATACCTCGACATTAAATTGTCAAATTAATTGTTATGGCTTATTGATAAATTGAAAGACCACTAAGTTAAAATTTTGCTGAGTATTTTAAGCATACATCTTTCCGCTTTAATCAAACTTTTGAAAAAAATATGCGCATATCATCAAATATATATTTTTTTTTAATTAAAATTTTCAAATAACAGTAATTTTGAAGTAAAATTAATTTACTTTCAAATTAAAAAAATTGCACTTATTCTAAGAGAATATGTAGAATATTTCCATATATGAGTCATATCCAAATATATGTTAACTCTTAACTAGATAAAAACAAATTAGTTGCGTAAACACACTCGTTAGCTCTACCTCAACATTAAATTGCCAAGTTAATTGTTATAGCTTTCTGATTAATTATAAGTTCTCTAGGGGAACGTTTTTGGAATCCATCTTTCCCCATTTAATCAAACTTTGGGAAGAAAAACAAATATTCAAATATCATCAAATAGATAATTTTCTTAAATTAAAAGAATCAAACAGCAAGAGTAATTTTAAAGTAAAATTTAGTTCACTTTCAAATTAAAAAAAAAGGTTATTCTAAGCGAATATGTAGAATTTTCTATATATGATTCATATGCAAATATTTGATGACACTGAACTGGATAAAAACAAAATATTTCAGTAAGCACACCGTAAACGTAAACATTAGTTTACTTTCCAATTAAATGTTACATGCAGAATTTTTCCATATATGATTCATATTCAATTTTGTACTTATACTTAACTGGATAAAAACAAAAGGGATTCGTAAATACACTTATAAACTTTACCTCAACATTAAATTGTGTAGCTAACTGTTATAGCTTTCTGATTAATTCTACATATCATCAAATATACTATTTTCTTAAATTAAAAAACTCAAATAACAAGCTTAATTTTGAAGAAAATTTATTTTACTTTTAAATTAAAAATGATGAATCAATTCTAAGCGAAAATGTAAAAGTTTTTCATATATGATTCATATTCAAATAACTGTTAGTTCTTAACTGGATGAAAACAAAACAGTTTCGTAAACACACTCATAAACTCAATCTCAACATTAAATTGCCGAGTTAATTGTTATGATTTTCTGATTTATTTTAAGATCTCAAATATACAATTATTTTGTAATTTAAAGACTCAAAAAACAAGTGCGCTTTTAAAGTAAACTTTAGTTTATTTTCAACTTAAAAAGTTGCATGTAGAATTTTTCCATATGTGCTTCATATTCAAATATTTGTTAATTCTTACCCGAATAAAAAAAATAGATTCGTAAACACACTCGTAAACTCTACCTCAACATTAAATTGCCAAGTTAAATCTTATGGCTTTCTGATTAATTCTAAAATCTCTAGTTAAAATTTTGTGAAAATATTTAAGCATCTCTCTTTCCCCATTTTAATCCGCAACGCATGTTTAAAATCAACCTGCCCATCCGATGTGTTTCTGCGGTCAGTGATCGATTATCCGCTACAAAGACAGAATGGGACGTTGCATAATGACAAGGACTTCCCAGCCCATCACGAAAATTGGGTTTTCAAAAATGACCCCCATCATTACAGCCGTGCATTTACTTGCTGGAACGTGTGGGTGTACAGTATCCGAGGCTAATTAAAGGCACATTTTCATAGGCTTCGAAATTGTTTTGGTATTAAATACTGGAGAGGTGGAGATTTTAGAGAGAGTATTTGCTTGCTATGTCACATTTTCTTTTCTGGTATAAGGTTTCAACGTTTACTAAAACATGTAAATTAAAAAAATTAATTAGCACGCGCGTTTACTATATATATTTATGCTTGTAATAAATTTGAATTCTTATCAGAAACATTTATTTAAGAAATATATTAATTTTTGCAGCTTATGAATATCGAATAATATGCACTTTACACTCTTTTTGAAATGTTTACTATGGCGGAGGTAATACATAAGTCTTCAATTCTTTGTTTAGACTGATAGTGATGTGCGTGTTGCATATATCAATACTATGATATGAGTTGTAATAATTTTTGATTTTATGTTGAATTTTAAATCATATAAAGTATTTATTAAAGGGAATATCAAGCAACTTGTCACTTGTGAATATCAAATCACGTACAATTTAAATCATTTTGATGTTATGAATGTATTCTAAGATTGGCAATACGCAAGCTTGTAATTATTAATTCCAATTGATAGAGATTTGGGGTTAACATATATTAATATGGATTTGTATTGTAGTAACATTTATTGTTTTATATATAAAACTTATTAAAAAGTCTTCGTGTGAATATCAAGCAACTTGCGTTTTGTGAATATAAGGTGATATACACTTTATATCTTTTTTAAATTTGTACTATTGTACAGGGTAGAGTCTACCCTATAAGGTGCCGGTAGATAATACGTAAGTCTGTAATTTTATGTTCAAACTGATAATAATTGAGATATGACAAATATCATTATCGAATTCTATTTTAAAATCTTTTGTTTTTATAGTGAATTTAAAATTTTATAAAGTATTTATTCATATGGATATCAAACAACTTGTGATTTGTGAATATCGAGTCACTTGCACTTGCACCGTGTTGATTTTTTTCATCTTATAGAGCAGACAGAAAAAATGTATGCAATACATCATTCAGACTAATAGTGATCTAGGCATGTCTTATATCAATTTCGATAATTTTTTTTAAAATTATTTTTTAAGTGGAATTTATAATACATAAATTACTGAAAGCCTTTTTGCGAAAAAATGTTTATAAATTCTACACAAGTTAAAGAGGAATTGATGGCAACTGAAGAAAATGTTAGGCAACAGAGGAAAGAAATTATTATTATTATTATTATTATTTGTGAAACTGTATGATGCGATTAAAAAGTTTACATTTTGATTCACAACAATATTTTTTTATTATAGTTAAACGAGTGGTAAGAATTGTAAATTAAAAAAAAAGAAAGAAATTATTATTTCTATTAATTAATTACTTATTATTATACTCTTCCTAAATTATTAAAAAAACTTTGTCGTCTTCTAAAACAGCAAAATCTTTTTCTTCAGTAAGATACAAAAACTAAACAATTAGCACGAGCAATTAAACTGCTTGAATTATTTTCTTTTAACAATAAATAAATTTAACTTCAATAAAAGCAGCTATATAAATATAACATTTTTCTAAGAAAATGAAATAAGCCAAACATAAAATAATAATGATAATAATTATAAAATAAATAAAAATAACTAATAATAAAAAAATCATCCATAAAATCAGATATATAAATAAAATAAAATTTTTCTAAGAAAATGAAATCAGTCCAACATAAAATAATAATTATTATTAAATAAATAAAAATATCTGATGTTAAAAAAATGCATGATATGAATACAAAATCAGTGTATAATAAATGATTTTAATAAAAAGATCTGACAATTAATTGCAAGACTGAAATACTTATATCACCATTTAAAATATTTAATTAATGCCAGAGCGAAAATAGATTGGACAAGCGAAAAATGTGCTGTTTCACTTTTATTGGCAATTATTTTGACTTTAATTAAATAAATAAAGCTCATTAAGGAAATAATGCATTCATTTCTCCCACGGAGAAATTTTTTGCAGATACACAAGTAGATATCTTAATTAAAAAAGCATTTTCTTACTAGAAAAAAAAGGCAATTAACTGTTTTATTATGAAAGTGACTTCCTTAATCATAGAAAATGAGGCTGCTAATTAAAATGTAATAGTCATAAGAAACGTAAGATGTTTATCGATATGGAGTTTATAGATATATGCACTTCATACTAATCAAATTATTTTGTAGTTCTTTTTAATATGTAAGAAATCACTATGATTTTTTTGAAATAATTCTTTTTTTATTTTTGAACAGAAAAGCTTACTAACTCTGCAATTTTAATGTTTTCTAGCTGACATGTAAGAAAAACACGCATTCAGGTATTCTATTCGTTACAGTTACTGCTTTATGTAGTATTAGTAAATCTAACTCACCTTTTATGGTTTGCTTCAATATGATATGGTAGGTAGAAAATTATTTTAGAATACCGATTACGCCAAGTCACCAAATTGGCGATAGTGGCAAAATTTGGTATGATGCTGGCAATCTTTCAAAAAATATGGTATCAAATTATGGTATAAACTTGTTCTACTATATAATTGCCCTCTTCTGGAAATTTTGAAATAAAAATCAGGAAATCTTTAACTGACTCTGTATTGGTTGATACACTTCCTGCAACAATTGTCATATTAAGCAAGGAAAATATCTTCGTAAATCTGTCAAATCAGCTTAAATCCAGATTTATGTAATTCATTAAATGAAACACTCTCATAATCTTTTAAATGTCTTCATTGGTTGATGCACTTCTGTTTTATGACAATACTATTTAAAGGTATATTTCTCGAGTAACACGCTTTATTCCATATCATCAAGTGCTTTTCTATCTAGGCACTACTATGACTTTTTATCGAGCAACTTTCTTCAAGTGGGGCTGAAGTTTGTTAGCATTAACTATACTGTCTTCTAATCCTAAGTGAATTAATGAAATTCCGAAATTTTATTTTACCATAGACATTTTATGTACTTTCGGAATTATACATATATATTTTTTTGTAACTAAATTTAGATTTAGTACAGATTTGATTAAAATTAATAAGAATTTTACATCAAAAAGTAAAGGTGATATATTTCTTGGAAAAATAATCTCCTCATCCAATTTTATGTGAATTAATTAATTACATGGTATAAGATATCGGGAATATTATTTGACCATAAATAAACATGATTTTGAATTATATTTTTTTCATTTTTGAAAATTAATTTAGATGTTTCTAATTATGTTTTAATAAATATTGTTTAGAATTGAAGAATTGATGAATTTGATTGTATTCCAAATATTCTGTAGGTAGACATAATATTTTTGAAGCAAATGTTTATTATGTCTACATAACATTTATATGAATAAATTTAAATATAAAAATGTATTAAGTATGATTTTAATGAACCTTAATCAGAAAATGTATTAATAATTAAAAGCAATTAAATTTTATCTTAAACAATTTCCATAAAACATTAGCTCTCTATAAATATATTTTTACTGTCCCTTAATTTTCTTTAGTCATTATTATTCCTATTGCTTTAAAAATCCAGTATTAATAGATTTGGTATATACATAGCGAAATGCATATTCCAGAAGTAAAAATAGCATTATAAAACTCAATCATACAAAATTCTGTAGAGGATAAAATTAATTTATTCTAAATTGTGAGGGATTGTATCATAACTTTTTTTTCCTCGAAACAATAAAATATTTATCCCAATTTAAAACTTCAATTAGAATTTCATGCAAATAAAAAATTGAAATGATTTTGGTAAATGAGACATTTTTTGTTAAAAACAGTAGTCATAATTCAAATGAATAATGGATTTTAATAATAATGGTTTTTAATCATATTTTATGAAACTAAAATATATAATAAAATTAAAAACACTTTAGCTTAATTATTATGTATGTAGTTACTCTGTTTCAAATTACTTTATGCTTTATATTTTAATATATTTTATGTTTCTAATTAAGGCGTTGTCGTATATTTAGGCTCCTTATTTGTATGAAACCATGTACAATTTTAAAAAACAAAAATGTTTTTCAATGTTTTAATTCACTCTTATTTTTATATTAACAAAGAATTCAAAAGTGAAGAAAGTGAAAAAAGTAACAAATCATATTGTATTAAATGATAAAATTACAAATCACATTACTAGATGTCCTATTTTGTGCTCTAGTACAACAGTAAACTTATATAGTAATACACTGAAGTGACAAAAGTCATGGGATACCTCTTAATATCGTGTCGGCCCTCCTTTTGCCCGGCGAAGTGCAGCAACTCGACGTGGCATGGACTCAACAAGTCGTTGGAAGTCTTCTGCAGGAATATTGAGCCATGCTGTCTCGATAGACGTCCATAATTGTGAAAGCGTTGATGGTGCAGGATTTTGGGCACAAACAGACCTCTCGATGATGTAACATAAATGTTCTATGGGATTCATGTCGGGCGATCTAGGTGGCCAGATCATTCGTTGGAATTGTCCAGAATGTTCTTCGAACCAATCGCGAACAGTTGTGGCCCAGTGACATGGCGCATTGTCATCCATAAAAATCCCATCGTTGTTTGGGTACATGAAGTCCATGAATGGCTGCAAGTGATCTCCAAGTAGCTGAACATAAGCATTTCCAGTCAATGTTCGGTCCAGTCGCACCAGAGGACCAAGTCCCTGCCATGAAAAAACAGCCCACACCATTACGGAGCCACAACCAGCTTGAACAGTGCCTTGCTGACAGTTTGGGTCCATGGCTTCGTGGGGTCTGCGCCACACTCGAACCCTACCATCAGCTCTTACCAACTGAAATCGTGACTCATCGGACCAGGCCACGGTTTTCCATTCATCTAGGTACCAACCGAAATGCTCACGTGCACACGAGAGTCGCTGCAAGCGATGTCGTTCTGTCAGTAAAGGCACTCTAGTCGGTCTTCTGCTGGAATAGCCCAAGAAAACCAAATTTCTCCGCACATACATCTAACAGACAAGTCCCTTGTACGTCCCACATTGATTTCTGCGGTTATTTGACGCAGTGTTGCTTGTCTGTTAGAATTTACGACTATTTGCAGACGTCGCCGGTCTCAGTCGTTAAGTTCAGGCGGTCGACCACTGAGCTGTCCATGGTGAGATGTTATGCCTGAAATTTCATACTCTCGGCACACTCTTGACACAGTGGATCTGGGAATGTTGAATTCCCTAACGATTTCCGAAATGGCATGACCCATGCGTCTAGCTCCAACTAACATTCCGCGTTCAAAGTCTGTTAATTCCCGTCGTGCGGTCATCATCACGTCAAAACCTCTTCACATGAATAACTTGAACAGAAATGAAAGCTCTGCGAAAGCACTGCTCATTTATACTTGTTCTACGCGATGCTACTGCCATCTGAAAATTTGCATATTGCTATCCCATAATTTTTGTCACTTCAGTGTATATAAGTATCCTAAAAACAGATAAAAAATTACATTTAAAATAAATACACTAACTTTGTAACAAAGCATATCTAATAACAAATGACCTCAATAAACTATCAAATATGAAAAATGCTAGCATAGAAGAACTAAATACAATTATGCAGTTATATGAAAATAGAGTATTACATCTACTATACTAATTAGTACAATTATGTAATGATATATAAATACAATACTAACAGTTCTGTATTAGACTATAGTACAACAGTACACTTTTGTAGAAATTCAAAAATGCAGTACGAGAAGTTCTATACTGTGCTATATTAAAACCACACACTTATATAAGAATTCATAAATATTGTACCACAAGTACTGCATTGTGCTAAAGTACCACAGTACAAACACGTTAGCAATGAGTAATCACATAATAATAAATGTACTTGATATTTTGTTAATACTTTATGTAATATTTCTCATGTATATTATTTTTGTAATATGTTATAGTCTTTACCTATTTCTTATATTATTTTTCTGAATCAACAGGAGCACTATGTTATTCGACAAATACAAACAGCAAAGTACAGAGCAAAAAAAATAGCATCGCCCAATTTCAGGGCACAGTGATAAAATCCTGGGGAACCATTTGGAAGAGGTGAAAAAAAAAAAAAAAAAAAAAAAAAAAAAAAAAACTAAAGTCTTCTTCACGAACTGTACTTATTGATGCAGATTCTGACCTAATTTAAAGGAAAGCCAGAATGCTGTTGGAAAATCTAAATTTTTACATTGGCTACCTTTTTTTTCTCTTTTAAATCTTTCATTTTTCTTTCCTTTCCCAATTTTAAAACAGTCATCTTTTAGAGTTTTTGCAACTTCCTTTTACCAATGTTCTTGAAGCACTTTTTTGCGTTTTATACTTTTTTTTTTGTGATTGGTTGAGGACGATACTGTTAGAACGAAATAGAAAAAATACGAACATTTGAAACCAAAATAATTATAAGAAGAAGAAGAAGAAAGATCTTTTGTGATCTTTTCTTTTGTTAATTTATAAATTGGTCACACATTATATTAATGTGAAAACAATGCTAACATTATTATTAAAAAAATTGAACCATATTTGTGTGTTTACACAATTTTAAAATTATATCTTAGTTTCAAAGTTCTATAGCAAGACCCATGGCTCTGTGGCAACGCGCGCCGCTGGTGAACATTAGGGCCGCTGTTTAATTCACTGGAGGCTTTGTTACCGGCACTGTTTCATTAAACGCGGAGAGTCGATAACGTTTGTGGTGTTTAGCGTCTTGCCTCGCTAGTCAGACTTCAACCTACGGGTGCTCGATCCCAACAGAAGCTGCCCCCATTTCCCTCCTTCCATGGGACCACACGGGTTCATGGACTTGATCTGTATGTTGTTGTTTACAAAGAGAAATAAGAAAAAAGAAACAATTATTCATCTAGCTGAGATGTATGTGCCCATCCCTATTGTCAAATTAAATATATATATATAAATATATTAACCAACTGTAGTTAAATAGAAGGGTATGATGGCTGAGTGTCTAGTTCTGTGGCCCTCGGTGCCACATGCTTTGAATTTGAGTCCCGACGGTCCCATGAATGCCTGTCAGGGCTCGGAATCCATTTTACACCATATGTCCCGGTATAATATGACTGTTGGGCGTAAGTCTGACAAAAAAGAAAACAAAAATCTCCTGTTTCGAAATTTGACAGCAGGTAGACGGCGTTGGCCCCTAATGGATTGTATTGCCAGGGAGTTAGTTTGTTAAAGACCCCATATGAGTATCATTTCGGCCTTTTACGACCATATTATACTTATTTTGTACTGTTACTTTTGAATATTGGATGCACTTACCTGCTTTAGAGAAAACTACTTTAAAAGGCTATATTTAACTTATGACCAAAGAAGGCCAAAATGAATTCTTTTAATTAGAAACTAAAAATTATGAAACCAGTTTTCAATGTCTTCTGCCAGACTGTGAATATCCAGCCAAACTTCAAAGTTTTAATATCCTATTTGAACATCATTTCTATTCATCCTAATTTTAAAACACTATTTATATTCAGCTGAATTTTAAAACAACAAAACGTTATTCTTATAGAATTTTTCAATAGAACCAGGATGTTTTTTTTATTTCTTTTATAATCGATTTCTAAAGCTTTGTTGTTTAACTTACACAATCATTCTTGATAATAGGGATAAAGATACCTTTGCTCAGGAAAAATACCAGACGTTTCTTCACTGGATATTAAAATTATCACTACCATCACTATCTTTCCAAATATAGTTAAATTCGTCAAAATTTGTATGTTGTACTAATGTTTTTATCTTTCTATTTTATTTTTTTTTTTTTTTGAATTCCTGGAATCCAAAAAGTATTAACAAATAATATGTTGTTTTAAATATAAAGTAAAATTATTTTAAATATAAAATATAATTGTTCTATGTATAAAATAAATAAAAAATATTTAAAGATATATAATTGTTTAATACATAAAATGTAATTTTTACTAATAAAGGATATATGTTTAGAAATTTAAAAAAAAAATTACATCAGACTACAAATTGAATTATTAGCATAAAAAATTTTAAGTTAATATTATGAAAAAATATGAGACTTTTATTTAGTTAGTTGTAATGCATTAAGGATCCACATATTATAGTTCTCCCTTAAACAAACGATTATTCAATTGCAAAAATATGTATTTCTGATTTTATGCTTTTAACTGTGATTAAATATTAAATGTGTCTGAAAATATTAATTAAATTTTCCATTACGAATAAAATTGTAAAAAAAGTAACTTTTTTTGATATACAAATAAACACTTTACACGGTTTGTCACTTTACGATCATTTTTTGGCACACATTAGGATAATTAGATCGGTAACTTTATAGCGGATTCAGGACCATTAACAAACATCTATGCCACAGCCAGGATTTGAATCTGAAGCTGTGGTACTAAAAGCCAGAGCGCTAGCCAATTGGTCATCAGGCTGCAAGTACCATGGGGAAAATTAAGAATTTAATTGATGATTTCAAGGCGATAATTGGACGAATAACGATGTCAAAATTGTTAGTTTCTGAATTGAAATTAGTTTCCAATAAGGATTAAATCAAATGTGTCCACAAATCTTGTTTAAATTTTCCATTACGGAGTAAGTCACATTAAAAATAATTCTTTGTACACTTATAAACAAAACGAATAAAAATTTGGTTAAAGAAAGCATCGGATTAAAGTATACAATCGTGCATCATATCTCGTACTTCTATAAGATATTTAAAGACAATAATTGCGTGGATACCGATGCCTATGTTAAATTATCTGACTTTATGTTGTTAATTATGAATAAATATTAAATCAAATGAATCCGTAAATGATTAAATTTTCCATTACGAATAAAATTGCAAAGTAAAAATAATATTATACAAATAAATAAAGCAAATCAAACTGAACTTTTGGTTTAAAAATTGTTGGAATGAATTTACGAATTCGTGTATCGCAAACCTATAAAGAATTTAAAGGCAATAATTGTGTGAATACCGTTGTTAAATTATCTGACATTATTCTGTAAACTGTTAATAAATATTAAATCAAATGTATTCATAAATGTTGATTAAATTTTCCAATTGCGAATAAAATTGTAAATAAAAAAATAATATTTGGTACACAAATATAGTAAGCGAACAAAAAAAAGTATTAAAAAATATTGGAATATATTAAAGATTCATGAATCACATGTCTATAAAAGAATTCAAAGCCAAAAATACCAGAAATAACGATACCTATGTTGCAAGAATAAGAACTAAAGTAATTAAAAAAAAATTAAATCAAATGTATCCAAAAATGTACATTTTTATTACGAATCATGTTGTAATAAAAAATAATTGTCCGTTACACTAATGTATTAACGTTTGATTAAATTTTTTTTTATGGAGCATCGGTAAACATCGTCGTTCAACTTGTGTATATCACACACATGTGGACGGAGCTCTAACCTTTGGGGCCACAGCCTACAGTTTCAAATATTGCCGGGGGCATATATGTTTGTCTGGGGTTCGAAATACTTGTTAATCTCTAGGTCCTGGTCTAATTAGCCTAAAGAGTGCAAAAATTGACATAGAGAAACAAACCAAATTAAACCAATGCATATCACACACACAGCCTACCAACGGGAGGATAAGGGAATTATATTTTTCCAGAAGAAATTAAGGTATAGTTATTTGATGATAATACACGAATACGATGCGAGATGTTTATACATATTATCAAGATCATACTCATGTATTTTATTTTCTATAACCAATGATTGTGTAGCTGATACCACCAATAGATTCAAACCTCATCCCTTCTGCACTCTATATATGTTCGTTATATAGAGTGCAGAAGGAATAAGATCGTTATCATCTACCCACGTACTTCACACAATTTACCATTTATAACTAAAATAATTGATTCGAATATCATCATAAAGGGATGTAATAAAATTTAAATACTTTATTAAAGGCATTGGCCACAGAAAAAAGAAACAGCTTTAAAGCATCAAATGCGTTATCATTTTTAAGAGAATAATTGTGGCAATGATGCTAGTAATGCCAAAACCAACCAATTCCCTTCTAACTATCAAAACCATCTAGCCTCAATAATATCGGAAAAGGGTTGAAGTCAGTTAAAGCAATTTTATGCGTCCGCATTCCATATTAGTTTGAATTTCCCCATTTAATGCTCATTAGCGACGATCGCTTCGATTCAGCGTCGCACGTGCGATAATAAGTGGAATGAAACGCTTCCAGAAATTCAAACAAGCTATCAGCACAAGTCACAATGCTTTGTAGATGATGATTTTAGGTCCTTCAATGGCAGCCGGTGCGTTTGACATTGAGGAAATAGCAGAGTGTTGGTCAGGAGGTTAAGAGGTCAATAGAGAAAATTGGGATATAAGCAATGGTAAGTACTTTAATGAGTACATATTATGAAATGTAATAATATATAATGTTTAAGGTAAATATATTAAAGAGAAAAGGGCAATATGCTTTATTAATATGCTGGAAATCAATATTTAATAATAAGTTTTAGATATATATAATAGTTAAAATATGTTTTATGCAAGGTTTCCAAGTTTTTTATTGCAGTATGTAAAATAATAAACTTAGAAACGTACCTATACGTAATATAATATATAAACCACAATACTTTATAATAGAATACAATACTTTATGTAAAATAATAAACTTGGAATCTTTTGGCAATCTGTACATTATTAGATTTTTTATAGCTTTTATTAAATTTATATGTAGTCATGAAAGTTTAATAAAAGTTTTGAAAAATATGCTAGTTATAATAAAGTTTGAAAGTAAGAATGTTATCTAACACAATAACACAAGCTTTCAAATATTTTAAATAATAACTTATCTAACTTAAAATATAACTTATTTTCTGATAACTTAAAATCTTTTCAATTGTTGCATATTAATATTACAGCATTCGAGGTATCAATTATACCTCCATACCATGCCATATCATGTCCATACCAATATCAAAGGTCTTATTTATTAGATATACTATTTTAAAATATAAAACTTAATTTAAAAATTGTTAAAAGGCTGTTCAGATATTCAAACAAGCTATCAGAGCAAGTCACACTGCTTTGTACAGGATAATGTCGATCCTTCAATGGCAGACAGTGTGCTTGACATTGAGGAAGTGTTAGAGTGTTGGACAGGAAGTTAAGAGGTCTGTGGAGAAAAATGGGATATAAGCAATGGTAAGTACTTTAGTGAATACATATTGTGAAATGCAGTAATATACACTCATGTCCATAAATTAAGGATAATTCAGAATCACACAGAAATTGAACTCTAAAATAAAAATTCAACTGTAGAATTATCACACACATCTTGAAAAAGAATATGCAAATTACAGAAAACCACCAGATGGCGCGGATAGTACGTCAAAATGACGAGAGTGTAAGAGAGGGGTATATAAGGAATGGTGGCAAAGAAGTAAAATTGTTCACAAGCGCTTTAAAAGCCTTTCAGTGCAATAACCGCATAGTTATGGCACAAAGGAAGCATTTGGATGATTTTTTACGTGGTAGAATTATCGGACGACTGGAATGTGGACGTACCCAGCTGGAAGTATCCGAGGAACTTCGAATCGCCCAGAGTGTCATATCCAGGCTTTGGCAACGATTCCAAGATGATGGTAAGGTGAGTAGATGTTACAGCACAGGTCTCACGCGAGTTACAACGCCGAATGAGGACCGGTATTTAGCAGTTACTGCCAAAAGAAACAGACGGAGCACAGCATCAGACCTGTCTCGTCAGCCCTCTTCAGCTACCGGTACGACAGTTTCAAGGCAGACCGTGTACAGACGCTTAGGGCACATTGGTCTACATGCTCGTTGGCCTGTAAGATGTGTTCCACTTACCGCAGCTCACTGTCGCCTGCGATTAACCTGGAGTACAGAGCATGCATTGTGTACACCGCAACAGTGGTCTGGTGTGATGTTTTTTCCGACGAGTCCAGGTTTAGTTTGCAGTCTGATTCTCGCCGGACTTTCATATGGAGAGCGCCAGGTACCCATTACTGCCAAGAGAACACCATTGAATGACACCGTTACGGTGGTGCAGGATGGCTCGTTTGGGGAGGAATTATTCTTGGTTCCAGAACTGACCTGCATGTTCAGAGTGTAACGATGACAGGCCACAGCTATCGGGAGGTCATTCTGGAGCAACATGTACGTTTGTTTCGGGGCGCCATGGGTGCTGAATTTCTATTTATGGATGACAACGCCCGTCTTCACCGTGCAAACATTGTAGACGAATGATTTCAATTGGAGGATATCACCCGTATGGATTGGCCAGCATACTCACCAGACTTGAATCCAATAGAGCCTGTGTGGGATATGCTTGGCCGACGAATTGCAGCCCGTCAACCCCCTCCCACCTGTCAACCGGAACTTCGGAGGGCATTGCTTTATGAGTGGTGTAATATTCCCCAAGATCAGATTGATAATTTTATATTCAGCATGCCCAGGCGTTCTAAGGCCTGTATTGCATCGCCCGGGAGACATACTCCATTTTAACCATCATACTAACCATGTTATACTGTTTTTTGTAAATAGGTTCTTTTTGAAATTTGCTCCAGGGAGTAAAAATCGCAATTTTTATTAATTAAAACGTATAGCATCTTTTTTGCTCTTTATCTTTTGTTTAATAAGTAGACTTTACAAATAAGTCAAGTTTGTGTTGCTTCTGTCTCTTTCTTTGCCTGAACTTCATTATCCTTAATTTATGGACATGAGAGTACTTGTTTTCTGTGAGTACATTATGTAAGGGTTGATTTCAGCTACATTCAAAGTAGAAAAAAACTGCAAGAAGCCAAAATCTTGTGATTCTGGCACGTGTAGCACAACGTGTAGTCCATGTGATTCTTGTGTAGCAGAAAGTGTGTCCACTATGTCCACGCCTCTTTTAATAAGATTGTAGTGTGTGGTAATATAGGTTTGCTTAAGTCAATTCCTACTTTTTTTTCACTCTATTGCAGAAAGTCCTTTATAAATAATTTTTAATAATTTTTTTAAGTTTATCTGCCGTCATCTATCGGTAGATATATGCAACTTAAATCTAAAAAAAAACAAAAATTAATGAATTAAATTTAATTACTGAATAAATATTTAAAAAAAAACTGTATTAACATCCAGCGTCATCCACTACAAGTTCAAAAAAATGTATTTGAACTTGAGTAGATGAATAAAAAGTATTTTATGAACGACTGAAAATTTGAACAAAATACATATAGGGAGAGTGTGAGCTAATAGAAGAAATTGAAAAAGTGAGATCCAATAAAAACTTATCTTAAAGGTCACACATCTGTCAAATACAATTGGTGGATCTACAGAGACCTATTAATACCTCAATATTCAAAATATGTCTGAAAGTTATTCTAAGTGACCTGAACGAATAACAAAAAGTGAGTATTCGTAATGCAATTTGGTCTTAAAATATATAAATACAATCAATTATAGTGTATCTCCCACATAAGCGGCATTGCTGATTTGTTAAAAATAAAATAAAATAATTAAAATTTAAAAAAAAATTGCCTTTTTCACATTGAAAAGCATATACATCGTATTCAAACTTTATATATTTTTCATATTTGCAATAAAGTCACTAAATTTAATGAGACTTTAAAAATAACTTGATTATTAGAATTCTCAATGGTATACTCAATAATTCATGCTTAATATTACAGAATTCAATTAGTTTAATTTAATTTATTTGTTCATTCTGGGCAATAATTCAAAAGGAAATTTCAAAGATGATTCGAGAAATGTTTTCTGCTATCATAATTAAATAAATACTTCTATAAACGATTTCATTCATATTTTCCAATTAAACATTTAAAACGTCTGAATACAGCTTTCAAATTATTTTTAAAGTTTCTCAACAACTAATAAAACTTCCTGAGCAGTCAATTTTAAAGAATCCATATAATTTTCCTTAGGAACTTTACAAATACTTCGCAGTGAAATATTTTAAATCTTCAACTTGAATTAGAGAACATATGAACTACATACAATATCTTTATTAAATGTATTCAAATACAAAAATACGCTATCTGAAGTATATTTTATTAACTATGCTCAATTATAAATAAATATTTCATATATATATATATATGTCTATACATATAAAGAACAAAAATTACGGTGATTCAAAAAGTTAAAATAAATATATGCATTAAATATTTAATACATATTTCCTATGGACAATATTTTAAACTACTAAATTGATGAAAGGTTTATAACAGTCTGGTAAATTCCTTATAAACTCCTTCAAAGTATTAAAATATTCAATTTATATATGCATTCAAAAAGTATTTCGTGAAAGAGTTTAGGCATTTTCATATTCAAATATTTAATCTGTTTGAAACCAAATATTTATTGAATTATTTGCTTTGAAAATATTTACAAAAATTGTTGCACAGAATTTTGTTTTACATAATATTGAATTATTAAAATGGATACATTAAAATTTTTATAACTGTGGTTTTAAAAGGAAAAATATTACTTGTCATAATAAAATTACAGTAAAACTACTATAAATTCCAACCAATATTCCATTAGATGCTTAATATCGAAATATATTAAAATTAAACATGCCAAAGTATATATCGTTTATAATTGTTTTCTACCAATGTGGTTATAAATAAGCTATTTTTTTAATATTAAAATATTCAATTAAGCTAAAAAACTTTTAATTAAATTTCTGAACAAATGACCCATTCAATGTTCAAATATACAATTTTCTTAAAATAAAAGACTCGAATAACAAGTACAGTTTTAAAATATAGTTTCGTTTACTTCCAAATTAAAAATATATACATGTTGAATTTCTTCATATATGTTTCATATTCAATTCAATTAATGATTCAATTAATTCTAAACTGGATAAAACCAAACTAATTTCTTCAACTCCTTCATAAACTCTGCCTCAACATTAAATGGCCAAGTTAATTATTATAACTTTTTGATTAATTCTAAGATCTCAAATATACAATTTTCTTAACTTAAAAGACTCAAATGTCAGGATAAATTTTAAAGAAAAATGTAGTTTACTTTCAAATTAAAAAGATTCATGCAGAATTTTTCTATATATGATTCATATTCAAATATTTGATGATTCTGAACTATATAAAAACAAAATAATTTAGTAAGCACACTCGTAAACTTTACCTCAGCATTAAATTGTTATGACTCACTGATAAATTCTAAGATCTCAGAGTTAAAATTTTGCTGAACTTTTTAAGCATAGAGGAATAGGCTTTAAGCATAGAGGCTTTGATTTTAAGCATAGATGAATAAAAAATTAAAATTATCAAATAACAAGAGTAATTTTGAAGTAAAACTTAGCTTACTTTCAAATTAATATTAACTATATGATTCATATTTAAATATATGTTAATTCTTAACTATCTAAAAACAAAATAATTTAATAAACACACTCGTAAACTTTACCTCAACATTAAATTGTTAAGTTAATTGTTATGGCTTTCTGATTAATTTTAAGTTCTCTAGGGGAACTTTTTAAGCATCCATATTTTTCCATTTAATCAAACTTTTAGAAAAAAAAGTTATCCAAATATCATCAAATATACAATTTTCTTAATGTAAAATTCTCAGATAACAAGAGTAATTTTAAAATAAAATTTCGTTTACTTTCAAATTGAAAAAGCTGCATATCTAAGTGAATATGTAGAATTTTTAATATATGATTTATATTCAAATATGTGTTAATTCTTAACTGGATGAAAACGAAATAATTTGGTTAGCTCAATCGTAAACTTGTCCTCAACATTAAATTGCCAATTTAATTGCTATGGCTCCACCCATTTTTAAGCATCCATATTTCCCCATTTAACCAAACTTTTGGAAAATAAAGATTTTAAAGTTCGTCCAATAGATAATTCTCTTAATTTGAAAGAATCTAATATCAATTGTAATTTTAAAGTACAATTAGTTCACTTTCAAATTTAAAAAGTTTATTCTAAGCGAATATGTAGAATTTTCTATATATTATTCATATTCAAATATTTGTTAATTCTTAACTGGATAAAAAACAAAATAATTTAGTAAACACACTCGTAAACTTTACCTCAACATTAAATTGCCAAATTTTTTTTTTCTTTCTGATTAATTATAAGATATCTATTTAAAAGTTTTGGGAAACGTTTTAAGCACCAACATTCTAAATTTAATTAGACTTTTGGAAAAAATTATTATCCAAATATCATCAAATATGCAATACTTTTAAATTAAAATTCTCAAATAACATGTGTAATTTTAAAGTAAAATTTAGTACACTTTCCCATTAAAAACGTGAATGCAAAAGTGTTCCATATATGACTCGTATTTAAATATTTGCTATTTCTCAACTGGACGAAAATTAATTAGGTTCGTATACACACTCGTAAACTCTACCTCAACATTAAGTTGTCCACCTAATTTTCATGGCTTTCTGATTAATTCTAAGATTTCAAATCTACAATTTTCTTAATTTAAAACACGAATAACAAACGCAATTTTAAAGTAAAATTTAGTTTATTTTCCAATTTAAAAGGGTGAATGTAGAATGTTTCCATATATGATTCATAATCTAATATTTGTGGATTCTGAACTGGATAAGAACAAAATAGATTCGTAAACACACTCATAAGTTTTACCTCAAAATTAAATTACCAAGTTAATTATTATGACTTTCTGATTAAATTTTTTAAAATGTGTAAGCGACCTTCTTTCACCATTTAATCAAACTTTTGGAGGAAAATAAAATCATCCAAACATACGATTTTCTTAAATTAAAAGACTTAAATAACAAGCTCAATTTTAAAGTAAAATTCAGTTTACTGGCAAATTAAAAAGAAGCATGTAGAAATTTTCATATATCCCCCATATTCAAATATGTATTCATATCCTTTATTTTGAAATATGTGTTAATTCTTAATTGGATAAAATCAAAATAGTCTCATAAACACAGTCGTAAACACTACCTCAACAATAAATTGCCAAATTAATTATTATGGCTTACTGATAAATCTTAAGAACTCTAGTTAAAATTTTGGGTTAACTTTTTAAATGTCTCTCTTTCCCCATTTAATCCGTAAAGCGTGTTTAAAATCAACCTGCCAAACGGTTGTGTTTCTGCGGTCAGTGATCGATTATCCGCTCCAAAGACCGCAGGGGACGTTGCATAATGACAAGGACTTCCCCGTCTATCACGAAAATTGGGTTTTCAAAAATGACCCACATCATTACAGCGGTGCATTTACTTCCTGGAACGTGTGGGTGTTCAGTATCCGAGGCTAATTAAAGGCATATTTTCACAGGCTTCGAAAATGTTTTGGTATTAAATACTGGAATAGGAGAGGATATTGTTTGGTATGTTAGGATGACTTTTCTTGTAAAAGGTTTCAACGTGTACCGAAACATGTAAATGAAGAAACAAAACTTATTTTACGAATTTAAGCACTAATTAATATCCTTGCGCATTACAACATAATTTGCAAGTGAGTGTACAAATTTGCCTTGTTGTGAATATGCACTTTACGTAATTTTTGAAGTGTTTACTGTAAGGAAGATAATGTACAGATCTTCAATTTTTTTTCAATTGATAATGATTTGTGGGTGAGATGTATCAATATGAATTTGTATTGTAACACTTTTTCTTTTATGTTAAATTTAAAACAACAAAAAAAATTTATTCCTGTGAATATGAAGTTATTTGTGATTTATTAATATCAATGTGCACTCTAAATGATTTTGATTTTATTATTAAGTTCTAAGACAGACAATACATAAGCCTGTAATTATTTGTTGCAGGTGATAGTGATTTGGGCATGACATATGTTAGAATTGAATTTTGATGTAGTAATATTTATTGTTTTTATGTTGACTTTAAAACTATACAAATTATTGAAAGACTTTTTGTGAATATCAAACAACTTGTGAATATCCATGTGCACTTAAGATCTTCTTGAAGTATTTATTTTCCTGAGGTTTCGTTTGGTTTATCGCTCTACGGTCATCTTGTGCACACTTTGGGCTACACAGAACGGGACCTACAGTTTAACGTGGATTCCGAACCACTGACAGACATCCATGCCACCGCCAGGATTCGAACTTGAAGCCTGGGTTACAAAGGCCAGAGAGCTAGCCACTTGGCCGCTATTTTCCTGAGGAGATAACACATAAGTATGTGATTCTTTGTTGTAACTGATAGTCATTTGGGCGTGACATATATCATTATTGATTTATATTTTAAAATCTTTAGTTTTTATGTTGAATATAAAAAAATATAAATTAACTTCAAGTGTATATATTTATGTTTGTTTTTAACTTAGCCTGTGTATTTAACTTTATTCTTTCAAACAATTTTCCATCGCAGTATATCTGACAAGAACCCTTATCAAATAATCGACTCGTCCATTTCCGCTTTTAAAGCAGGTGTTTTTCTTTCCATATAATAGGTAATATAACTATAAATTTGTTGTCTTTAAATGTAATGCTGCGAAAATTGATGTCAAATAAATGTTTGCACAAGTTAAAGAAAAATTGATGGCAACTGAAGAAGGTAATGTTAGGCTACTGGCGAAAGTAATTATTATTATTATTATTAATATTATTATTATTATTATTATTAATATTATTATTATTATTATTATTGTTAATTTCTTCATGTAGTTATTCTTATGATACTTTTTATTTATTTATTTATCTGTTTGATGTGACTGAAAAGTTTACATTTAGATTTACAATATTTTTTTTTATCATAGTTAAATGAATGGTAGGAATTGTAAATTTTAAAAACATTAAAAAAAGAAAGAAATTATTAATTCCTTTAATTACTTACTTATTATTGTTATACCCTTTCTAAAATATTAAAAAAAAAAATTTCTCGTCTTCTAGAACAACAAAATATTTATTTTAATCAGATAAAAATAACTAAACAATTAGCATGAACATTTAAATCGCTTAAATAATTTTGTTTTAACAATAAATAAATTTAACTTACTTTAACTTCAATAAAAGTAGCTATATAAATAAAATAACATTTTTCTAAGTAAAGTAAATCAGTCCAGCATAAAATAATAATAGTTATAAAATAAATAAAAGTACCTGATATTAAAAAAATATTATTGATATGAGTTATAGTAGCATTAATAAAAATAAATATTTATAAAAAAATTCAAACGATAATAAATGATTTTAATAAAAAGAGCTGACAATTAATTGCAAGATTGAAATGCTAATATGACCATTTAAAATATTTAATTAATGCCAGAGCGAAAAGAGATTGGACGAGGGAAAAACGTGCTGTTTCTCTTTTATTGGCAATTATTTTGACTTTAATTAAATAAATAAAGTTCATTAAGGAAAGAATGCATTCATTTCTCCCACGGAGCAATTTTTTCAGATACACAAGTAGATATCTTAATTAAAAAAGCATTTTCTTAACAGAACAAAAAAGCAATTAACTTTTTTTATTACGGAAGTGACTTCCTTGATCATCGAAAATGAAACTGCTAATTAAAATGTAATAGTCATAAGAAACTTAAGATGGTTATCGATATAGAGTTTATAGATATATGGGCATCATAATAATCAAATTATTTTGCAATTACTTTTAATATTTAAGAAATAACCTTGATTTTTTTTTTTTTTTTTGAAAATTATTTTTTAGTATTGTACAGAAAACTCTTTAAAAGAACTGTTTTAGAGTTTGTTAGCTAGCCTATGAGAAGACATGCATTCAGCTACTTTATTTATTTGGCACATTCTGGCACATTCACTGTTTTGTATAGTGTTAGCAAATGGAACTCACTATGTGTGGTTTGTTTCAATATAATATACTAGGAAGAATTTTTTTTTTGGATCCTGATGACGCCAAGTCACCAAACTGGCGATGATTGACAAAATGTGGTACGATGTTTAGAAACTTTAGAAATTTGCCATCTTTTATCATCTCATGAACTATATATTTTAATTATTCTCATAGTAGGCAGATAGTACTTCTGTGCCCAAAAAGTAAGACCAATTATATATATTTTTTTCAAAAACTCTTTATTTATTCTTCCAAATTTATTTCATCGCCTTCAAAGTAATCCTCTTCGAACAAAATGCACTTATGCCAACTTTTTTCCAATCCTTAATGCATGCTAACAAGTCATCGGCAGGGATAGCTTCCAAAGCTGGCAGCGTTTCCCGTTGAATCTCTTCAATCGACTCACACCTGTGTCCCCGGAGTGGTCTTTTGAGTTTAGGGAATAGCCAGAAGTCGCACGGTGCCAATACAGTAGTTGTGGAACGATATGGGTTTCATTTTTGGCGAAATAGTCACAAAGAATAAATGCAGTGTGAGCTGGCGCAGTGAGTGATTTCGGTAACAATCGAGATTTGACACATTTGAGGCCCAAAATGGAATTGACCGATCCTTTTGAAATTCCAACATCATCAGCAAGGTCTTTAATTATAAATAGATGGTTTAAAAACACCAAATATTTAATTTTGTAGATGTGAGCTTCGTAGGTTGAGGTTGATGGTACCAGAAGGCTCTCCGTCTCCAACGCGTTCTCTGACTTCTTTGAACAGTTTTAACCACTTCTAAACATTTTTTTTCAATATAGGAATGCTCACCGAATGCATTCTGAAACTTTCTATACGTTACCGAAAATAAAATTGAATGCAAGTTCTTTGCTCAATGAATTCAGGCATTTCAAAAATCGCCGGAATCAGTTTTAGTGTCTCACAAAGACAAGCGTAATTCAAACACTAATGAATATTTTGACCTACAACTTCACATATATGTCAAGGACAGCGCCAGCAAACTAAAAAAAAAATTAATTTCATAAGCCCTGTTAATTTTAAATTGAAAATTGGTATTACTGTTTGGGCACAGTAATGTATACCTCGTGAGATAGAGTGGGCAGTTGATTTTTTCCCAAATAGAAAGATAAATTTCGTTTAATTCAAAAAATAATATATTCATTTTCAAAAATAGCTTAATTTTCAATAGAGCACAATTAACATTATTACTAATTATGATAATACAAGCTGTATTAGAAACAAATAATTGTGTTTGTCATGAAACAATTGTTAAAAATTTAAAGTGTTGCTACGACACAGGAGAAACAAAAATACCTCCGATTCACAATATTAAAAAGGATAAATTAATCAGCTTGAACAATAAACTTTGCCTTTAAGATAGAACACTAATATATATGACTGTATGGTATGTTGAATAATTACATTACATTCTTAATATAATATTCAACTACAAATTGCGCAGACAGTTTTTTGGCATTAATTATATTGTCTTCGAAGATTATATAGATCTTGGAATAATACTCATCCTCTAATAGAAGAATAATCTCTCACTTAGAAATTCTCATTATCTCTCAGAAGAGTTCTCATAATTTAATTCTAAGTGAATTTATGAGATCCCCGAAATTTTATTTTACCATAAATATTTTAAGTATTTTCGGAATTAGAAATTATTTCTTTTGTAAACTACATTCAAGTTTATTATCAAGATTTAACTATAACAAATTTTCAATCTGTTTTTCAGCAAAATGTATTGTTTTCTAAGATGGTATGTGTCTTGGAAAAATATACATTATTTAATTATATGTGGACTATTATTAATTGATTTAAAATTGTAAGATATTTCGAATATTATTTTACCATAACTGATCTTTGATTTTGATTTTGGATTTGTTTTATTTTTTTGAAAATTACAAGTTGTGTATATATGATATATATTTATGATTTATTGAATATTTTTTAGAAATCTAAAATTGTATATGCTGAATAAGACCTTTTGTATTATAAACAATTTGTGGTATACATACTAGTTTAAAAGCAAATATTGGCCTTGTCTCATAAAATTTCTCTGAAAGCTACATTTTAATACAAAGTTATAATATGTATAATTTTAATAAGATAACAATTTGAAAATTTTATTAATATCTAAAAACAAATAATTTTTATCATTAACTATTTCCCTTTTCTATGAAAATTTAATTTCCTACAAATATTTTCTTTAGTCAGTATTATTCATATCGACGGCAACTCCCTAAATTAATTAATTTAGTATATACATAGTGAAGTAAGTATTCAAGAAGATAAAACAGCATTATAAAACACAATTAACAAATTATGTTAAGTATAAAATTATCTGATTTCAAATTGCGAGGGATGTACAAAACTATTTTGTAAAATATTTTCTTTTTTTCCTGGAAATAATAAATTATTTCTCTTAGTTTAAAAATTCATTTACATTTTTGTGTAACTGAGAATTGATATGTTTTTGATAAATGAGACATTTTGTGTTAAAAATAGCAGTCGTGAAGCAAATTGATTCTAATAATATTTATTGAAACTGAAAACATTAATCATATATTTACTAAATTCATATTCTAAACATATCTTCCTGTGCTCGTTCCTATATTCTCATATATATTATAATATTCTCATTAATATATTTTAAATAACATATTTACTGAATTAATTATATATTTTATTATTTTTATGTAGTTATTCTGTTTCAAAGTACTTTTAAAGAATCTTATTTTTTTTAAATTAAAGGTACAGGATGGTATACTAAGACTTATTATTTGCATGAGTTCATGTACAACTTTAAGAAACAAACATATTTTTGAAAGTTTTAGTTCCCGATTATTTTTATGGTAAAGAATAATTCATTTATGCTAAATTCAATAAAAAAAATAATATATATATATATAATAAAATATAAGAATATAAGCAAAATATATAAATATAGTAATAAATATAAAAATATGAAAATATATTAATTCTTAAAATCTTTCGGAGTTATTGGCAACAAAAGTAAGAAATTATCAATAGCAATAAAATGTTTGCTTTTTTTTTCATCCATTTCCCTTCTTCTTACAAGGCAGACGTTAGACCATCCGTTTCTCTACCATAAAGAAGAAATCATATCATTTCATATTCAAATTACAAAAGCTTTAATTCCAAGTGTCGGAAACGGAAGATGAGATGAAATAAACGAAAAAAATCATATTTCAAAGTCTCTTCGGCAAGAAGGAAGAAACAAGCATTAAGTTCAGTAGAAAGTCGCAGTGAAAGTCATTATTTCCACCTGGTATAGCTTCTTTGATTCAATTTGCTGTTAAAAACTCTCCTTCTCTAACAGGTTGTCGTCCGTCATTAATTTCATTTGAGAAAAATGGCCCTTTTGATAAACGCAAGCCATCAGGAAAATGTAAGAAACGGTTTTTTTCACTTTTATCCTTTCGAGAAAGAATTATTAAATACGATTAAGAATTTTGTAACGTTCATTTTTTCTGTGTTAATTTCATTTTACTCAACAGTTTTTCTTCGTGTTTGTTCTTGTATAATCTGGAAGCATGGGGTGATCTCTGACATGATTTATTCGAAAGACTTTACGTGTCTTTTAATGTAATTAATTAGACATTTTGTCGTGTAAATCTCATTACTCTGAAGCGCGAGAAATTTTTTTTTCTTATCATGACCTTCCATAAAATCTATCTCAATTCATTTTAGATTTCTTAAATACCTCGCTGAGATGTATGGAAATTACTTATTTAAAATGTAGAATTTTTTTTGTCATTTCTTGAAAAGACTTACATTATATAATTAACTTTTTGTTCAATTATTAATGTTTACTTCATTTAGGTTCATAAGGAGAGCCATTTTTCAAATATATCTTTACATTTATATCAATGCTGTTGCATAATATCAAATTATTATTATTTGTTACACTGTCTGCTTTAATCTTTAAATTTCAAGACCTACTTTTATTCAGGCATCAATTGTATGTTATATAATAAAATGTTTGGACAAATATATGAAATATTATATATTATATAAATCTAAGTTGTGATATGTATAGTAAATAAAAACAGTTAATTTATGTCTTTCAGTTTAATAATGTATGCTTGATCTTGTTCACTGTTCGGGTTGTGGGAAGTTCACAATCCGCTCCAAAGTACTCTTTGAAGCGGATTGTTTATTTACAATATCAACAAAATAACACCTTTTTAACTTTATAAATTTAATGTAGATATATTAATTACAGTGTGTCAAAAAATTTTAAAGACTGAATTTATATAAATAAAAGCCAATAATTACATATATATAGATATACTTGAATGCCTGTTACAGTTTATTTTATAAGAATAACCTTCAAAGCTAGCATCCAAGCACAATGTTATTAAAATTACATCATTTTAACTTCATACATTTCGGGAATAAAAAACTCTCGCGGAGTGCTAAATTAGGTGAATACGGTACGTTATTTGCCCAGAATACCTTTTTTTTTGCTAAAAATCGTGAATTGTGACTGTTTTATTGTAACACAAACTGTTTATCCCGATTTTCTTGATGAAAGATGCAGATTTTGGCTATCAAATGCTTAATTTCATTTACCAATAATCGAAACAAGTTTCATGCTCACCAGTTATTATTTGCCCAGTTGGAGCTAGTTGTGTGTGAATAATACTCTTACGATAGAAAAGTGTGATGAACATTGTTTTGATTTTTGATGAAACTTTACTTAATTTTTTTTGGTTCATGGTGAGCATTTTGACTTACATGCCTCACTTCGTCTGTTTTTTTTTTCTTCATCACATTTTCCTCCTCTTACAAGAAGCAGACGTCAGAATAACCCGTCTTTTCTCTACCATAAAGAAGAAATCAAATCAATTCATATTCAAATTACGGACGCTTTAATTCCAAGTGTTTTAAACAGAAGATGAAATGAAATAAGTGAAAAAAATAATAATACAATGTCTTCTTCGGCAATAAGGAAACAGGCATTAACTTCAGAAGAAAAGTGAAAGTCATTATTTCCACCTGGTATAGCTTCTTTGATTCAATTTGCTGATAAAAACTCTCCTTCTCTAACAGGTTGTCGTCCGTCATTAATTTTATTTGAGAAAAATTGCCCTTTTGATAAACGCAAACCTTCAGTAAAATGTAAGATTTTTTTTTTCACTCTTATGGTTTCGTGAAGGAATTATTAAATATGATTAAGAATTTTCTAACGCCATTTTTTTCTGTGATAATTTCATTCTACTCCACAATTTTTCTTCGTGTTTGTTCTTTTCGTATAATCTGGAAGCACGTGGTAATCTCTGACATGATTTATTAGAAAGATTTTCATGTCTTTTAATGCAATTAATTAGCCATTTTGTCATGTATGGTAATTACTTATTGAAAATGAAGAAAAACTTATTTTATTTTTTGAAAAGAGCTACATTTAATAATTACTTTTTTCGTTCAATCATTAACATTCATTTCACTTAGGTTCATTATCCAAACTTTATGGTGAAAATTTATCAAGAAAATATTACTTGTTAATGCATAATTATTTAAATGCTTTATTGTTTAAATTAAATGATCTCAACTGAAATTTATTCAGACATCTTTTGTCTGTTATACAATAAAATGTTTGAACAAAGATATGAAATATAATTATAATGTACATTCAAGTTTTGATGGATATAGTTTGAAAAGAATTTTAAAGAAAGGCTTATAAAATTAAATAAAAACAAGTTATTATATTTTTTTAGTATTTTCAATCAGACTAGGCACTTCCGGCTTCAATATGTTTGTTAAAGCGTCTTAATAACTGCGTAAATACCTGTTAGAATTCAATTTGTGGGAATGCCTAAAAATTTCGAGTCGAAGTTGTTGGTATAGCCATAATGTCATAAAAATTACACAATTTTAATTTCATAAATTTTGGGAATAAAAAGTAGTCGCCTTGTTCAAAATTAGGTGAATGCGGTGGGTGTTTAACACGCAAAAGTTATCGTGAATTGTGACTGGGTCGGCAATACAACGTAACAAACACCAACAATTTTCATCGCGATATTCTGGACAAGTGATACAAATTTTGGCCATCAAACGCTTCGATATATTTAAATAATACTTACCAGTAATCATTTGTCTACTTGGAACAAATTATTTGTCGATAATACCATTTCTATTGATGAATGTGATGATCATTCTTTTGAACTTTTCTTGTACTTGTTCACTCTAACTTACAATCATCATTTTGTCATTTTGTTTTTGGATCACACTGAAAGCACCTTGTTTTTTTTTCCTGTAATAATCGTTTTCAACAAATCATTTTCAGCAACTGAAATGATAATTCTTAAAATGTTTACTTTTCCTCGAATTTTGTTCAATATTTAATATCCGTTGAACAAATTTAGCACATACTTTATTTCCCCAAATCTTCACGCAAGAGGGTTCGAATCGTTTCTATGTTGATATTCAATGGTCCTTACTCACTCTCAGTAATGCCTAGAGCACTTTTTCGATAATGAAAAGTGATAAAATTGACCTTCCTGAATTCTTATGATCTTCTACAATATCTCTTATGCTCAAATAACATCCATGCAAGAAGAAAACATTATATCTACTTAAACAAAACTCGCCTTTTATGAATGTACAATTCAGTGGCATTTTTTTTTAAAGTTTGCATGAAACTTCTTTGTTCCATCTTGAAAATTGAACATAAAAAAAATTGTACTGCTCTAAATAATATCTTCATCGTTTGAGACAGTGAACAAATGCATTGAGGTTTCAGCAGTAAGTCAATTGATATTTAAGGTATAACATGCATAAGGTGTAACATGTTTAAGGTATAGAAAAGATGGCACACATGTAGGCTGAGATACGGCTCTAGTCTTAAAAAGTCTTTGACACACTGTTTATATTTACTTAATTGTAACAACTATGAGTAAATGAAAAATAAATTTCCTTAAAAGATATATAAGTTATTTTTTATGTCATACTTTTAAAAAAGACGAACTCAATTCTGTAAAATTTCGTCATTATATGCCATAATAAAAATTTTGATTTATTTCAAATGTAAAACACAATATATTGTTACAAATCTTTTTTCTAATAATTACACGAATCTTTTATAATTCGTGGTTTACTTTTCTTATTGAGCAATTAGGTTGAAACCTATTTAATGGCCTTCCCTTTCATCAAAGTCAGGAATATTCACTTTTTAATCACGAGATAAAGAATTCTTAAAGAAAAATAAAAGATTCGCCCATCATGTTATTCCTATCACTGCAACTTATTGCTGCTTAATAAAAAGGTCATATATGCTTCATCAAGCATTCATCGTGCTTCCTATGAAAGAACCCATGTATCATATCTTCTACTTATAGATCACCTCTGCTGTTATTCACTCAATAGCATATTTTTTTTACTGATCTCCTTACTGATTATAAATGATCCCTATTTGGTTCCCATGGAGGAACAACTTTTACTTATTAATCATTCTGATTGGGGACAAGAATAAAGACAAAGGGGTGTTCGTGATTAATAAAGAATAAGAGAGAAAATAATGACAATTAATGGATGAAAAATAGCATAATAATGAACTTTGAATTACAGCTGAAAATATCACCCTGCCTATTCTCACTATTTTTAATGTAAATATCTTTATTATATCTAAAATACATTATTTGAGAAATATTTTATTAATTAAAAGTATTTTGACTTAATTTTTTTATTTGTTCAATATAATTTTTCTTATATAAACTATTAAAATATTATTTTCCAAATTATTCTCCACAAGAAAAACCAACTCATGATTTACAATATATTTCTGTCGTGATTAATGGTATATACACTGAAGCGACAAAAGTCATGGCATACCTCTTAATATCGTGTCGGCCCTCCTTTCGCCCGGCGAAGTGCAGCAACTCGACGTGGCATGGACTCAACAAGTCGTTGGAAGTCTTCTGCAGGAATATTGAGCCATGCTGTCTCGATAGACGTTCATAATTGTGAAAGCCTTGATGGTGCAGGATTTTGGGCACGAACAGACCTCTCGATGTTGTCCCATAAATGCTCGATGAGATTCATGTCGGGCGATCTAGGTGGCCAGATCATTCGTTGGAATTGTCCAGAATGTTCTTCAAACCAATCGCGAACAGTTGTGGCCCGGTGACACGGCGCATTGCAATCCTTAAAAATCCCATCGTTGTTTGGGTACATGAAGTCCATGAATGGCGGCAAGCGATCTCCAAGTAGCTGAACATAAGCATTTCCAGTCAATGTTCGGTCCAGTCGCACCAGAGGACCAAGTCCATGCCATGAAAAAACAGCCCGCACCATTAAGGAGCCACCACCAGCTTGAACAGTGCCTTGCTGACAGTTTGGGTCCATGGCTTCGTGGGGTCTGCGCCACACTCGAACCCTACCATCAGCTCTTACCAACTGAAATCGTGACTCATCGGATCAGGCCATGGTTTTCCATTCATCTAGGGACCAACCGATATGCTCACGTGCCCACGAGAGTCGCTGCAAGCGATGTCGTTCTGTCAGTAAAGGCACTCGAATCGGTCTTCTGCTGGAATAGCCCAAGAAAGCCAAATTTATCCGCACAGTTCTAACAGACAAGTCCCTTATACGCCCCACATTGATTTCTGCGGTTATTTGACGCAGTGTTGCTTGTCTGTTAGACTTTACGACTCTTTGCAGACGTCGCCGGTCTCGGTCGTTAAGTGCAGGCGGTCGACCACTGCGCTGTCCATGGTGGGATGTTATGCCTGAAATTTCATATTCTCTCCACACTCTTGACACACTGGATCTGGGAATGTTGAATTCCCTAACGATTTTCGAAATGGCATGACCCATGCGTCTAGCTCCAACTAACATTCCGCGTTCAAAGTCTGTTAATTCCCGTCGTGCGGTCATCATCACGTCAAAACCTCTTCACATGAATAACTTGAACAGAAATTAAAGCTCTGCGAAAGCACTGCGCATTTATACCTGTTCTACGCGATGCTACTGTCATCTGAAAATTTGCATATTGCTATCCCATGACTTTTGTCACTTCAGTGTATATTGAAATATATATATAATTGTGTGGTTATATTAATGAAACAAACGAATAAATAACGTATTCTACAGACATGTGATTTCTTGAAATGAAGAAAAAAAATGCTCATTTATGTATATATAATGATAAATGTCATATATGCTTAATAAAAAATATTTTATAAACCTTATATCAATTAAACAAATTTTATATTAATTTCATAAATTATGTTGTATTGAAATATGTCAATAAAATATATTAGTTGTTAAAGTCTTTCGGCTTTATTGTAAGAAAAGTAAAATATAATCAACAGCAAAAAATGTCTGCTTTTTTCTCCGTTACATTTATGATGCAGACATCAGAATAAACCGTCTTTTCTCTACCATCAAGAAGCAATCAAATCAATTCATATTCTATTTACATACGCTTTAATTCCAAGCGTTGGAAGCAGAAGTTGAAATGAAATAAGTGAAAAAAATATATATTTCAGTCTTCTTCGACAAGAAGGAAGAAACAAGCATTTACTTCAGAAGAAAGTTGCAGAGAAAGTCATTATTTCCACCTGGTATAGCTTCTTTGATTCAATTTGCTGTTCAAAACTCTCCTTCTATAACAGGTTGTCGTCCACCATTAATTTTATTTGAGAAAAATGGCCCTTTTGATAAACGCAGGCCTTCACGAAAATGTAAGAATTTTTTTTTTTTTTTTTTTTTTTTTTTTATCCTTTCGTGAAAGAAATATTAAATACGATTAAGAATTTTCTAACTTTCATTTTTTTGTGATAATTTCATTTTACTCAACACTTTTTCTTCGTGTTTGTTCTTCTCGCATACTCTGGAAGCGTGTGGTGATTTCTGACATAATTTATTCCAAAGATTTCACGTGTCTTTTAATGCAATTAATTAACCATTTTGTCGTGTAAATTTCATTATACTGAAGGGCGAGAAAAATTTTCTTTTTTTTTTGCCTTCCGTAAAAGCCATCTTGATTCATTTAAGATTTCTTAACTACATCGCTGATATATGCTGAGATGTACGGCAATTATTTATTAAAATTGAAAAAAAAACATAAATATTTTATTTTTGCAAAGAGTTACATTTATTAATTGACTTTTGTCGTTTAATCACTAATGCTGACTTCATTTAGGTTTATTTTCAGAGCCTTTTTTGCAACTGCATCTTTATATTTACATCAACGCTGTTGTGTCATACCACAGTAAAAGTTTAAATGTCTCTGGAAAAGTGTTATAAATTATCACCAAGAATTAGCTTTATTATTTAAATTATAAGGCATCGACCTTCCTTTAATTCTGACACCTGTTATCTGTTATATAATAAAATCTGTAGAAAAATACACAAAATATATATTTACGATTTACCTCCAAGTTGTGATAGATACGGTCTGCAAAAGAATTTTAAAGATTAGGACTGCAAAAATAAATAATTTTTGTTCAGGATTTTTATTCGAAACCTGCTTTTTCGACTTCAATACATTTGTTACATCTTAAGAACTGTGCAAAAGCCTGGTTCAGTTAACTTTGTGGGAATGCCTAAAAAGCTGGCGTCGAAGCTGCCGGTATAGCTACAATGTTGTTAAAATAACAACTTTTTAACTTAATAAATTTTGGGAGTTATACCAGCAGCGCTGTGTTAATTAGGTTAATACAGCGTATTATTTAACACGCAAACAATATCGTGACTTGTGGCTCGTGTATTATAACGTAACAAACAACAACAGTTTTCATTTCGATATTCTGGTCGAATGAGAAAATTTTGCATCAAAAGCTGCAAAACATTTAAACAATATTCATCAGTAATTGCTTGTCCATTTGGAACAATTTATTTGTGTATATTAATCTTACTATCAAAGAATGTGATGAGCATTGTTTTGGTTTTTGATGAAAGTTGTGATGCTTTTATTCCGTACGGGGCAAGCCAGCCGTTACATCCAGTCGTTTGCCGTTCTGTTTTATCATACCGAAAGAATCATACTTCATCACCTGTAATAATCCTTTTCAAGAAGTTTGCATCAGTTTCAGCAAATCAAATGATGCCTCTACAATGTGCACTTTTTCTTTATTAAAACGTTTTGAACACATTTAAAAAATATTTTTCTTTTTGCCCAAATCTTCATGCAGATGGTTGATTCCTTTCTGTGTTGATATTCAAAGATTCTTCACTCATTATCAATGATGCTTAGTGCACTTTTTCAATAATCTTATTTGTTCTTTACAGACTTGGATTTTCTGTATTCTTATCATCTTCTTCATTACCTGCATCTTCTACATTAAGACGAATGAGATACATTTTGGACATCAAATGCTTCAGGACATTTAAATAATACTCAACAGTAATTGATTGTCCAGTCGAAACAAACTCTTTGTCTATAGTATCCCTTACTGTCGTAGAATGTGATGAGCTTCGTTTTAAATATTGATGAAAGTTTTTTTTAACTTTTGAGGAGCTTTCTATCTTACACTCAGCTATTTTTCTTTTCTTTTATTGGACTATACTGAAAACGCCATGTTTCATCACCTGTAATAATCTTTTTTAGGAAATTTGGATCATTTTCAGCAACTGAAATGACGTGTCTACAATGTGCAATTTTCCTAGAATTTTGAACATTATTTAAAATGTGTTGAACAAATTTAGCGCATACTCCTTCTTTGCCCAACTCTTCAAGCTGTAAGGTTCAAATCGTTGTTTTGTTGATATTCAAACACTCTAAACACTATTCAAACAATATTTATCAATAATCACATGTGTTCTTGATGAATTTGATCTTCCTGTATTCTTGCCATCTTCTACAGTATTTCTTACTTTCAAAAACATTCCTGCCATTAGAAAGCATTAGATGTACATAAACACAACTCTCCTTAAGCATTGAGTGTTTGACAGTTAGTCAGATGGTATCATTATATACAGTATAGTATAAGTATTATATACAGTTGCAGTATAACAAAGATGTCACACCTGTGCGCTGAGATACAACGCTAGTTTTAAAGATTCTAGATCGCAGTGTATAAATTAATTTCAATATAACCACTTTGAGTAAAACACAAATACATTTCCTTAAAAAGTATTTAAGTTTTTTTTTTTTCTATAGTTTTGAAAAAGACGACTTTAATTCTTTCAAACACTGTCATTGCATTCTTTTATAAAATTTTGATTTATTTCAATTGTAATTTTTTTTTTTAATAAATACAAATTAAAGTAAACCATACAATATTTGAATGACAAATCCAATTCGACAATTTCATTATAACGTAACAAGTTTAATACACTTCCCTTCCATCAAAGTCTGGAACATTAAAGTGTAGAACATACTTTTTTTTTCTCCAGATAAATAAGTGTTAAAGGGAAATCAATGATTCTCTCATTCTGATATTCCTATCACTGCAACTTATTGCGTGCTTCATCAAGCATTTATCGTGTTTACTTTGAAAGAACTCATATCTGAGACATATCCTGAGACATATCCTTTACTTATTGATCACCTGTGCTGTTGTTCCCTCAAAAGCATTTTTTTTTCTGATCTTCGTACTGATTATAAATGATCGCTATTTAGTTCTCATGGAGGGGCAACTTTTACTTATTAATCATTCTGATTGGGAACAAGAATAAAAACTAAGTGTCGTTCGTGATTAATAAAGAATGAAACACAAAATAATGAAACTGACGAAAAATAGGATAATAATTAATTTCGTACATCTGATGAAAATAACATCCGGCCTATTATCATTATTCTTAGAATAAATACTTTTAATGTATCTAAAGAACATTATTTGAGAATTATCTTATTAAATAAAAATATTTTTGATTATTTTTTTAAAATTTGTTAGCTGTAATGAATCTTATATAAATTAATATAATATGTATTTTCAAAATATTCTCCACTAGATTAAATATTCAAGAATTACAATACATGTCTGTAGTAATCAATGATATAAATAGTAATATTTTTGAAAAATATGTATAACTGTGGAGTTATATTAATGGCAACAAACGAATACATAATCTACTCTACAGATTTGATTTCTGTACATGCAGAAAAAATAAATGCACAGTAATGCATATGTAATGCTAAATCTCATATATATTTAATAAAAAAAAGTTTTGTAATCATTATATCAATTTAACACAGTTTATACCAATATCATAAATAGTGTTGTATTTTTGCAGTACCTCTAAATGAAGGCTTTAAAATGTAGTGACACATTTATTACTCGTTTTTCGATTCCTCGAAATGTATTAGATTTTGATTCAGAAAACAAAAATGTTTAAAAGATATGACTAGATCATTAGCTTCTGTTTTGCAATACATATACCACTTTGTCTAAATGTACAATTTATTTTTTTTTTCAAAGTAGAAAGACAAAGTATGTTTTATTCAATAAATAGTTTATTCATTTTCAAAAATATCTTAATTTACAATGTTACACAATAAACATTACTACTCATTATCATAATACAAGTCCTATTAGAAACAAATAAAGATATTTGTCATGAAATAATTAGGTAGCAAATTAAGAATGGCTACTAAGCAGGAGAAATTAACTAAATTAACTAGACAATGAACTTGTATTTAATCTAGAAAACTAATATATGACTGCATGACTTGTTTAATAATTACATGACATTCTACACTGAAGTGACAAAAGTTATGGGATAGCAATATGCAAATTTTCAGATGGCAGTAGCATCGCGTAGAACAGGTATAAATGCGCAGTGCTTTCGCAGAGCTTTCATTTCTGTTCAAGTTATTCATGTGAAGAGGTTTTGACGTGATGATGACCGCACGACGGGAATTAACAGACTTTGATAGCGGAATGTTAGTTGGAGCTAGACGCATGGGTCATGCCATTTCGGAAATCGTTGGGGAATTCAACATTCCCAGATCCACTGTGTCAAGAGTGGGCCGAGAGTATGAAATTTCAGGCATAACATCCCACCATGGACAGCGCAGTGGTCGACCGCCTGCACTTAACGACCGAGACCGGCGACGTCTGCAAACAGTCGTAAATTCTAACAGACAAGCAACACTGCGTCAAATAACCGCAGAAATCAATGTGGGACGTACAAGGGACTTGTCTGATAGAACTGTGCGGAGAAATTTGGCTTTCTTGGGCTATTCCAGCAGAAGACCGACTCGAGTGCCTTTACTGACAGAACGACATCGCTTGCAGCGACTCTCGTGGGCACGTGAGCATATAGGTTGGTCCCTAGATGAATGGAAAACCGTGGCCTGGTCCGATGAGTCACGATTTCAGTTGGTAAGAGCTGATGGTAGGGTTCGGGTGTGGCGCAGATCCCACGAAGCCATGGACCCAAACTGTCAGCAAGGCACTGTTCAAGCTGGTGGTGGCTCCGTAATGGTGTGGGCTGTTTTTCATGTCATGGACTTGGTCCTCTGGTGCGACTGGACCGAACATTGACTGGAAATGCTTATGTTCAGCTACTTGGAGATCACTTGCAGCCATTCATGGACTTCATGTACCCAAACAACGATGGGATTTTTATGGATGACAATGCGCCACGTCACCGGGCCACAACTGTTCGCAATTGGTTTGAAGAACATTCTGGACAATTCCAACGAATGATCTGGCCACCTAGATCGCCCGACATGAATCCCATCGAGCATTTATGGGACATCATCGAGAGGTCTGTTCGTGCCCAAAATCCTGCACCATCAACGCTTTCACAATTATGGACGTCTATCGAGACAGCATGGCTCAATATTCCTGCAGAAGACTTCCAACGACTTGTTGAGTCCATGCCACGTCGAGTTGCAGCCCTTCGCCGGGCGAAAGGAGCGCCGACACGATATTAAGCGGTATCCCATGACTTTTGTCACTTCAGTGTATTATCTTCGAAGAATACTCATGTAATTCTACGTGAATTAATGAGATCTTCAAAATTTTATTTCATTACAAATATAGGATGTATTTTTGGAATAAGAAATTATTTATTTATTTTTGAATACTACATTTAGAATTCAGGGTTTGTAAAATTTATAAGAAATGAATTTGTTTTACATCATAATATATTGTTTACGAAGATGAAATATTTATTGGACGAATACTCGTCATCTAATTATATCTGAATTAACTGATTACAAATAATAAGTTATCCGGAAAATTATTTTATTATAAATTTTCTGATTTTTAATTAGACTTTATTTTAATTTTGAAAGCTGCATTTAGATATTTGACTAGTTATTGAATGAAATCTCTTTGGAATTATATTTGATGAATAACACCTTTATCTTAAAAATTCAATGGATAGACATATTAATTGAGATACAAGCGTTTTAAATGACTGCATAAATTTTCTCTGAAAGATATATTTTAATACAAATTAATTTTATGGATGATTTTAATGGAATAACCAATTATAAATTTCCTTAAAACTTAAAAACAAATAATTTTTAACTTAAAATATTTCCTTTTCCCATTCAACTTTATCTCCACATCAGTATTTATAAATGACCTTTAGTCATTATTAACTATATTTTTGTAAATACTCTGTATTAATTTATTTGGTATATACATAGTGAAATATGTATATTCAAGAAGCTAAAATAGCATTATAAAACGCAATCATACGAAATATTTTTTGAGGGTAAAAAGTGAGGGACTTTATAATAGCTGTCTTTTTTTTCTTCCAAATAATAAATTATTTATTTTAAGTTTAAAACTCCGTTTAGAATTTGGTGTTATTCTAAAATTGAAATGTTTTGATGAATGAGAAAATTTGTGTTAAAAAAAGTAGGCATAAAGCTAAATGGTTTTAATCATATATAATGAAAGTAGGATGAAACAAAAAACCCATTAGTTCGATATTATATTTATGTAGTTATTGTATTTCAAACTAATTTGTAATTTATATTTTAATATATTCTATGTTTCTAATTAAACTGTTATATTATACTTAGACACGTTATTCGTATGAATGTACAATTTTAAAAAACAATCATATTTTTCAATGTCTTAATTCACGCTTACTTTTATGGGAACGAAGAATTCTCATATACTAAATTCAATAAAAAATATATACCTAAAATGCACTCAAGAGCCAAAATATTATGACCACCTGTCAATAACGAGTTGGCCCACCTTTGGCGCGCAACACAGCTTCAACCCGCCTTGGCATGGATTAATACCACCACTTAATACCAGTTAAATACCTCTTCCACCTGATCACGCGCCTTCCACGTCATCCAGGCGAGTTCATTGCAAAATGCAGGGGTGGTCATAATGTTTTGGCTCTTGAGTGTATATTAATTGTTAAAATCTTTCGGCCTTATTGGTAACAAAAGTAATGTTTCACCAATAGTAATAAAAATGTCAGCTTTTTGATTCAGCATGGAAGAAACAAGCATTCACTTCAGAAGAAATCGCAGTGGAAGTCATTATTTCCACCTGGTATAACTTCTTTGATTCAATTTGCTGTTTAAAACCCTCCTTCTCTAACATGTTGTCGTCCGTCATTAATTTCATTTGAGAAAAATTGCCCTTTTGATAAAGGCAGGCCTTCAGGAAAATGTAAGAGGTTTTTTTTTCTTCTTTTTGTTCAGCTTTATCCTTTCGTGAAAGAATTATTGTTTGTTGTTGTTGTTGTTTCTTATCCCACTTGGCTGGCCAAGCCCACGAGCCCATATGGACTCATGATTGAAGGGGAAGGAAGCAGCTTCTGTTGTGATGGAGCACCCCGTAGGTAGAAACCTGACTTTTGCTCCGTGACGCTCTTACAGTCATAGAAGACCGGGACCTACGGCTTAAAGTGGATTCCGAACCACCACAAACATCCATGGCACCGCCGGGATTCGAACCCGAAACCTGTGACACCGAGCGCCAGAGCGCTAGACACTCGGCCATTCAGGTCCCAAATTTGCCAACGGCACGCAGTGTTCCCAGGTGGTCACCCACCCAAGTACTGACCGCGCCCAATGATGCTTAACTTTCGGTGATCTAACGAGAACCGGTATATTCAGCATGGTACGGCCGTTGGCTGAAAGAATTATTAAATACGATTAAGAATTTTCTAGCGGCATTTTTTCTGAAATAATTTCCTTTTACGTAACAATTTTTCTTTTTGTTTGCTCTACTTCTATAATCTTGAAGCGCGTGGCGATCTCTGACATGATTTATTCCTAATATTCCACGTGTCTTTTAATACAATTAATTAGCCGTTATGTAAATCTCATTATTCTGAAGCGCGAATCTATTTTTTTTTCTTATTGTGACCTTCCGTAAAATACGTCTTGATGTATTTTAGATTTCTTAAATACCTCACTGAGATGTATGACAATTATTTATTGAAAAGGAAGTTTTTTTATTTAATTGTTTTTAAATGAGTTGCATTTAATAATTAACTTTTTCGTTCAATTAATGTTCACTTCATTTAGGTTCATTATCGGTTTCAATTTTCAAATATATCTGTATATTTATATTAACACTGTTGCATTACTATGTAGATGAAAATATGTAATGAAAATGTCTTTTTTTTAAATGGTAAGCTTTATTCTTTAAGTAATAAGACCACAACTTTGTGTAGGAACATTTCATTTGTACATAATAATCTTCCTATAGAAGAATGTAATGAGCATTGTCTTGATTTTTGATTGATTATTTCTTTCTTTTTTCACTTGTGCAAACTGCAACATCATGTTTCATTACCTGTAATAATCGCTTTCAAGAAGTAAGGATTATTTTCAGCAACTGAAATGATGCCTCTACAATATGCACGTTAGTTTAATTTTCCTTAGTTAAAATGTGTTGAACAAATTTAGCACAGACTTTTTTGATGAAATCTTCATTCAGAATGGCACGAATCTTTTGTTTGTTGATATTTAAATACTCTTCATTTATTGTTAATGATACACAGCGGACATTTTCAAAGATTAATCTTAGGTTCTCTTGAGGAACTAGGTTTTCCTTTATTTTTGTCATTTCTACTGTATCTCTTACATTCTAGAAACAGTTGAGTTTTAAAAATATATTAGGTCTACGTGTTTCAGGATATTATATGATTCAGTGGCACTTTTTTAAATTTTGCATGACATTTAATTACAGCTCTATGTTCTATTTTGGAGATTCAAAAAGTAAATATTGCAATTCTTTAAAGAATATATTTATCGTTTGACACAATGCACACATGCATTAAGGTTTTGACAGTAAGTCAGCTTATATTTAAGGTATAATATTCATGAACGATAAAATTAGATGGCAAAATTGCACGCTGAAATACAGCATCAGTTATAGTCAACTAAATTCTTTGACACAGTGTGTATGTAAACTTTAGTAAAATCACCTTGAGCAAAACACAAATGAATTTCCTTAAATGTATATACTAGTAAGTCTATTTTTTATTTCATAATTTAGCCACAAATGATACACCTGTAGGCTGAGATACAGCGCCAACATTAAAACATTTTTTTTTAAGTATATTAACTTTAATATAATAATTTTGAGTAAAACACAAATTAATTTCCTAAAAATGTCCATAAGTGTATTTTTCAGTTTTAAATTTGAACTTAAAATTTTCAATGCAATTTTCTTTTTCTTTGGCGCTTCACCCCTTGGTGTGCCAAAGCCATCGTCCTGCCGGCAGATTTCGAAATATGAGATGTTTTCTTTTTTAGGATAGGGTTGTCACCCTACGGCCAACAGTCATATTCGACATGGTCCTGCATTTTAAAGTGAATTCCGAACCACTACAAAATGTCAGGACACCTCCGGGCTTAGAACCCGAAACCTGCGGCACTGAGCAAAAGATTTCTGCCATCAGGCCCCTTTAAATTTCTTCATTGTATTTCATAAAAAATTTTGATTTATTTCATTTGTAATATATATATATATATATATATATATATATATATAGCTTTTTTTAAGGTTTTTATTTATTATTAACTTTTCTATTAATAAATTAACAGGGATCTTTATAATTTCCGGTTTACTTTTCTTATTGGACAATTTCAATATGGTTTCCTGTTCTCTCCTCTCACCAATGTCTGGAATATCCACTTTTTATTCAAGAGATAAAGAAGTGTTAAAGAAAAATCAATGATTCTCTCATTCTGATATTTCTATCACTGCAACTTGTTGCGTGCTTCATCAAGCATTCATCGTGCTTTCTTTGCAAGAACTCACGTATCATATCCTAGGACATATCCTTTACTTATAGATCACCCCTACTGTTATGCACTCAATAGCATATTTTTTTCTGATCCCCTTACTGATTATAAATGATCCCTATTTAGTTCCCATGGGAGAACAACTTTCACTTATTAATCATTCTGATTGGGAACAAGAATATAGACAAAGGGGTGTTTGTGATTAACAAAGAAAATAATGAAATTTAATAGATAAAAAAAAGCAAAGTAATTAGCTTTGTATAGCAGTTGAACATTACTTCCGGACTATTTTCATTATTTTTGGAGTAAATACTTTTAATGTGTATAAAATATAATTTGAGAACTCTTTTAATAATTCGTATTTTGAATTAATTTTTGTTATAGGTTAAATATAATGATTCTTATATATCCTAATATAATATGTATTTCCAACATATTCTCCTTTATATTAAAGAATCATGAATTACAGTATATATTTGTAGTGATAACTGATATAAATAATATTTTTTTTCAAATATATATATATATATATAAATGTGAATAAATAATCTACTCTACAGATATTTGATTAAATACAGAAAAAATAAATGTACATTAATTCATTTTCAAGGTTAAATTTCATATATGATTGACAAACAAAATATAATCATTATATCAATTAAATACGCTTTATATCAATTTTATTAATTGTATTGCCTTTTCATCATACCTCCAAAAGTAAGTTTTGAAATTTAAGGTCACGTTTTGTACACGTTTCTCTATTACTCAAAATGTGTTGCATTTTGATTCAGAAAACAAGTAATATAAAAAAAAAAAAAATGAAGTAAATTCCTACTTTTTTTTCACTGTACTGCAGAAAGTCTTTTGTAAACAATTTTTATTTATTTTTTTAAGTTTATATGGCTCCATCTATTGGTAGATACAGGCAACTTAAATCTAAAAAAACTAAAATTAATGAATTAAATATAATTAATGAATTTATATTTGAGAAAACTGTATTAACATCCAGTATCATCCACTACAAGTTAAAAAAAATGTATTTGAACTTGATTCGATGAATAAAAAGTGTTTTATGAACGATTAACAATTTGAATAAGATATATATAGGGAGAGTGCGAGCTAACAGAAGGAATTTAATAAAAAAATGCATAAAAGATGTGAGTATATCATAAACTTTCCTTTTGCAATACATATACCTGGTTGTCTAGAGTGTATAATTGATTTTTTTTCTTTTCAAGTAGAAAGATAAAGTATGTAGATAATTTAGTATTTTTCACAAATATATAGTACACAAGTTTACTAGTACTACACTAGTACACTAGTACACACTAGTGCAAGAAACATTATTACTCATTAGTTTCCCAGGGAGGGAACAACTTTTACTTATTAATCATTCTGATTTGAAGAAGAATAAAGACAAAAGGGATGATCGTGATTAATAAAAATGAAAGAGAAAAATAATGAAATTTAATTAATTCAAAATAGGATGATAATTATCATCGCAAAACCCATGAAAATATCACCCAGACTACACTCATTATTTTTAGCGTAAATGCTTTTAATGCATATAAAATATTATTTGATGACTATTATTTTAATTAAAAGTATTTTGAATTAATTTTTGTAGCTGTTAAATATAATGATTCTTATAAGCCTTAATATAATATGCATTAGAAAATATTCCCACTATGCACTAGATTAAAGATTCATGACTTACAGTATATTTCTGTATAATTAATATTTTTGAAATACATATGTATATATATTTATGCATTTGTATAAATGGAAACAAAATAAATAATCTTCTCTACAGCCATTTTTTTTTTTTTAAATGCAGATGAAATAAAGGCACATTAATGCATATTTAACGTTAAATTTCGTGTATGTTAAATAAAAATGAAATAAGGCTTCTTTTTTCAATTTAATTTTAATTAATTAGATATAAATGAAGAAAAAATATTTAAAATAAATTTTCAACTTTTTCAAAAACATGCACACAATTGTCGAAAAGTATATAAAAATTATTTATCTAGACTTACTCAAGATATATGAGCAGTGAATAGAAACAAAATAAATTTTTTACGCGTATAAAATATATTAAAAATTCAGTTTAAATTATACTGACATCAATAAATAATAATAATAAAGCATTCATATGTTTGAAGTCAATAAACATTTTCTTCTTAGCAAAAAAAAAAAAAAAAAAACCCACTTTATTTTAATATGGATGTCTTACTTGTGTAAAATAATATACTAACTTTCTTGAATTTATAAATCTTAAATAAAATAATTTTTATAAATATTTATGCACTTACAATTGTAGTTCATAGGTTGGTCAACTAGATTGTAACTGGCGGTGATTGAGTTGAGATACAGTTGCTGTTGTTAATTTAATGCAGCTGGTAATATATATACAGTTATTCTTTATGCCTTTAGCAAGGTATGCACCGCCGTTACTCATTTAGCATTCTCCAGGGGGCACATGTAGCTTAAAGATATGCTACAGTCGTTAGTAACACAACCCCCACAACATTCTACGAACTTATTAGACCGAGAGCTACGGTTTAAAGTGGATTCTGAACCACTACAAACGTCCATGGCACTGCCGGATTTCGAAACCGAAATCTGCGTTACCGACTGCAGGAGCTCTACCCCTCGGCCATCATGCCCCTGAGTTGAGATATTTGAAGCGCTGTTTTAAGAACTCACAGCTTTATTTGCACATGCGCAAATACCACAGACATACAATTAGGTACATACAATATTTAACTCATTTAAAGACATATAATTATAGATTCCTGGAAAGACTTGACTTCTAAGCCGAAAGGCCGAAACTCAGGTATACGTAGGGTGCGCGAAATATACTTCATCTCGGAATGAGAGACTATAAGCTAAACGTTTCTTAGCGGGAGCGTTAGGTTGCACTATATTTCCTCTCGCGTGAGAGTCCTACCATTTATCCTGAACGCCACAGTGGGGCCGTAAATTAACCGTTTCAAATACCTTATTTCAAATTGGAATGATAGAAGAAACAGAAAAAAAAAATCAATGCACAAATTAATTTCAGTTAAAATATTTTATAACCTTAAACACTGAGTATAAGTTTATGTATAACAAACAAAATTACTTTACTAAAATTTGCTAGACAGCTATTTGCTACAACAGAATGTTTACAACAAAATATATAAATTTTCGCACGTCGACAGGTTTAATATTTCATTTTTCGTAATAAAATTGATTTGTGCATATTTTATGTTTATTTTGCATAGCATTACATCTAGACAAAAATGAAAACTCAACATTTAAGATGTCCTGTCAAAACACGGTTGTGACAAATTCGCACTATTGTTGAATAATGTATTCAAATAAATTTTTGAGTGATTCAAAGTCAAAACAAGCTTTTTGTTGAAATAAAAGTATGTTTGAATAAAAATACAAAACTGAAAATTGAAATTGAACATCAGTATTCTACTAACACAAGCAACTCAAAATATGGACTAGAAATGAAATTTGCGAACAATTCACAAATGAAAGTAAATTTGATGGATTTTTGAAAAAATTTAGAAATAAAATGCAAAAATTTACCCAATTTTATACATGTAATTTATGGTTACTATAAAACAAATATATAAATATTTGCTACATAAAATTTTACACATAAACTAAAAATTTATTTGTAATATAATGTCTTTTTATGACAAAAATCTTTTGTCTACAAATATATCCAAAAAATATCTACAAACAATTATTCCAAAGAAATAAAAATAGAAAAATAAGATTTAACTGAAAATATGATCCTATATTAGAAATTATTATGTGTTTTGATCAAATAACCGGAAAATACTTTAACGTAATTTTGATTTTTTATTTAAAACATAAATACAAAAATAAACCCTAAAAATGAAGACCTAATCTATCTTGTTAATTCCAAGTTAAATTTTAATCTTGTGGTAATGACAATTATTGCTATGATTACGATTGTTACGTAAAATTATTGTTATGGTTTTAATTAACAACACATTGTTTTGTTCTGGTGCGATCGATTACATATTATGTAGTATTTGAGCAGATGTTGAAGCAATTTCTCCGTCACTTTTAAAAAAAAAATGTTAGATAACGAATGCAAATTTTTACTATATTCTTATTTTTTTTAAATGTTTAAAACATTAATAAAACAATACAACATTAATCAATTTTTTTTTTTAATGTTGTGGCATTTTTTCAAAATAAATTATAATAGTGAGGACTGAACCCCATGTGTATGAATAAATGTTAACGTGAAATTTACTTAAAATATATGTTATTCTTTTTATGAATACCAAATTATTATGTGTTGGTGCAAAAGCTTACATATTATGTATTGCGTAGCATTCCAAAAGAGATTACCACAATTTCAAACTCATATTAAAAAAAAGGTTGTTAATGAATTATAATTCTCATTATATTTTTTTTTTTTTTAAAAGGCAGTATTTTATAGCATTTCTATAAAATAAGTAATAATAGTGAAATTAATTGCACACCATGTATGTGAGTAAGAGTTAATTGGAAATTAACATATATATTATTATTTACTTTAATTTGCACCAAATTATCATGTACTCTTGCATATACTGTAATATATTAATGAATAATGATGAAATTGTCAAGGTTAATGATTTGTTGCAAATAATAAAAAAATGTACCTTTCTGTATTCACTTATTATTTCTTTAAACACTCGATAAAATATAATCATAATTATATTTTATCGAGTATTTAAAAAATATATAAAATTTCTTTTATTCTATAAAATATTTCAATTAAAAAAAAAAAAGGCCTTTTTTCGAATAGATTTTAATTTTTTTTCATTCCAATCTAATAATTTTATTAAATATATATATATATATATATATATATATATATATATATATATATATATAAAATATATATATATATATATATATATGTTTTCAAATTTAACACGTTGTCTAAATAAGACACAAGTTATCTTAAATTTTCTGCCTTAGGGCATTTATTAAAAATCAATAACAACAATTGTAATGCATTACAAACAACTATAATGTTTCGAATAATTATAATATATTACAAACAACTGTAACGTTTCGAACAATTATAATGTATTAAAATAACTGTAATGTTTCGAACAATTGAAATTTATGGACAATTCTAATGTTTTAAGAACAATTGTGACATTTTAAGAACAACTGTGACATTTTAAGAACAATTGTGACATAAGAACAATTGCAACATTTTAAGAATGATTATGTTTTGAACAATTGTATTTTAAGAAAGATTATGTTTTGAAATAATTGCAATGTTTTAAGAAAAATCTTAATGTTTTAAGAACAATTTTCATGTTTTCAGAGCAATTGTAATGTTTTAAGAAGACTTGTAAAGTTCTAAGGATAATTATAATAGTTGTTTTAAGAAGGTGTAATATGAATTATAATATAATTTATTTAACACGTAAGCAGACATAACATATTAGATTAAAAAGTTTATATGTCTACTACAAACACTTCCCCCAACGCAGTGCTTGGGGTATAAATAAAACAAAGAAGCAAAGACTCCACGATAAATCTTTTCACCAGTTCCAAAGGGCTGATCCGTTAATACTTGTGAAGTAAAAACCCACGGGTCTAAGAATTTAGCAAATGCCTTAACTTCATTTTACAGCAAGACTCCAAAGGGAGTCGATGGGCGCGAGAGTGGGTAAATCTTTCTCCTGACACATTCTTAACAGAAACTTTTAAAACTGTTAACACTGCCCAATTTTTCTGAGAGGAGCAGTTATTGTTAGAAGGTGGAGAGGCTAATGCAAAAAGATAAAAAAAAATAGTGTTCGATTGGTGAAGATGTTCCTTTTTCATAATTTCAAACTTTTCCATCAGAACATCTGGTTCGTTGGTTGGCGAAAAGGAGCATCTGCTTTTTTTTCCTTATTATGTTTTGACTGGTGTGGGGGAAGGTGACAATGGTTGTCCCTGGATTCGTGGTTTGGTTGAGGAATTGAACAACTAATAAGTTTCTTTATTGAGGTTCAGGAAGTTCTGGTACGCGGTAGTTGCATAATTTGAGAATTTTCAACTAGAATTGGATTAAAAAAAGAAAGAATGTTTGTGATTATTTTTTATTGTGTATTTAATATATTTAGAATTACTTAAAAAACTATAAGTTTATACTAAGTAAATTTATAAGATATGCGAAATTATTGCTTAATTCTGTACTTATTTAACAATCTTCATTGAATACAAAACAATAATTTTTGCAATATGATATCAAATTAAGGGTATTTCTGAAAAAGAAAATATACTGCATAGATACTTAAAAAATTCACTTATTATTTTATAGCGTTTTCATATTTTATATTAAATTGAAAATATTTGAAATTAAATTATTTATAACTTAGTTTTTTGTGCTTGTGGTAAGTGTTAGCAATATATACAATATATAGTAATAATATTTGAAATTCAAATGTCTATAATTTTGTTTTCCTTATTCGAGGTAAATGTTAAATTATAATATTTTTGAATAATTTAGTCGTATAATTATTTATTTTAAGCACATAATTACAACTCCGATAATATTATAAGAAGATATTATTGCACTTATTTATAATATGAATATCAGATAATTAATAACACGTGTAATGTTTCGTATAATTGCAAAGTAAGAACAATGGTAATGTTTTGAGAACAATTGTAATGTTTTAATAACAATTGTAATGTTGTGAGAAATATTGTGATGTAAGAACTGTTGCGATGCAAAAGTATTTTTAATGTTTTAAGAACAATTGCAATGGTTCGAATAATTGCAATATTTTAAGAACAATTGTTATAATTGTTTCTAAAAATGTGTGATATGAATAACATGTGAATTTACACAATATACTAGCTTAACAATATTATACGTCTACGACAAACACTTTCCCAAAATAAAGCAAAGAAGCAAAGGCTCCACGATAAATCTTTTCATCAGCTCCAGAGGACTGATCCGTTAATACTTGTGGAGTAAAAACCCAGGGGTCTAAGAATTTAACAGATGCCTTAACTGCATTTTACAGCAAAACTCCACTGGGAGTCGATGGGGCAGAGTGGGTAAATCTCTCCTGGCACATTCCTTAACAGAAGCTTTTAAAACTGTTAACACTGTCCAAGTTTCTGAGAGAAGCAGTTATTGTTAGAAGATGGAAAGGCTAATGCAAAAAGAAAAACAAGATAATGTTCGATTGGTGTAGATGTACTTTTTTCTTAATTTCAAACTTTACCATCAAAACATCTGGTTCGTTGGTTGGCAAGAAGGAACATCTGCTTTTTTGCTTAGTTTATTTTGACGGGAGGGGGGTGGCGGGCAGGCGACAATGGACTCCCTGGATTCGAGGTTTGGTTGCAGAATTGAATAACCAATAAGCTTCTTTATTGAGTTTCTGGAAGTTCTGGTGCGGTAGTTGCATAATTTCAGAATTTTCAAATAGTCTTGGATTAAAAAAAATGAAAAATGTATTTGATGATTTTGTTATTGTATATTTTAAAACTTTTAGAATTATTAAAAGAAACTATAAGCAGATCTTGGTAAATTTATAACATATGAGAAATTATTGCTTCATTCTGAACTTATTTAAAAATTTTCATTGAATAAAAATCTATAATTTTTGCAAAATAAATTCAAATGAAGGGTATTTTTGAAAAACAATATTTGCATAAATACTTAAAAAATTCACCTATTATTTTATATCGTTTTACATATTTGCCTCTGTAAATATAAATCTGATTACACTTATTTATAATATTATTACTAGATAATTAAGGATAAGTGTAATGTTTTCGACAATTGTAAAGTAAGTACAATTTTAATGTTTACGAACAATTGTAAAGTTTTAAGAAAAATTGTAATGTGAGAACAATTGTAATGTTTTAAGAAAAATTGTTATGTAAGAACAATTGAATTTTAAGAAAAATTGCACTTTAAGTACAATTGTAATACTTTAAGAACAATTGTAATGTTTAAATCATATTTAATATTTAAAGAACAATTGTAATGTTTCGAACAATTGTAATGCCTTAAGAACAATTGTCATAATTGTTTTAAGAATGTATAATATGAATAACACGTGAATGTACATAACATGTTAGCTTTACAATTTTATATATATACTACAAACACTTCTATGGGCATAAATAAACTATGGGCATAAATAAAGCAAAGAAGCAAATACTCCACGATAAAACTTTACACCAGCTCATTGAGCTGATCCGTTAATACTTGCGAAGTAAAAACCCATGGGTCTAAGAATTTAGCAGATGCCTTAACTTCATTTTACAGCAGAACTCCACTGGGAGTCGATGGGGCAAGGGCGAGAGTGGTTAAATCTTTCCTGGCACATTCCTCAACAGAAACTTTTAAGACTGTTAACACTACTCAAGTTTCTGAGTGAAGCAGTTATTGTTAGAAGGTGGAAAGGCTAATGCAAAAAGAAAAAAAAAAATCGTGTTCGATTGGTTAAGATGCACCTTATTCTTGATTTCAAACTTTTCCATCAGAACATCTGGTTCGTAGGTTGGAGAAGGAACATCTGCTTTTTTCTTTATTTTGTTTTGACTGTTGTGGGGGAAGGTGACAATGGTTGTCCCAGGATTCGTGGTTTGGTTGAAGATTTGAATAACCAATAAGTTCCTTTATTGAGTTTCTGGAAGTTCTGGTGCGGTGATTGAATAATTTGAGAATTTTCAACTAGGCTGGGATTATAAAATGAAAAGAAGTTTATGATGATTTTTTTTTCTATATTTAATACTTTTAGAATTATTTGAAATAACTTCAAAAATAATCTGCTAAATTATAATATATATGAAATTATTGCTTATTCTGAATTGATTAAAAAAATTTTATCAAATAAAATAAAATAATTTTCGCTATATAAAATCAAATTAAAGTGTCTTTTTTGAAAAAAAAAATAGTATAGATACTTAAATATGAATTCACCCATTATTTTGAAGCATTTTACATATTTACTACATTAATTTAATTATGTTTGAAATTTATATGTTTATAATTTTGTTTTGTGTGTTTGAGGTAAGTGTTAAAGAAGAATATTTGTACATAAATTTAATTGTATAATTATTTAATTTACCACATTATTGCTACTTTGTTAATATTATAAGAAGATATTTAAATATGATTACAGTTATTAATACTATGATTACTAGATAAATAAGAACAAGTTTAATGTTTCGGACAATTGTAATGTTTTAAGAGCAAATGTAATGCCTTAAGTTATACGGTTATGTAAGAATTGATGTTTTAAGAACAATTGTAATGTAAGAAAAATTTTAATGTTTTAAGAGCAAATGTAATGGTTTAAGATATACGGTTATGTAAGAACAGTTGTAATTTAAGAAAAATTGTATTGTAGAATAATTGCAATGTAAGAACAATTTTAATGTTTTACGAACAATTGTAATGTAAGAAAAATTTTAATGTTTTAAGAACAATTGTAATGTAATAACAATTTTAATGATTTAAGAACAATTTTGAAAATTTAAGAACAATTTTAATAATTTAAGAACAACTGCAGTAATTCCTTTAAGAATGTGTGATATAAATAACACGTGAATGTACATAACATATTAGCATCACAATTTTATATGTCAACTACAAACACATTCCTCAACACAGTGCTTGGGGTATAAATAAAGCAAAGACTCCATGATAAATCTTTTCATCAGCTCCAGAGGACTTATCCGTTAATACTTGTGAAGTAAAGACACATGGGTCTAAGAATTTAGCAGATGCCTTAACTTCATTTTACAGCAAAACTCCACTGGGAGTCGAGGGAGCAAGGAACGAGAGTGGGTAAATCTCTCCTGGCATATTCCTCAACGGAAACTTTTAAAACTGTTAACACCGCCCAAGTTTCTGAGAGGAGCAGTTATTGTTAGAAGGTGGAAAGGCTAATGCAAAAAGTAAAAAAGAATAATAGTGTTCGATTGGTGAAGATGTACCGTTTTCTTAATTCCAAACTTTTCCATCAGAACATCTGCTTCGTTGGTTGGCAAGAAGAAACATCTGTTTTTTTTTCCTTATTTTGTTTTGATTGGTGTGGGGGCAGGTGACAATGGTGTCTCTGGATTCGTGGTTTGGTTGAAGAATTGAATAACCAATAAGTTTCTTTATTGAGTTTCTCGAAGTTTTGGTGCCGTAGTTGCATAATTTCAGAATTTTCAACTAGGTGTGGATTAAAAAAAAAGAAAAAAAAATTGTGAGGATTATTTTTTATTGTATCGTTTATTACTTTTAGAATTACTTAAAGAAAGTATAAGAATATACTATTAAATTTATAACATATACGAAATTATTGCTTTATTCTAAATTTATTTAATAATTTTTATCAAATAAATGTCTATAATTTTTGCCATATAAAATCAGAGTAACGGCATTTTTTGCGAAAAAAAATATTTGCGTAAATATTTAAATAATATAAATGATCTTAAATTTCCTGCACAAGGATATTCATAAAATTCATTCAGAACAATTGTTTATTAAAACAATTGTAATATTTTAAGAGCGATTCTAAAGTTTTAAGAATAATTTTAATATTTTAAGAATAGTTGTAATTTTTTAAGTATAATTGTAATATTTTAAGAACGATTGCAATGTTTTAAGAGCAATAATGTTTGAAGGACAATTGTAATTTTTTAGAACAATTGTAATGTTTTAAGAACAATTATAATATTTTAAGAAAAATTGTAATGTTTTTAAAATAATTGTAATACGAAATATTTCATGTTTTAAGAACAATTTTATTGTTTTAAGAACAACTTTAATATGAATAACCCTTGAATGTACTTGGCATATTAGGCTAATAACATTATATGTCTACGACAAACACAGCACTTGGGGTATAAATAAAGAAGCAAAGACTTCACGATAAATCTTTTCAGTCGTTCCAGAGGACTGATCCGTTAATACTTGTGAAGTAAAAACCCAGGGGTCTAAGAATTTAGCAGATGCCTTAACTTCATTTTACAGCAAAACTCCACTGGGAGTCAAGGGGGCAGTGCGAGAGTGGGTAAATCTCTCCTGGCACATTCCTCAACAGAAACTTATAAAACTGTTAACACTGCCCTAGTTTTCTGAGAGAAGAAGTTATTGTTAGAAGGTGGAGAGGCTAATGCAAAAAGATAAAAAAAAATAGTGTTCGATTGGTGACGATGTACCTCTTTCTTAATTTCAAACTTTTCCATCAGAACATCTGATTCGATAGTTGGCAAGAAGGAACATCTGCTTTTTTCGTATTTTGTTTTGACTGGTGGGGAGGGGGGGTGCAGGTGTCAATGGTGTCCCCGGATTTGTGGTTTGGTTGAAGAACTGAATAACCAATAAGTTTCTTTATTGAAGTTCTGGAAGTGCTGCTGCGGTAGTTGCATAATTTGAGAATTTTCAACTAAACTTGAAATAAAAAAAGAAAAAGTTTGTGATGTTGTTGTTTTTTTTTTTTAATTTGAGATTTCTGCCCAGGGATATTTAAAAAAATTCATTAAGATCAATTACAATATTTTAAGAACATTTATGTTTTGAATAATTGTAATGGGTTTAAAAACAATTGCAGTATTTTAAAAACAATTGTAATGTGTTTAAGAACAATTGTAATAGTTTAAGAATAATTGTAATGTGTTCCTGAACCGTTATGTCTAAGAAGAATTGAAATGTGTTTAAGAACAGTTATGTTTTGAACAATTGTAAATTTTTTAAGAACAGTTATGTTTTGAACAACTGTAATGTGTTTAAGAACAATTGTAAAGTGTTTAAGAATAATTTTAATGTTTTAAGAAGAGCTGTAATGTTTTGAGAATAATTGTAACCTAAGAACAATTATTACTCAAGAGAATTTTCAATGTTTTAAAAAGAATTTTAGTGTTTTTAGAACTACTGCAATATAAATAACATGTCGATCTACATAACATCTACATAGCTTAAAACTTATATGTCAACTACAAACACTTTCCCCAACACAGCACTTGGGGTATTAATAAAGCAAAGAAGCAAAGACACCACGATAAATCTTTTCACCAGTTCCAGAAGACTGATCCGTTAATACTTGTGAAGTAAAAACCCAGGGGGCTAAGAATTTAGCAGATGCCATAACTTTATTTTACAGCCAAACTCCACTGGGAGTCGATGGGGCAAGGGGAGAGAGTGGGTAAATCTCTCCTGGCACATTCTTTAACAGAAACTCTTAAAACTGTTAACATTGCCCACGTTTCTGAGAGAAGCAGTTATTGTTAGAAGGTGGAAAGGCTAATGCAAAAAAAAAAAAAAAAGGTAATGTTCGATTGGTGAAGATGTACCTCTTTCTTAATTTCAAACTTTTCCATCAGAACATCTGGTTCGTTGGTTGGCAAGAAGGAACATCTGTTTTTTTCGTATTTTGTTTTGACTGGTGTGGGGGCAGGTGACAATGGTATCCCAAGATTCGTGGTTTGGTTGAAGAATTGAATTACCAATAAGTTTCTTTATTGAGCTTCTGGAAGTGCTGGTGCATTAGTTGCATAATTTCAGAATTTTCAACTAGACTTGGACTAAAAAAGGAAAAAAAAAAGTTTGTGTTTTATATTGTATTTTTAATACATTGAGAATTATTTGAAGAAACTTTAAGTATATTCTGGTAAATGTATCTCATATGCAAAATCAGTGCTTAATTCTAAACTTATTTAATAATTTTGGTCATATAAAATCAATAATTTGGTGCAATATATATTCATATATATATTTATATATATATTATATATATATATATATATATATATATATATTATTTATATTAGAATTTCACACAAAAGAGAGTTTTTGCATACCGTACGTTAGGTACCGTAGGACGTCCGTTAGCTTTTTCTCCCTAGCGCGCATGTTCATAGAAAATTATGTTTCCTATGAGCATGCGCGCCATTGAGAAAACGCTAACGGACGTCCTACGGTAACTAACGTACGGTATGCAAAAACTCTCTATTATCTGAACAAAATAACCTTAACTTTTCTGCCCAAGGATATTTAATTGAATTCATTACAAATAATTGTAACATATTAAAAAATGTAATATGTTAAGAGCAATTGTAATATGTTTAAAAACTATACTAATGTTTTAAGAACAATTGTAATATCTTCAACGATGGTGATGTTTTACGAACAATTTTATTGGATTCAGAACAATTCCAATGGATTCAGAACAATTCCAATGGATTCAGAACATTTGTAATATTTTCAGTACAACTGTCATGATATTATGAACAATTGCAATATTTTAAGAACAATTGTAGTGATTTAAGTACAATTGTAATGTTTTGAACATATATAGTATTTTAAGAAAAATTGTAATACTTTAAGAACAAATGTAATATTTTAAGAACATTTGTAATACTTTAAGAACAATTATAATATTTTAAGAACAATTGTACTAATTGTTTTAAGAATGTGTAATATGAATAACACGTGAATGTACATAACATATTAGCTAAACGACATTATATGTATACGACAAACAATTTCCAAAACACAGCGCTTGGGGTATAAATAAAGCAAAGATGTAAAGACCCCATGATAAATCTCCAAAGAGCTGATGCGTTAATACTTGTGAAGTAAAAACCCATGGGTCTAAGAATTTAGCAGATGCATTGACTTCATTTTACAGCAAAACTCCACTGGGAGTCGATGGGGGAGGGAGTGGGTAAATCTCTCCTGGCACATTCCTTAACAGAAACTTTTAAAATTGTTAACACTACCCAAGATTCTGAGAGGAGCAATTATTGTTAAAGGATGGAAAGGCTAATGCAAAAACAGACAAAAAAGTGTTCGATTGGTGAAGTTGTACCTTTTTCTTAATTTCAAACTTTTCCGTCAGAACATCTGGTTCTTAGGAGGGCGAGAAGGAACATCTGCTGTTTTCGTATTTTGTTTTGACTGGTGGGGGGCAGGTGACAATGGTGTCCCAAGATTCGTGGTTTGATTGAAGAATTGAATAACCAATAAGTTTCTTTATTGAGTTTCTGGAAGTTCTGATGCGTTAGTTGCATAATTTGAGAATTTTCAACCAGGTTTGGATTAAAAAAAGGAAAATGTTTGTTGGTGATTTTTTTTATTGTAACTTTAATATTTTAGAATTATTAGAGGAAACTATAAGTATATTTTGGTAAATTTATAACATGTATGAAATTAATGCTTAATTTTGAACTTATTTAGTAATCTTCATTGAATAAATATCAATAATTTTTGCAATATAAAATCATATTATGGTTTTTCTATTGAAAAAATTAATGATTGCCTAGATAATTAAATTAGAAATTCACCTATTATTTTATAGAGGTTTACATATTTCCTTCAATATATAGTAATAATATTTGAAATTCAGAAGTCTATAATTTTGTTTTCCTTATTTGCGGTAAGTGTTAATTTATAATATTTTTGATAAATTTAATCGTATAATTATTCAATTTAACATATAATTACAACTCTATTAATATTATAAGAAGACATTTGATAACACTTATTTATAATATGATTACTAAACTAAAATTTAATTACGCGGGCAATTGTAATGTAAGAACAATTTTTAACGTTTAAGGACAATTGTAAAGTTTTAAGAAAAAAAAATGTAAGAACAATTGTATAGCAAGAATAATTGCAATGTAAGAATAGTTGTAATGTAAGAACAATTTTAATCTTTTACGAACAATTGTAATGTATTAAGAAATCTTGTTATGTAAGAACAACTGTAATATTTTAGGACAATTGTAATGTTTTAAGCATGTTAATGATAAATACCACGTGAATGTACATAACATATTAGCTTAACAATTTTATAAGTCTATGACAAACAGTTTCCCCAACGCAATGCATGGGGTATAAATAAAGCAAAGAAGCAAAGACTCCATGATAAATCTTTTCAAACGACAGAACCGTTAACACTTGTGAAGTAAAAACCCAAGGGTCTAAGAATTTAGCAGATGCCTTAACTTCATTTTACAGCAAAACTCCACAGGGAGTCGACGGGGCAGAGGGCGAGAGTGAATAAATCTCTCCTGGCACATTCCTTAACAGAAACTTTTAAAACTGTTAACACCACCTAACTTTCTGAGAGAGGCAGTTATTGTTAGAAGGTGGAAAGGCTAATGCAAAGAGAAAAAAAATAGTGTTCGATTGGTGAAGATGTACCTTTTTCCTAAATTCAAACTTTTCCATCAGAACATCTGGTTCCTTGGTTGGCAAGAAGGAGCATCTGCTTTTTACTTATTTTGTTTTGACTCTAGTGGGGGCAGGCGACAATGGTGTCCCAAGATTCTCGGTTTGTTTCAAGAATTGAATAACAAATAAGTTCCTTTATTGAGCTTCTGGAAGTTCTGGTGCGTTAGTTGCATAATTTGAGAATTTTCAACCAGGCTTGGATTAAAAAAAAAAATGTTTTTTGGTGATTTTTTTCATTGTTACTTTTATAGTATTAGAATTATTAGAAGAAACTATAAGTATATTTTGGTAAATTTATAACATGTATGAAATTAATGCTTAATTTTGAACTTATTTAGTAATCTTCATTGAATAAATATCAAAAGTTTTTGCAATACAAAATCATATTATGATTTTTTAAATTGAAAAAATTAATGCTTGCCTAGATAATTGAATTAGAAATTCACCTATTATTTTATAGAGTTTTATATATTTACTACAAAATAGAGTAATCATATTTGAAATTCAAAAGTCTATAATTTTGTTTTCCTTATTTGAGGTAAATGTTAAATTAAAATATTTTTGATAAATTTAATCGTATAATGATTTAATTTAACATACAATTACAACTATATTAATATTATAAGAAGACATGTGATAACATGTATTTATAATATGATTACTAGATAATTAAGAATAAATTTAATTTTTCGGGCAATTGTAAAGTAAGAACAATTTTAATGTTTAAGGACAATTGTAATGTTTTAAGAAAAACAAATGTAAAAACAATTGTATAGCAAGTATAATTGCAATGTAAGAATAGTTGTAATTTAAGAACAATTTTAATGTATTAAGATATACTGTTATGTAAGAACAACTGTAATATTTTAGGACAATTGTAATGTATTAAACACGTTAATTATGAATACCACGTGAACGTACATCACACATTATCTTAACAATTCTATACGTCTACGACAAACAGTTTCCCCAACTCAATGCCTGAGGTATAAATAAAGCAAAGAAGCAAAGACTCCATGATAAATCTTTTAAAAAGACAGAACCGTTAATACTTGTGAAGTAAAAACCCAAAGTTCTAAGAATTTAGCAGATGCCTTAACTTCATTTTACAGCAGTACTCCACTGGGAGTCGATGGGGCAAGGTGCGAGAGTGGGCAAATCTCTCCTGACACATTCCTTAACAGAAACTTTTAAAACTTTTAACACCGCCCAAGTTTCTGAGAGGAGCAGTTATTGTTAGAAGGTGGAAAGGCTAATGCAAAGAGAAAAAAAAAATAGAGTTCGATTGGTGAAGATGTACCTCTTTCTTAATTTCAAACTTTTCCGTCAGAACATCTGGTTCGTTGGTTGGCAAGAAGGAACATCTGCTTTTTTCGTATTTTATTTTGACTGGTGTGGGGGCAGGTGACAATGGTGTCCCAAGATACCTGGTTTGGTTGAGGAATTGAATAACCAATAAGTTCCTTTATTGAGCTTCTGGAACTACTTTGGATGTGATTGCATAATTTGAGAATTTTCAACTAGGATGGGATTAAAAAAAAAGAAATAAGTTTTTGGTGATTTTTTTTATTGTATCTGTTAATACTTTTAGAATTATTTGAAAAACTTATAAGTATATTTTGGTAGAGTTAAGAAATTTATGCTTAATTTTGAACTTACTTAGCAATCTTCATTGAATAAATATCAATAATTATTGCAATATAAAATCATATTATGCGTTTTTCTATTGAAAATATAATGTTTGCCTAGATAATTAAATTAGAAATTCACCTATTATTTTATAGAGATTTACATATTTACTACTATATATAGTAATAATATTTGAAATTCAAATGTCTATAATTTTGTTTTCCTTATTCGAAGTAAATGTTAAATTATAATATTTTTGATAAATTTAATCGTATAATTATTTCATTTAACATATAATTACAACACTGTTAATATTATATTAAAATTTGATTACACTTATTTATAATATGATTACTAGATAATTAAGAACAAGTGTAATGTAAGAACAATTTTAATGTTTAAGAACAATTGTAATGTTTTAAGAAAAACTGTAAATTAAGAACAATTGCATTATAAGAATTACTGTAATGCAATAACAAACGTAATGTTTTGAGAACAATTGTAATATTTCGAACAATTGTAATAATAATTTTTTTAGTATATGTAATATGTATAACACGTTAATGTACATAACATATTAGCATCACAATTTTATATGTCAACTACAAACACTTTCCTCGACACAGTGCTTGAGGTATTAATAAAGCAAAGACTCCATGATAAATCTTTTCATCAGCTCCAGAGGACTTATCCGTTAATACTTGTGAAGTAAAGACCCAGGGGTCTAAGAATTCAGCAGGTGCCTTAACTTCATTTTACAGCAAAACTCCACTGGGAGTCGAGGGGGCAAAGAACGAGAGTGGGTAAATCTCTCCTGGCATATTCCTCAACGGAAACTTTTAAAACTGTTAACACCGCCCAAGTTTCTGAGAGGAGCAGTTATTGTTAGAAGGTGGAAAGGCTAATGCAAAAAGTAAAAAAGAATAATAGTGTTCGATTGGTGAAGATGTACCGTTTTCTTAATTCCAAACGTTTCCATCAGAACATCTGGTTCGTTGGTTGGCAAGAAGAAACATCTGTTTTTTTTTCCTTATTTTGTTTTGACTGGTGTGGGGGCAGGTGACAATGGTGTCTCTGGATTCGTGGTTTGGTTGGAGAATTGAATAACCAATAAGTTTCTTTATTGAGTTTCTCGAAGTTTTGGTGCCGTAGTTGCATAATTTCAGAATTTTCAACTAGGTGCGGATTAAAAAAAAGAAAAAAAAATTGTGAGGATTTTTTTTTTTTATTGTATCGTTTATTACTTTTAGAATTACTTAAAGAAAGTATAAGAATATACTATTAAATTTATAACATATACGAAATTATTGCTTTATTCTAAATTTATTTAATAATTTTTATCAAATAAATGTCAATAATTTTCGGCATATAAAATCAGAGTAACGGTCTTTTTTGCGAAAAAAAATATTTGCGTAAATATTTAAATAATATCAATGATCTTAAATTTCCTGCACAAGGATATTCATAAAATTCATTAAGAACAATTGTTTATTAAAACAATTGTAATATTTTAAGAGCGATTCTAAAGTTTTAAGAACAATTTTAATATTTTAAGAATAGTTGTAATTTTTTAAGTATAATTGTAATATTTTAAGAACGATTGCAATGTTTTAAGAGCAATAATGTTTGAGGGACAAGTGTAATTTTTTAGAACAATTGTTATGTTTTAAGAACAATTATAATATTTTAAGAAAAATTGTAATGTTTTTAAAATAATTGTAATAAGAAATATTTCATGTTTTAAGAACAATTTTAATGCTTTAAGAACAATTTTATTGTTTTAAGAACAACTTTAATATGAATAACCCTTGAATGTACTTGGCATATTAGGTTAATAACATTATATGTCTACGACAAACACTTGGCGGATATGTCTACGACAAACACTTGGCGGATATGTCTACGACAAATACAGCAGTTGGGGTATAAATAAAGTAAAGAAGCAAAGACCCCACGATAAATCTTTTCAGTCGTTCCAGAAGACTGATCCGTTAATACTTGTGAAGTAAAACCCAGGGGTCTAAGAATTTAGCAGATGCCTTAACTTCATTTTACAGCAAAACTCCACTGGGAGTCAAGGGGGCAGTGGGCGAGAGTGGGTAAATCTCTCCTGGCACATTCCTCAACAGAAACTTATAAAACTGTTAACACTGCCCTAGTTTTCTGAGAGAAGAAGTTATTGTTAGAAGGTGGAGAGGCTAATGCAAAAAGATAAAAAAAAATAGTGTTCGATTGGTGACGATGTACCTCTTTCTTAATTTCAAACTTTTCCATCAGAACATCTGATTCGATAGTTGGCAAGAAGGAACATCTGATTCGATAGTTGGCAAGAAGGAACATCTGCTTTTTTCGTATTTTGTTTTGACTGATGGGGGGGGTGCAGGTGACAATGGTGTCCCCGGATTTGTGGTTTGGTTGAAGAACTGAATAACCAATAAGTTTCTTTATTGAACTTCTGGAAGTGCTGCTGCGGTAGTTGCATAATTTGAGAATTTTCAACTAAACTTGAAATAAAAAAAGAAAAAGTTTGTGATGTTGTTTTTTTTTTTAAATTGAGATTTCTGCCCAAGGATATTTAATAAAATTCATTAAGAACAATTACAATATTTTAAGAACATTTATGTTTTGAAATATTGTAATGGGTTTAAAAACAATTGCAGTATTTTAAAAACAATTGTAATGTGTTTAAGAACAATTGTAATAGTTTAAGAATAATTCCTATATTTTGAGAACAATTGTAATGTGTTCCTGAACCGTTATGTCTAAGAAGAATTGAAAAGTGTTTAAGAACAGTTATGTTTTGAACAATTGTAAATTTTTTAAGAACAGTTATGTTTTGAACAACTGTAATGTGTTTAAGAACAATTGGCAATATAAAATCATATTATGGTTTTTTCTATTGAAAAAATCAATGTTTGCCTAGATAATTAAATTAGAAATTCACCTATTATTTTATAGAGTTTTACATATTTACTACAATATATAGTAATAATATTTGAAATTCAAAAGTGTACAATTTTGTTTTCTTTATTTTAGGTAAGTGTTAAATTATACTATTTTTGATAAATTTAATCGTATAATTATTTAATTTAACATATAATTACAACTCTATTAATATTATAAGGAGACATTTGATAACACTTATTTATAATATGATTACTAGATAATTATGAATAAATTTAATTTTTCGGACAAGTGTAAAGTAAGAACAAATTTAATGTTTAAGGACAATTGTAATGATTTAAGAAAAAAAATGTAAGAACAATTGTATAGCAAGAATAATTGAAATGTAAGAATAGTTGTAATGTAAGAACAATTGTATAGCAAGAATAATTGAAATGTAAGAATAGTTGTAATTTAAGAACAATTGTATAGCAAGAATAATTGAAATGTAAGAATAGTTGTAATGTAAGAACAATTTTAATCTTTTACGAACAATTGTAATGTAAGAACAATTTTAATCTTTTACGAACAATTGTAATGTAAGAACAATTTTAATCTTTTAAGAACAATTGTAATATAAGAACAATTTTAATCTTTTACGAACAATTGTAATATAAGAACAATTTTAATCTTTTACGAACAATTGTAATGCATTAAGAAATACTGTTATGAAAGAACAACTGTACTATTTTAGGACAATTGCAATGTTTTAAGCACGTTAATTATGAATACCAAGTGAACGTACATAAAATATTAGCTTAACAATTTTATAAGTCTACGACAAACATTTTCCCCAACGCAGTGTGTGGGGCATAAATAAAGCAAAGAAGCAAAGACTCCATGATAAATCTTTCCAAAGGGCTGATCCGTTAATGCTTGTGAAGTAAAAACCCATGGGTCTAAGAATTTAGTAGATGCCTTAACTTCATTTTATAGTAGAACTCCACTGGGAGTCGATGGGGGCTAGAATGGGTAAATCTCTCCTGGCACATTCCTTAACAGAAACTTTTAAAACTGTTAACACTACCCAAGTTTCGGAGAGAAGCAGTTATTGTTAGAAGGTGGAAAGGCTAATGGAAAAAGAAAAAAAAAATAGTGTTCGATTGGTGAAGATGAACCTTTTTCTTAATTTCAGCTTTTACATCAGAACATCTGGTTCGTTGGTTGGCAAGAAGGAACATCTGCTTTTTACTTATTTTGTTTTGACTGGTGTGGGGGCAGGTGAAAATGGTGTCCCAAGATTCCTGGTTTTTTTGAAGAATTGAATAACCAATAAGTTCCTTTATTGAGCTTTTGGAACTACTTTGGAGGTGGTTGCATAATTTGAGAATTTTCAACTAGGCTGGGATTAATAAAAAAAAAAAGAATAAAAGTTTTTGGTGATTTTTTTTTATTGTATCTGTTAATACTTTTAGAATTATTTGAAGAACTGATAAGTATATTTTGGTAGATTTAAGAAATTAATGCTTAATTTTGAACTTATATAGCAATCTTCATTGAATAAATATCAATAATTATTGCAATGTAAAATCATATTATGCGTTTTTCTATTGAAAAAAATAATGTTTGCATAGATAATTAAATTAGAAATTCCCCTATTATTTTATAGAGATTTACATATTTACTACAATATATAGTAATAATATTTGAAATTCAAAAGTCCATAATTTTGTTTTCCTTATTGGAGGTAAGTGTTAAATTATAATATTTTTGATAAATTTAATCGTATAATTATTTAATTTAACATAAAATTACAACTGTGTTAATATTATATGAAAATATTTAAATTTGATTACACTTATTTATAATATGATTACTAGATAATTAAGAACAAGTGTAATGTAAGAACAATTTTAATGTTTAAGAACAATTTTAATGTTTAAGAACAATTGTAATGTTTTAAGAAAAACTGTAATGTAAGAACAATTGCATTGTAAGAATTTTTGTAATGCAAGAACAAATGTAATGTTTTAAGAACAATTGTAATATTTCGAACAATTGTAATAATATTTTTTTAAGTATATGTAATATGAATAACACGTTAATGTGCATTACATATTAGCATCAAAATTTTCTATGTCAACTACAAACACTTTCCTCAACACAGCGCTTGGGGTATAAATAAAGCAAATACTACATGATAAATCTTTTCATCAGCTCCAGAGGACTGATGCATTAATACTTGTGAAGTAAAGACCCATGGGTCTAAGAATTTAGCAGGGGCCGTAACTCCATTTTACTGCAAAACTCCACTGGGTGTCGAGGGGGCAAGGGGTGAGTGTGGGTAAATCTCTCCTGGCACATTCCTTAACAGAAACTCTTAAAACTGTTAACACTGCCCAAGTTTCTGAGAGAAACAGTTGTTGTCAAAAAGTGGAAAGGCTAATGCAGAAAGTAAAAAAACAGTGTTCGATTGGTGAAGAGGTTCATTTTTCTTAATTTCTAACTTTTCCATCAGAACATCTGGTTCGTTGGTTGGCGAGAAGGAACATCTGCTTTTTTTCTTATTTTCTTTTGACTGGTGTGGGGACAGGTGACAATGTTGTTCCTTGGATTCGTGGTTTGGTTGAAGAATTGAATAACCAATACGTTTCTTTATTGAGCTTCTGAATGTTCTGGTGCAGTAGTTGCATAATTTGAAAACTTTCAACTAAGCTTGGATTACAAAAAAAGAAAACGCTTCGGTTTTTGGAGATTCTTTATATTGTATGTTTAATAATTTTTTAATTATTTGAAGAATATATAAGTATATTCTGGTAAATTTATAACATATGCGAAATTATTATATAATTCTGAACTTATTTAATATTTTTTTCATAGAAAAGTCAATAATTTTCGCAATATAAAATCAAATTAATGGTGTTTTTGAATCGCAACATTTGCGTAGACACTAAAATTTGAAAATCACTTATTATTTTATAGCGTTTTACATATTTACTACAATAAAGTAATAGCAGTTGAAATATAAAAAAATATAAATTCGTTTTGAGTGTTGGAGGTAAGTGTTAAATTATAATATCTTTTTGGTAAATTTAATCGTATAATTTATTAATTTAATATAAAAGTACAACCTTGTCGATATTATAAGAAAATATTTATATATGATTACATTAACATATTTATGATATGATGACTGGATATTTAACTGCTAGATATTTCAATATGATTACACGTACTAGAATTTTGTATTAATAATTAATTTTTTAATATGAAAAATCGTACCTCTTTTTTACAATTAACAGAAATGAAATTATATAAATTTTCATTTGTAAAGATGAATGAGGATATTTGACATTAATTTCGCTAAACACGTTAATCATTAATAATTTCAATATCTTCATTTATGCACATTTTTATTCAGTTATAAAGATGATTTAATTCGATTTTTTTTTAATTCCGCAGATTGTAAATCTCAAATTTTTCACTATCAGTTATTTAAAATAAGAAGATAAATAAATATTTTATACTGTTCTGAAATGATGCGATTTAAATAATAAATTCAAATAATAAATAATTAATTCAGTAATAAATAATTACGATAAGTAATTGAATAATTAATAATAATCATTAATAAATAACTATAATAAACAAATCAATAATAATAAATTCATTCTAAGTTGTGTTGAAGTGTCTAATTTTTTTAATACTTCAAACAGTACTTTAAATGTAATAGAATTGTTGATTCACAATATTAAAAAAATAACTGCATTATTTTTAAAAAAATACTGGTTTTACCGAAATGTTTTACAATAATTCATTGAATTTATGAATGCACCGACAATATATGACCCAATATATAAAAAAAGAAACTTACACAAATCTACATTTATTAACAACTTACAATAGTCATAGATAAATAGATATAATATCAAAAATTAAGTTTTCATTGTTGTGATTGATAGCTATATTTATTACAAGCCATTTTACATTATTCACAATTTCCGTCATTAATAATTTAAAGCTGCATATGCGAGTTAATATATGAAAAAAAAAAAGAATTGTATATGACTACATGCATTAGAAACCTATATCTAGTTACATGTATTAAAATAGACAATGATAATTAGATATTAAATCAAAAATATAGTTTTGATTGCTATGATGAATTAGTATTTTATTACATATAATTTTATATTAATCCACAATTTTCGTCATTAGCCATTTCAAGACAAACATGAGAGTTAATATATGAAAGAAGAAACACATACATATATTAAAAACTGACATATATGTATTAAAAACGCACTTAGCTACATGTATTAAAAACTTACGTATACCAACATATAAAATAATTGTTAGAAATATGTAATTATGTCACATTAGCAAACTTGAAAACTGAATAAGAGCAAACTAAAAAAAAAAAAAAAAAAAAAAAACTATATAAATTCCTCAAAGGTAATGAAATCTATGTATTTTGGGTTAATAATTATAAAAACTGAAATTAATTATATTTATTAAAATTTTTTAGGTTATAATATTAAGTTATTTATGATTTTTCGACATTTGAAACATTATGTCATGACGTTAACATTATTTTTCATATGTGAGCAATTAATTTAAAAATAGTACATTATCGCGACAAATAATGCAATATCCTAAATTTGAATTATTACTTGATCTATGAAGTTACTTTCCGAGTATATTTATTTTCCAGTTTTATTAAAATCAAGAAAACTTTTCTTGAGTTTTATGACGGCTACTGTTGAGATAAATTTTTATAGTTTCATTGTGATATATATATTCTAGTGATAAACACAAAAAATAATGAATAAAGTCCAAAATTTGGACTAAAAAGTAATTATTCAACGTCAGAAATCGTACTGTTAATGCCAACTGGAAATTTTCCAAAACGTTCTTATTTCTTTTATTTATAACTTTAGAAGTGTAAAAATTGTAAAGTTTTGTTATCAATAGCATTTTGAAGAAAGGAATTGGTAAGTGATTATTTAAAAAAAAAATGAATCTTTTAAAATAAAATAAAAAATATTATTTTTGTAAGTTAATTCAACAATGAAACTCAACAATTCTTATTGTTGTGTAGGAATAGATTTTATTTTTTAGAAATGTTCTTTGATAAGAAAATACAAAGAATTACATATTTTCTTTCTTTATTTATTTTTTTATTTCTTTATTGTTCAAAATAATGTACTATAAATAGAAATCCGCTGCAAACGCATAGGAAGGGTGTTGGCTTTTAAGATACAATGCCTTCTATATTTTTTGATGGTATTTTTTGAAAAATACAGCCAAAAGCTTTTGTGTGCTGTCATGATCGCTACAGACACAGTGATTGAAATGTATACTTGTATGTCAACTTGCACATATTAACATTTTAATGTTAACGTTGTACTATGAATATATGCGTAAAATTCCCCTTTTATATAAATATATGTAAATAAAAGAATAATTATGAAATATCCTTTACTTCATTTAAATTTTGTGATACCAAATTTTAGCTACTGAAATAAACAATCTTTTCTTTTTTAAAATACAATTTAGCTATTAATTACTACTATGTCCAAAAAATCAAACCAATTTTTCTTTTCAAAAACCCTTTATTTATTCTTCCAAATTTATTTCATCGCCTTCAAAGTAATCCCCTGCGGACACAATGCATTTAAGTCAACTTTTTTTTTCAATTCTCAATGCATGCTAAAAAAGTCATCTGCAGGGATGGCCTTCAAAGCTCGAGGCAATTCACGTCGAATCTCTTCAATCGACACAAGAGTCGTACGGGGCGAATACGGTGGTTGTGGAATGATATGAGTTTCATTTTTGGCGAAAATGTCACGAAGAATCAATGCAGTGTGAACTGGCGCGTTCAGAGTTTTCGGTGCCAATCGTGATTTGACGCGTTTGAGGCCCAAAAAGGAATTGTCTGATTCTTTTGAAATTCCAGCATCATCAGCAAGGTTTCAATCGACGGATTGCAAGCACCAAATTTGTAATTTTTTGGACGTGAGATTTGGCGGTTGATGTCGACCAGAGGGCTCTTCGTCTCCAATGCAGTCTCTGCCTAATTTGAACCACTTCTAAACATTTCTTTCGGATATAGGAATGCTCACCGAATGTGTTTTGAAACATTATGTACGTTTCCGAAAAAAAAAAATTGAATGCAAGTTCTTTTCTTAATTGATTCAGGCATTTCAATAATCGCAGGAATCAGTTTAAGCGTCTCATAAAGCCATGCGTAACACTAATGAATATTTTGACGTCAAAGTTCACGCAGATATCAAGGACAGTGTCAACAACATAAAAAAGAAAAAAAATTCAAATTCCATAAGCCCTGGAAATTTTAAATTGAAAATTGGTCTTACCTTTTGAACACAGTACTATTATTTTATTTATTTTCAGTTTAAGAGAGTTTCGGCAAAGCTATTTAAACGTGATTGAGTATATGGATGATTTGCTCTGTATAGATACAAAATAGGGACTTGATGGCCAAATGACTAGTGTTCTGGTGTACGGTCCTACAGGTTTCAGATTCTTGAACTGGTTCGGAATCCACTTTAAACGTTAGATGCCTGTCTAATATGACTACTATTACTACTACGCCACATCATTGTGCCTAGAGCTGAGTTGCCCATGTACAATTTTGGAATAATGTGGGTGAAAAGTCTGATTAGGTTCTGTGACGCTGTGCATACATTTGAGATCGGAACCTACTGCTGAAATTGGATTTCGAACTAATACAAACATCCATGGCACTGTCTTGATTCGAAACCGAAACCTGTGGCACATAGCACCAGAGCGCTAGACACTCGGCCATCTTGGACCCTGTCTAATATGACTGTAGAACGTTGGGTGTAGAGCTGACAACGCTACTGCGTAAAAAGAAGGCATCTCCTGCTTCAAGACATGCTAGTAGGCAGACGGCTTTGATCCACCATGGGTCAGTTGAGCCAATGAAAAAGAAGTTGCAAAATGAGTGTAAAAAACACACCTTCATTGTTTACTATATTGAAACACTGAGTCATTCAGTAATATAAATATAGACATAACCGTTCTACAGTCATGAAATCATAAAATATATGTATTACTGAGTCGTTCAGTAATACATATATTTTATGGTTTCTTTACAGATTCTGATACGCTCCGTTTTTTTGGCGTTCTTTTAAATTATGGGGGGACCCAACGACAAACTAATTTTTTCATAAGCAGTTCTTCATGAAAAATTGTATGTATAGCTGCGGATTCAATGTTAAGTTTCTTCTCCATTATTTGGTTAGGGCAGCGATTATCATCGACTAACATTTTTCGTATGACCGACACATTTTCTGAAACTACAGCTAATAAAGGTCTTCCTGTGTGTTCTTGATACAGCATAGAACTACGACCTCTCCGAAATTCTGTAAACCATCTAAAAACAGTAGCACGAGATGGAGCTTCGTCTCCATATGCTAGTTGTAGTCGTTGAAGGCATTCTTCTTGATTTAACCCCAATTTAAAATCATAGAAAATCATAGCGCGATAATGCTCTCGCTTCAATTTCATTTTACCTTCTTCCAAAATCTATTCTACGACAGCTAAATTACAATTGTTGCCACAAATTATCGTCTAGGGCCATAGAAGAGTTCAAATTTGCAAATTTAACGAATATATTTTTAATCTTTCGTTAGTCGTCTGACACTGTCTCAAAAATTTCAGAGTGACTCTCGTATAAACGCACTCGACGTTTCAGTTTACCGTCCAAGCTTACTTTACTCCTTTTTTTCAGGCTTACTATGCTTCTCTCTTTGCTCTGAATTTTGAAGTATTCCAAATTAACAAAAAATTTGCTAAAACACAATGTCTAACTGTTACGCTATCTTTAATACAGTTTTACTTTAATTATTTTAATTAGCACCATACTTTGAGAATGTTCCTTAATTAGTTTACTCGTGTTAATTTTCCCGAGAAGAATTTGCAAGGTTGGCTGTTAACATTTGTTTTTCATAAGTTCTAATTGTAAAATGTTCCAGTTTAAATGCAATTATTAAATTGCATAGAAAGAAAATTTAGTATTAATTTTTATCATTTTTAATTATTATTATTTTTATCATTTTTAATTATTTTACGAATTACATACTAATATAAATTACCTAAGAAATATATGAGAATTATTTATAAGAATAATTGACTGTGAGGATTAATAATTATCTATGAAGTCTATAAGACTAATAGACTCAGAAATATAATAATAATTTTATAAGAAGTCTACGAGAATTGTTTATAAATATAAATTGAAGATTCTAAGAAATTTCTAACTGATTGCTCTGCAACTTCAAAATTTATATGCTCCAAATCAACAACTATTAAATAAAACAATAGAGAGAATACATGCCCAGAAGTGGTGAAATTAAAATAATTTGTTTAGAAATGTAAATATTTTCCATCATTGTAAAGCATACATCAGCATAAATCATAGAAGCTTTAGAACTAGAATCATTCATAGAAAAATTGAGCTGAATTGAAATAAGCTCTAGTAATTTCATCATTGAGAGGGACTTGAAATATAATATCATTTACCAATGCTTTGTTTTTTAGTATAATTTTAATAATATTTATTGTAACCATCTTTTAAAATCAAGCATAATTTATTATTAATATCATTTATTTTTTTTTAAATCCCCCTTCTTGATGTTTTAGTATTACCATCATACTCGTAGACAATCATCATGGATATTATCATCATAGACAACCATTCTGTATATTAAAATCATAGACAACCATTCTGTATATTAAAATCATAGACAACCATCCTAGATATTACCATCATAGAAAACCATCCTGAATATTATAATCATAGGCAAACCATCATGGATATTACCATCATAGACAACCATCCTGGATATTACCATCATAGAAAACCATCATGGATATTACAATCATAGGCAACCATCATGGATACTACAATCACAGACAACCATTATGGATGTTACCATCATAGACATCACCATAACATCATTGAAGTTCTCGAACAGATAAAAAGTGAAACAAAACCTAAATTATGAAGTATTTCTCATTCAAAAAAAAAGCTTGCCGTGTTGGAGGGAATTTTCACTAACAGTGTCACAACTGTTGAATGACTTGTCAAAATATCACTGGCAACCAAATTCACTTTATATGCCGCTTACAGAGCCATCTATTAATGCAGCTTGGAACCTTTTCGATGCCGTACCGTTTCCCTCTTCTTCAAGTATCTTCAGTTCATATTTGAACTCTTTTTTTTACAGCATTTTGAAAGTTGGACTTATGATTATAATCACCCTGTATATGAAGACTGCGCGGAGGTGAAGATTAGTAATTTCATGCAACAAATATACTATGTATATTTATTTTAATATTTTATAATATTCTATATGTTATTTATTTATGATAATATACTATTTCATGTAGGAACTATACTATGTAGTGTGCGAGTTAGGCAACCAGATTGTAACTGAGTGTCATAGGGGTTAAAATACTTGAAAACAAATTGGAGAACACATAATTAATTACATACGCACAAACACCACACATATGCAATTAGAAACAAAAAATAGTTCACATATTTAAAGACAGATAATAATGTAGCACTCCACTTCTAGGCCAAAACCAAAAACTCGGATATGCGCAGGGAGCTCGAAATATACTTCATTTCCAAGTGAGAGTCTGTAGGCCAACTAATGTGTCGGGATGCAATAAATATATTTCCTATAAACTAAACTTTCCTCAGGGGAAGAGCGAGTTGCGCTGTACTTCCTCTCGGGTGAGAGTCTCGATGCCGTCTAATAATTTCTATGAAAGCTACAGCGATGCTCTCTTGCTAATGTTTAAGAGGAAACACAGTTACAACTATTAATTATATTTAGAACTCTACTATTATTTATTAAGTATACTATTATATTTAATTAGAATTATTTAAATCGATATGATTTATTAAAATTTGTCATTTTAAATTAAAAAATAGTTATTTTTGTCTTTGTTTATATTATAGCCGTTCGAGTGTTTATCAACAAAAAGTACAGAATCATATATTTAGTTTATTACATTAAAATAGGAAAAAAGGAACCATATAATAAATATAATTTAAAAAGTATAAAAGCATTTGAACAAACAAAAATACATTTAAAAAATTATAGTTTTTTTTTTTTTCAACTGACAGACAATTTCTGAAAGCGAATTAAATCAGTTTATTCAAAATTTTTCACTTAAATATTTACAATTTTTTTTTTATATATAAATATTTTTAAAAAATATTATTATCGAATTCTTGGAACATCATTCAGAAATTTTAATTTCATTTTTATGTAATTTTTTTCTAAAAAGATTATATACTTATTTTAATGTAAAACTATTATTTAGAATAAATTGTGATTTTTAGTAAAATATTTGAAAAATAGAATCAAACAAAATTAATTAAGCAAAAAATTATAAATTTCTAGAAAAAAAAAATGAGGAATTCATAAATATTCGTAGTTAAATTAACTCAATATTTGAATTAATTTTATAATTTTTTCATGACTCTTAAACAAATGTTAGCAAAGGCAAATGATTCTTAAATAATTTTAAAAGTGCCATTTTAAGTAAAAAAAACAATATTTTTTTTTTTTTTATAAAGAATTAAATATAACTAACAAAAATGTTTTAACCTTTCATCAGAAAAAAATAATTAATTATTAATTTTTCACTTGTAAGTTTTATAGAATTTAATTTATGAAAAATATAGACATACATAAGAAGATAAAAAATCTCTTGATTTCTAGGTACGTCTGTATGGTCCTGAATGGCCTTTGGTCGCTCTGGCACTCGGTACCACAGGTTTCGGGTTCGAGTGCCGGCGGTGCCATGGATGTATGTAGTGGTTCGGAATCCACTTTAAACCGCAGGTCTCGGTCTAATAGGATCGTAGGCGTTGCGGGGCATTGTTACTTCCCGTCCGTGGCTTATCTTCAAGTTACCAGCGCCCCCTGGGTAATGCACAGTGAGTAATGTCTGTGCAGCGCTTGACTTAAGGCATCCAAGACAAGACAAGTGTTTGAAAGCTGCATTAGAAAAAAATGACGTCTGTATAAAGTTTCATTTATATTTATATAAATGTTATATTTATTTTTATATATAATATGCAGATAAATATATATTAACAAATAATAGAGAGATAAAACGAGAATAATGTGATTTTAAATATTTACAAACTGAATTATCTTTTTTTTCCGAGAAAGTGTTTCTCAGCCCTACGCAAACCCTCTAGTTTGTCGCCGTCTGCTCTTATTAGACCAGAACCAATGGTTTAATGCTGATTTCGAACCATTACAAACATCCATGGCACTGCCTGGACTAGACCCTGTGGTGCCGAGAGTTAGATAGCTAATCATTCCACCATTAGGGACCATACATACGTACATATATATATATATATAGTCTCTGTGGTGCAAAATATGTGTCTTGTGGTTTGGAATACACTTTAAACCGTAGGACCCGGTATAATATGACTGTAGAATATTCAATATTGGACGTAGAGCTGAAAACCCTACCCTGTAAAAGGAAAAACGACATCGCATGTTGTGGAATCGGATAGTAAACAGAAGGACTTGAACCATCAACGGCTGTCGCGCTATTGAAGAAGGTATGCATATAGATTTAAATAATAAAAAGTATATTATTGTTACTTAAAAAAAAAAAAAAAAAATTATGTATATAAATTCTCATACATGTTCACGAGGCACTTTTGTCACAAATAAGTTTGAAGCAGAGCCATACTTACTCCCCAGTTGTAAAAAGCCATTTTTACCATATTTACGGCTTAATCTCCCTATTCTTCTTTTTTTTTCCTAGTGGTATGTTATACAACACTAATGACATCTAATGCTCAAGTTTGTCTTTAATTGAAGACTAGATTTCAATAAACCACACAAATATATGAGGGTTAATGGTTAAATTTCGTTTAAAGCTTTATTTGTGTTTAGATCACTTTTTTTCAATTCCTTCTGTTAGCTCACACTCTCCCTATATATATATCTTCAAATTTTCAATGGTTCATAAGATTTTTTTTTCCATCCACTCAAGTTCAAATACATTTTTTTGAACTTGTAGTGGAGGACATTTGATGTTAATACAATTTTTTCAAATATTAATTCATTAATTAAATTTAATTAATTAATTTTAGTTTTTTTAAGATTTAAGTTGCATATATGCACCAATAGATGGCACCAGATAAACTTAAAAAAATGAATGAAAATTATTTATAAAGGTCTTTCTTCAATATAGAGGAAAAAATGTAGGAATTGACTTTAATTTTTTTTTTATATTATTTGTTTAAAACCATCTTTCTGCAACTGTATGTACTGGGCAATTCTGAACATACGTAAAAACGTTTGCAGAAAAAATTTCACAAGAGTATTTGTTACGGAAAACTGATGTATATTTTATTCATATTTATTTAATTTCCCTAAAGATTTAATTAAAATAGGAAACTCGAAAAAATCAACAGTTAAATACACTTTACAATGCACATATCTATTTGAACTTTCGAAATACACAACAAATATCAAATTCAGACATGTGAACGAAAAAAAAAATAGTTTTATGTACTAAAAACTAATATTGGAAGAATGCATCACTAAAAGATGTCCAGTTTTAGAACTCAATAAATAAATTAATACAAATATAAATACAGCTTTCTGAAACAAAGCACCTGGAATTGGGCCTTTAAAACAACGTACAAAAATCACTTTTTCATCCAATATTTCAGATTTTTCCATTAATTAAAATCAGAAACGCTTTTTAAAATAAACAGCTAAAAATACTTTACACTGTACATTTCCATTTATGGACACATTTAAAATACTTGACAAATATCAAAATCAGACACGTGAGAAAAAAAAACAATTAGTTTTGTGTACTGAAAATTAATATCGGAAGAAAGCATCACCAAACCGCCTTCTATTTTATAACTCAATAATTAAATCTAAATACAGTTGTTTGATGCATGCTTTACAAGCGACTGAAATCCGAACTTCGAAACAACGCTCTGAATTCCCTTTTACTTCCGATATTTCATATATATTTTTTCTTTTTAAAAAACGAAAAAAAAGACTTGATTTTTCCCACTGTTTTGATCAAGAGAATCTGCCTATTCTTCTTTTTCGTTTTTCTTATATTCTTACTTAAAAGAAAAGTTCGACAGAAAATGAGATTTTTTTTTAAACGAAAAGAGTTTTTTTTCCATCTAGCGTAAAAATCAGTTTCACGCAATATGTAAAGGTTTATTTCGCCTTATTTATTTTTCAGATCATGTTTTTGTAAAGATTGGGAAAATGTCCGGGATATTTTTTTTTCTTTTTTGTTTTATTAAGAATTGAAGAATTTCAGTTTCGTTTTGAAATGCATTGATCTGGGGATCATCAATTACGTGCTTGACGTGTAACGATTTAACAAAACTTTCAACACAGAGGCAGCTTTTGCGATCAGAAGTTTCTTTTACTAAACAATTTATCAAATTTACTGGAACTGTTAAAATAAAAAGATTTGTAAACTATCAATAAACTATTTTCTATTAATTTAAAAATATTTTTTTATTTAATCTTGAAGTATTTTGAACTACTACATAAAGCATTTTTTTGTGTAGTAACACAAGCTTTTTGTTATGAATCATGATCATAAAAAAATATGTATTTTCAAAAGTTTAAGTAAGACAGAAATATTTTAGAATAGAGTAGAATTGGTTTTGTTGTTGTTGCTTATCCCCTTGATTTAGAATCCTAAACCAAGTCCAGTAGATCATGCTGCATCAATAGATCGTAAACGGTCCTTTCCTCATTCAACAGTTGCCTCACAGAGGCACCAATACAATCGATGAGATGAGAGGGAGATGGGCCGAACAATGACAAAGGGTGTATGTCTTCTCATCTCCATTGGACGTCAAACTCTTAGTGTGGCCAGTCCTTAGTCTAGCTAAAGCCGTTGGAGCAGATCTAAGACGGGAGCACTGCAAGGACATACCAGGATATTTAGCGGCGTACCATGCATGAATTGGTGGCGACCTCCGAGGAGGTATTCACTCTGGCTAAAGTCATGGAATGAACCTCTGAGGCTAACAGATTGGTTTTGTACTTACCTAAAAGATTGAAATAAAGATAATAATGTAAAAATGTTTTTCCCCTGCGGCGTTCAGAAGAAATGGTGAGTTGACCTACCAAATCTCATTACAGTTAGCACAGTGCAGCCTACGCTGCTGCTGAGAAACGTTCAGAAAAAAGACTGCCATCTTCATATGAATATATTTATTTCAGCACTGCGCATGACTTGGCTTACATATTGCCATCCACAGAGAAAGAATATTTCGTGCATATTATGCATAGTTGAGTATCGAGTTTTCGGCTTAGAAATGGGGTCCTTTACGAATCTATAATCATATGTCCGCTCAGAATTAATTGCTATAAGCGAAGCTCTGAGCCTAGCTTTAGACTTTAAAGTACCTGATGTTTGGATTCTGACTGATAGTAGGAGCTCAATACAGTATTTGAAGGATTGGCCAATCATCCTGGAGAAATTGGGACAGGATATCGTTTCTAGTTGTTTTGGATTGCAGTTGATTCCCTCCCATGTGGGCATCTATGGAAATGAAATTGCTGATCTGCTCGCTAGGGAAGGTTGCGAACTTCCCAAAGCCTCTTCTTGCAATATGTCAGAGGTTCATTCCATGACTTTAGCCAGAGTGAATACCGCTGGAGGTCACACGAATTCATGCATGGTACGCCGCTAAATATCATGCTATGTTGTCTCAAACGGCTTTAGCTAGATTAAGGACTGGCCACACTAAGAGTTTGACCTTCAATGGAGACGAGAAGACATTTACCCTTTGTCACTGTTCGGCCATCGCGTCCCCCTCTCATGTCATCGATTGTATTGGTGCCTCTGTGAGGGAACGGTTGAATGACGGGAGGGCCGATTACGATCTATTGATGCAGCATGATCTACTGGACTTGGTTTAGGATTCTAAATCAAGGGGATAAGCAACAACATAAATATATGTCTTTATATGTGAAAAACATTGTATGTCTATAATTGTATTGTGTGTCAAGTTTGTGTGTGTGTGTGTGTGTAAATAAAGCTGTGAGTTCTCCAACATGTGCTTCGAGTATCTGAACCCAACCACACCCAGTTACAGTCTGGTTACTCAACCGGGGCACTACAAGCCTTCTAGGAATCTGCTTAAAATAACTCTTAATATTGGTAGAAATTATTTATCAGAGTATTACACAACTTCTTCATGATCATCATCTTATTGCATAACTTCTTCATGATATTCAATTTCTCTAAAGATTGAATTAAAATCAGAAACACCTGATGAAATCAACAGTTAAAAACACATTGCAATATACATAAACAAAACATGAACAATTTTGAAATACACGACAAATAACAAATTCAGACATCTGAACGAAAAAACAATTAGTTTTATGTACTGAAAACTAACACCGAAAGAAAGCATCGCTAAAACGACTTATGTTTTAGAATTCAATAAACAAATAAATACAAATCTAAATACAGCTGTCTGCAATACGCCTTACAAGCAGCTGAAATTAGGCCTTCGAAACAGCATCACTGAATTCACTTTTTCTTCCGATATGTCATATTTTTTCTTTGTAAAAGATAAAAAAAATAGAAACATAAAGGCTTGATTTTCCTCTCTGTTTTGATAAAGAGAATTGATGTTTTTCTTATATACTTACTTAAAAGAAAGTTCGACAGAAAATGAGATTTCTTTAAACGAAAAGAAGTTTTTTTTTTCCATCTAGTGTAAAAATCAGCTTCACGCAATATGTAAGTGGAATGTTTGTTTCGCCTTATTTATTTTTCAAATCATGTTTTTGTAAAGAAGGATTGTGGAAATGCCTGTGTGTGTGTTTTTCTCTTTGTTATTGAGTTTTTTTTCCGTTTTATTAAGAATTGAAGAATTTTAGTTTCGTTTTGAAATACATTGATCTCGAGGTCATCAATTAAATTCTTGACATATAACGATTTGGCAAAACTTTCAACAACAGATGCAGGTTTTGTGATCAGAATTTTCTTTTATTAAACAATTTATCAAATTTACTGGAACTATTAAAATAAAAAAGATTTATAAACTATCAGAATATATATATATATATATTTTTATTTAAAAGTACTATTGGTTTTACTGATTTTTGAGGTTTTTTTACAATCTTACATAAAGAATTTTTTCTCTTTTTGTGCAGTAAAACAGTATTTCTCTTTAGGAATAATGGGTATAAAATGCATTTTCATGTGCATTAGTGGCCAAAATTGCTGCATTACAAAACTGCTGTTAATGGCTGTAAATAGTTGTATTGCAAAATTTCTGTTAATTGCTGTAAATAGCTGTATTGCAAAATTGCTATAAATTGCTGATTAAAAATATTTTAATAAGTTCAAATACGACAGAAATATTTCACCATAGAGTATAAAATTGGTTTTTCACTTATCTAAAAGATAAAAATAAATAAAACATATAACCTTGCCTCTTCCCTGTGGCGTTCAGGAGAAATGATCAGTTGGTCCCCCAATTCTCAGGCGAGAGTTTGCACAGTGCAACCTGCACTCCTGCTGACAAACGTTCTGATTAAAATCTCTCATTCCAAGATAAATATATTTATAGCATCCCGGCGCATTAGTCGACCAACAGATTCTCATGCGGAGAAAAAGGATATTTTGTGCAACTTGCGTGTAGTTGAGTATCTGGTTTTCGGCTTAGAAGTGTAGTATTTCCACGAATCTATAATTTTCTCTCTTTTTAATATGCTAAATATTGCATACCTCTAATTGTATTGGGTGTGGTGTAAAATAAAAAGATTTATAAACTATCAGTAAATTATTATTATTTTTTTTTTTTCAATTTAAAAATAATATTGTCTTTTATTGATTCTTGAAGTTTTCTTAACGGCTACATCAAATATTTTTGTTTTCACATAAAGAAAACAAAAATCTTTAATGCACTCACACTATTTGTTTTTATTAATCTCACACTATTTATTTTTAGAAAATATGGGCATAAAAATGTAGTTGTGTAGTAATTGCTGTGTACTGCAAAATTGCTTTAAATTGCTGGCTAAAAATATTTTAAAAAGCTCAAATATGACAAAAATATTTTAGCATAAAATCTTGTAGGGGTTTTGTACTTACTAAAAGATTAAAATAAAGAAATAATATAACCATAAATCTTCCCTGTGGCGTTCAGGAGAAATGGTCAGTTCACCTACCAAATCTCACCCGAGAGTTAGTACAGTGCGATCTGCGCTCCAGCCGAGAAACGTTCAGATTAAAGCTTCTTACCTCGATATAAATATATTTACCGCAACCCTGCGCATCAGTTGGCATACAGATTCTCATTTAAAGGGGAAGAATATTTTGCGCATATTGCTTGTAGTTAAGTATCGAATTTCTTGCTTAGAATACTACCTCGAGTCTATAATGCTCTCTCTTTAACTATGATAAATATTGTGTGTCTCTAATTATATTGTGTGTGGTGTTTGACAGCGTGTAAACAAAGCTGTGATTTCTCCAACCTGAGCCTCGACGATCTCACCCCTACCACACTAATTTCATTCATAGTCATTCCTAGTCATTCATAGTCATTCATAGTCATAGTCATTCCCCAACTCGGGCACTACAAGTCTCTTACGTATCTGCTTAAAATGACCATTGACAAAGATAGAAAGAATTTATTAGAGTATTTGCTACGGAAACTGATACATTTCTACATCGTGATATTCTTTTTCCCTAAAGATTTAATTAAATTCTGAAACACTTGATAAAATGAAGTTAAAAACATTTTACAGTGCACATTTCAATTTATGAACAAAATATGAGCAATTTTGAAATACTCGACAAATATCAAATTCAGACCTGTGAACGAAAACACAATTAGTTTTACGTACTGAAAACTCTTATCGAAAGAACGCATCGCTCAAAGTTCTTCTGTTTTAGAACTCAATAAATAAATACAAATCTAAATGCAACTGCCTGAAACACGCCTTACAAGCAGCTGAAATTAGGACTTCCAAACAACATCTGTAAATGAATTTTTTCTTCCAATATTTCATATTTTTTTATTAAAAAAAGAAAGGTTTGATTTGTCCTTTTGTTTTGACAAAGAGAATCTCCCTATTCTTCTTTTTCTTATATACTTATTTAAAAGAAAGTTCGACGGAAAATGAGATTTCTTTAAACGAAAATAGTTATTTTTTTCCATCTAACGTAAAAATCAGTTTCACGCAATATGTAAGTGGAAGGTTTATTTCGCCTTATTTATTTTTCGGATCAGGTTATTGTAAAGAAGGATTGTGGAATTTTTTTTCCTTTATTTATTATTATTTTTTCCGTTTTATAAAGAATTGAAGAATTTTAGTTTCGTTTTGAAATGCATTGATCTCGACGTCATCAATTACATGCTTGACATATAACGAATTGACAAAATTTTTAACAATAACAAAGGCAGCTTTTTGTGATCAGAAGTTTCTTTTATTAAACAATTTGTCAAATTTACTGAAACTGTTAAAATAAAAGGCTTTGTAAACTATCATAATTTTATTTTTTTTTATTCAAAAGTAATATTGTGTTTATTGATTCTTGGAAGTTATTTTAACTTCTATTATTAAGCATTTTTTTTCTTTTTTTTGTAGTAGCATAATATTTCTTTTTATGAATTTTGGGCATAAAAGAATATATTTATTTCCATTAGTGGATAAAATTTCTGTAAATATATGTATTGCAAAATTGGTATAAATTGCCATCTTAAAATATATTTTTAATTTGAAATACGGAAAATTTTTTGAAAATAATAAAGATGAAGAAAAACAGAAATATTTTCATTAAGAAAGGCAGAAATATTTTAGCAAAGAATGAAGAATTGGTTTTATATTTACTTAAAAGATTTAAATAAGGAAATGTGCAACCATGCTTCGTTCTACGCACTGACAAGAGACGCCTTGTCGCATTCAGAAAAATGGTCAGGTTACTACGGACTCTCACCTGAGAGGAAATACGGAGCAATCCACGTTCCTGCTGATATACATTTAGTTAAGAGACTCTCACCCAGAGAGGGAATATATTTAGCTCATTAGTTGGCATACAGAATCTCATCTGGAGAAGAAGTATATTTCGAATCCTGCGCCTAACTAAACTTTGGGTATTCGGGTTAAAAGTGGAATCATTTCACGAATCTATTTATATGCGTTTAAAATTGTGTTAAATATTGTACGCCTCTAATTGCTTGTGTGTGTGGTTTGTGCGTGTGCAAATAAAGATGAGATCTCTAGCCAGTGCCTCGAGTATCTCACCCCAGCCACAGTAAACTACAATATGGCTCTCCAGATGATACATTACAAGTCTGCTACGTATCTTCGTAAAATAACCTTTAACATCGGTAGAAAGATTTTTGGAACAGTATTTGTTACTGAAAAATAATGTATATCTTTTTCATGATATTCAATTCTCTAAAGCTTTAATTAAAATCGGAAAAAAAATAAATAAATAAACAATTAGAAACACTTTACAGTGTGCATTTCAATATATAAACAAAAGCCTCAGTGATTTTGAAATACACGACACATATCAAATTCAGACATTTTAACCAAAAGAAACCATTAGTTTCACTACTGAAAACTAATATCGGAAGAAATCACTAAAAGGTATTCTGTTTTAGAACTCAATAAATAAAAACACAAATCTAAATACAGCTATCTGAAACGTGCCTTTACGCGCAGCAGAAATAAGACCTTCGAAATAACATCACTGAATTCCCCTCTTCTTCAAATATGCCATATTATTCTTTTTTATTAAAAATAAAAGAAAGAGAAAGGCTTGATTTTTCCCTCTGCTTTGAATCTCCCTTTTCTCCTTTTTGTTTTTCTTATATACTAAGTTCAAAGAAAGTTCGACAGAAAATGAGATTTCTTTAAACGAAAAGAGTTTTTTTTTTTCTCCATCAAGCGTAAAAATCAGTTTCACGCAATATGTAAGTGGAAGGTTTATTTCGATTTATTTATTTTCCAGATCATGTTTTTGCAAAGAAATATTGTGGGAATGTTTGGGAAAATTTTTTTTCCCCATTACTATTTTTATTTTTCGTTACATTAAGAATTGTAGAATTTTAGTTACTCTTGTGAAATGCATTGATCTCGAGGTTATCAATTACAGGCTTGACATGCAACGATTTGACAAAAATTTCAAGAGCAACACTAGCAGCTTTTGTGATCAGAAGTTTATTTAATTAAACAATTTATCAAATTTACTTGAACTGTTGAAATAAAAGATTTAAAAATATTATTATATTCATTTCAAAAATATATTGTTTCGATTAATTCTTGAAATTATTTTAACGCTTACATTAAACCATATTGTTTTTCTTTTTGTATAGCAACACGTCATTTTTTTTTTATAATTTATCGGTATAAAACTATTTATTCATGTTCATTAATAGCCAAAATTATTGTAAAATGATGTACTGCAAAATTGCTAGAAATTGCTGGCTTAAACAATTTTTCAAACACGATACAATACAGTAGAAATATGACAGAAATATTTTCGCATAGAATCTCGAATTGGTTTTGTTTTAACCTAAAATACTGAACTAAAGAAAGGTTATAACTATGATTTCATGCAAGAGCGCCCCCTGTTGCGTTGAAAAGAAATGGTCGGTAGGCGTCGAGACTCTCATCCGAGAGAAAGTGCAGGGCAGTTTGCGATCTTGCTGAGAAATGTATTGTCTATAGTCTCTCATCCAGAGATTTGGTTTAGTTTGTCACTCTATTGTCATTTTTTGCTCACTTTAGGCTAATTAGATAGTGATTTACAATTTAGCGTGTATTCCAAACCACTCGCAGATATCCATGTCGCAGCCAGGAATTGAACCTGAAGGCTGTGGTACCAAAGGCCAAAGAGCTTTCCAATTGGTCATACCACTTACCCAATGAGGAAATATATTTAGCTTAGCCTTCGCGGTGGTTTGCCTAATGATTCTTATCCGGAGAGGAAGAATATTTCGAGCATCCTGAGCGCAGTTGAATATCGGGGTTTCGTCAGGGAAGTGGAATCCTTCCCCAAATTTATGATTATCTGCCGTTAAATTTGACATATAGTGGATGTCAATAATTCTATATGTGTGATTTTTGCGATTGTGTAAATACAGCAGTGAGTTATTCAGTCTGTTCCAGGAATATCTCACCGCCATCAGCACGCTGTTTCAAGATGGTTCCCCCAATGGGACAATGCAAGCCTGCTACGTATCTTTTTAAAATAACACTTTATATTGGTAGAAAGAATTTATTAGAGTATTTGTTACAGAAAAATCACGCAGTTCTATTTCGTGATATTCAGTTTCCCTTAAGATTTAAATAAAATCAAAAACATTTGGCAAAATAAACAGTTAAAAATACTTTGCAGTCTACAATTCAATTTATGAACAAAACAATTTTGAAACACACGACGAATACCAAATTAAGACCTTTTGAACGAAAAAACAATTCGTTTTATATACGAAAACTAATATCGAAAGAAAGCATCACTAAATCGTCTTCTGTTTTAGAACTCAATAAATAAATAAACACAAATCTAAATACAGCTGTCTGAAACACTTCTTACAAGCATCTGAAATTAGACATTCGAAACAACATAGCTGAATTCGCTTTTTCTTTCAGTATATTCATATTTTTTTTCTAATAAATGAAAGAAAGACAAAGGCTTGATTTTTGCGCTGTTTTGAAAAAAGAGAATCGCCCAATACTTTTTTTTTTCTTTTTTCTTTTATACTTACTTAAAAGAAAGTTCGACAGAAAATGAGATTTCTTTAAACGAAAAGAGTTTTTTTTTTCCATCTAGCGTAAAAATCAGTTTCACGCAATATGTAAGTGGAAGGTTTATTTCGCCTTATTTATTTTTCAGATCGTGTTTTTGTAAAGAAGGATTGTGGAAATGTCTGGAAGAAAAAAAATATTTGTTCTCTTTATTATTCCTTTTTTTTTTTTTTTTTTTTTTCCTTTTTTGTTTTATTAAGAATTGAAGAATTTCATTTTCGTTTTGAAATGCATTGTTCACGAGGCCATCAATTACATGCTTGGCATATAACGATTTGACAAAGTTTTCAACAACACAAGATGCTTTTGTGATCAGAAGTTCCTTTTATTAAACAATTTATCAAATTGACTGAAACTCTTTTAATAAAAATATTCATAAACTATCAGTAAACTAAATTTTTTATTTCAAAATAATATTGTCTTCATTGATTATTTTACTTTTATTGATTACTTAATTTTTTTCAATTGATACATTAAGCATTTTTTTATCATTTTTATAGTAACACAATTTCTATTTTATGAATTATGGGCCTAAAAACGTATATTCATGTACATCAGTGGCCAAAATTGCTGTAAATTGTTGTGTTGCAAAATTGCTGTTCTGAAAAATTGCTATAAATTGCTGGTTTAAAATATTAAAAAAAGTTCAAATATGGCACAAATATTATAACATAATGTCTAGAGATTGATTTGTATTTACCAAAAAGATAAAAAAAATGAAGGGTGTAACCATGCTTACTCCTACACATTGGCATGGGCGGCCTTTGTGGCATTTAGGAGAAATGTTTAGTTCCCCTAGCAACATTATCCCGAGAGTTAGTACTAAGCAATCTGCGACCCTACTGAGAACATTCATATTAAAGTCTCTGATTCCGAAAGAAATGTATTTATAACAGTCCTGCGCATTAGTTGGCCCACAGATTCTCATCCAGAGAGAAAGTATATTTCTCACATCCGGCGCATACTCTTGCATCGGGTTTTCGACTTAGTCCTTACTCAAATCTACAGTTTTCTCTTTAAATGAGTTAAATATTATATGCCTCTAATTATATTGTGTGCGGTGTTTGTCAGTATGTAAATAAAAATGTGAGTTCTCCAACATGTAATTCGAGTATATGAACCCAACCACACCCAGTTACAATCTGGTTCCCTAACTGGGACACTACAGATCTGCTACATGTCTGCTTAAAATAACCCTTAATATTGGCAGAAAGAATTTATTAGAAGATTTCTGTTATTGAAATTTGATGTATATCTACTTCGTGATATTCATATTCCATAATAAATTTAATTAAAATCAGAAACTCTTGATAAAATGCATAGTTAAAAACACTTTGCAATATACAATTCTATTTATGAACAAAATCTGAACAATTTTGAAATTCGCGACAAATATCGAATTCAGACATGTCAATGTAAAAACAATTACTTTTATGTACAGAAAACTAATATTGAAAGAAAGCATCACTAAAACATCTTCTGTTTTAGAACTCAATAAACAAATAAATACAAATCTAAATACAACTGTCTGCAACATGCCTTACAAGCAGCTGAAATTAGGCCTCCGAAACAACGTTCTGAAATCACTTTTTCTTACAATATTTCATATTTTTTTTTAATAAGGAAGAAATAAAGAGAAAGGCCTGCTTTTTCCCGCTGTGCTGATAAAGAGAATCTGCCTATTCTTCTTTTATACTCACTTAAAAGAACGACAGAAAATGAGATTTCTTTAAGCGAAAAGTGTTTTTTTTTCCCTTTCATCTAGCGTAAAAATCAGTTTCACGCTATATGTAAGTGGAAGGTTTATTTCGCCTTATTTATTTTTCAGATCATGTTTTTGTAAAGAAGGATTGCGGAAATGTCTGGGAATTTTTTTTTCTTCTTTATTATATTTTTTTGTGTGTTTTCGTCTTTATTAAGAATTGAAGTATTTTAGTTTCGTTTTGTAATGCATTGATCTAGAGGTCATCAATTACGTGCTTGACATGTAACGATTTGACAAAATTTTGAAAGCTTTTGTGATGAGAAGTTTCTTTTATTAAACAATTCATCAAATTTACTGGAACTGCTAAAATTAAAAAAAAAAATATATATAAACTAATTTTTTTATTTAAAAACAATATATTCTTTTATTGATTCATGCAGTTATTTTAACTCTTACATTAAGCATGCATTTTTGTTTTTGTGCAGTAACAGAAGATTTTATTTTTATGAATTTTAGTCATGGAAATGTATATCCATGTACATTATTGGCTGTAATTTGGTGTATTTCAAAATGGCTATAAATTACAGGCTTGAAATATTTTAAAAGTTTCGACATGACAGTAATGTTTTAGTACATATTTAATTGGGTTTGCATTTACCTGAAAGACTGAAATTAATAGAGGATGTAAACAAGCTTCCTCCTACGTACTGGCAAGATATGCCTCTTCGGCTTACAGATGAAATGATCTGTTCGTCTTCACCACCGATGGCATAGCCGGGGCTCAAATCCGAAAATGGCCAGCCACTCGCCCATATATATATATATATCCTTTTTATTTCGCAGTTTACTTTATACCACAGGGACTATATAAGTCCCTGCGGTACCATGGATATTTCTGGCGGTTCAAAATCCACTTTAAAAGTAGGTTACTTCCTGATAAAACTTTGGAGCGTTGTACTAAGGGCTGGAAACCCTACCGGTATAAATGATGGCATCATTTCGTTTTTCGAAATCTGCCAGTAGGCGAAATGCCTTGATCCCCATCAGTAGGCTGTCGCGCCATTGATGAAGAATGTATATATATATATATATATATATATATATATATATATATATATATATATGTATAGACCTTACACCTACTGACCAGGCATCCTACCTGCTGGAAGATAAATATATACTTTATACAGCATGCAGATTATATATAGAATTAAGTATGGTATTCTCTAATTATTGAAAACATTGCGTTATGAATGTAAATTCTCATAGATGTTCATAAGATACTTTTGTTACAAATTAATTAGTATAGGAACCATATTTATGGAGTATTTTTACAATGTCTTTTTACCATATTTATTTTCCAATGGTAAGTTATACAAAATTGATGAGATATAATGTTCAAGTTTATCATTTAATAATAGTTTAAATTTAAATACAACAAAAATGCATGGCGCTTAACTGTTCGGTATACATTCGGGTCTACAGCCTATGTTGGCCTGCATCCTCACCGGAGAGGAAGTGCAACGCATTCTGCGTTTTGCTATGAAACATTAAGTTTCCCTTTCTGTCATCCAGAGACAAAATGTATTTATCGCAGAAATGCGCATAAGTAGGTCTAATGATTCTCATACAGAAAAAAGTTTGTTTCGTGCTTCTTACTCGTAGTTGAGCATCGATTTTTCGACTTAGATCGGTTTTCCGACGGATCTGTAATTTTCTTTCTTTAAATTTGCTAAATAATGTATGTGTCTAATTGCATTATGTGTTTTGTATGTGTGTTAATAATGCTGTGAGTTCTTGAACTTGTGTCTTGAGCACCTCAACCCAACGTCACCCAGTTACGATCTGGTTCCCAAACCTACAGACTTCCAACCTGCTACTATGTGTTTAAAATATCGTTTGACATTGGTGGAAAGAATTCAGTTAGAATATTTGTTACTGAAAACTGACGTATATCTTATTCTTTATTTGAATTTTCCTAAAGATTTAATTAAAATCAGAACACTTGATAAAATTAAAAGCTAGAAACACTTCAGCAACATATAATTCAATTTATGAACAAAATAAGAACAATTTTGAAATACACGACAAATATCAAAATCAGACATGTGAAAAAAAAACAATTACTTTTATGTACTGAAAACTAATATCAAAAGAAAACATCACTGAAACTTTTATAACTTACAAAATAAATACAAATCTAAATACAGCTGTCTGAAACACGCTTTGCAAGTAGCAGAAATTAGAATGTTGAAACATCGAAACAGCATTCTAAATTCTCTTTTTCTTTCAACATTTCATATTTTTTTATTGAAAAAGAAAGAAAGAGCAATGCTTGATTTTTTCGCTCTATTTTCATAAAGAGAATCTCCATATTCTCCTTTTTCATTTTCTTGTATGCTTACTTAAAAGAAAGTTCGACAGAAAATGAGATTTCTTTAAACGAAAAGAATTTTTTTTCGATCTAGTGTAAAAATCAGTTTCACGCAAAATGTAAGTGTTTTTCAAATCATGTTTTTGTAAAGCAGGATTGTGGAAATGTCTGGGGAAAAAATTTTTTTCTTCTCTTTATTATTACGATTTTTTTTTTCTTTTCGTTTTATTAAGAATGGCAGAATTTTAGTTTCGTTGTGAAATGCATTCATCTCGAGGTCATCAATTACATGTTTGACATATAAGGATCTCTCAAATTTTCAACAACAACAAAGGCAGCTTTTGTGATCAAAAGTTTCTTTTATTAAACAATTCATCAAATGTACTGGAACTGTTAAAATAAAAAATAAAATTATAAACTATCAGTAAATTATTTTTTTTTATTTAAAAATAATATTGTTTTTATTGATTCTTGACGTCATTTTTATCCTCTATATTTAGCATTTTTTGTAGTAACGCAGGATTTCTTTTTATGTGCATTACGGGCTTAAATATTAAGGGAGTATTATGGGCATAATGCTCCCTTAATTGCAAAACTACTATAAATTGCTGGCTCAAAATATTTAAAAATTCTTAATCATGACAGAAGTATTTTAGCATAAAGTCTAGAATTGATTTGGTATTTAACCAAAATAACGAAATTAAGATATGATGTAACCATGCTTCTTCCCTGTGGTGTTCAGCAGAAATAGTCAGTTGACCTATTAACTCTCACCCGACAGTCTGTACAGCGCAACCTGCCCACCTGTTAAGAGACGTTCAGATTAATGCCTGTCATCGCGGGAGAAATATATTTATCTCAACCCTGAAAATTAGTTGGCTTACAGAATATCATCCAGTGAAAAAGTACATTCCTCGCATCTTGCACGCAGTTGAGTACCGGGGTTTCAGCTTAGAAATGGAGTCCTTCCCCGAATCTATAATTTTATCTCTTTAAATGTGCTAAATAATTTATGTATCTAATTATTTTTTGTGTGGTGTCAAGAGAATTTTAACATAACCACACAAAATTACAATCTGGTTCCCCAGCTGGAACTCCACAGGCCTGCTAAAAATAATCCTTAACATTGGTAAAAAGAATTTATTAGAGTATTTGTTACGGAAACTGATGTATAACTTCTTCCTGGTATTCAATTCCTTAAAGATTTGATTAAAATCAGAAATACTTTATAAAATCAAAAGTGAAAAACACTTTGCAATATACATTTGAATTTACGAACAAAACATGAACAATTTTGAAAAACACAAAAATATCAAATACAGACATTTGGAATAAAGAACAATTAGTTTTATGTACTGAAAGCTAATATCGAAAGAAAAGCCGCACCAAAACGTCTTCTGTTTTAGAACGCAATAAATAAATACGCAGAAATCTAAATACAGCCGTCTGAAACTCTTACAAGCAGCCGAAATTAGGCCTTCGAAATAAATTCATTTTTTCTTCCAATATTTCATATTTTTTAATTTAAAAAGAAAGGTTTGATTTTTCCTTCTGTTTTGATGAAGAGAATCTGCCTATTCTTCTTTTTATTTTTCTTATATTTTTACTTAAAAGAAACTTCGACAGAAAATGAGATTTCTTTAAACGAAAATAGTTTTTTTTTTTTCCATCTAGCGTAAAAATCAGTTTCACGCAATATGTAAGTGGAAGGTTTATTTCGCCTTATTTATTTTTCAGATCATGTTTTTGTAAAGAAGGATTGTGGAAATGTCTGGGAAATTTTTCACTTCATTATTACTTTTTTTTCTTCTTTTCATTAAGAATTTAAAAATTTTAGTTTTGTTTTGAAATACATTGATCTCGAGGTCATCAATTACATGCTTCGCATATAACCATTTGACAAAATTTTCAACAACAACAGAAGCAGCTTTTGTGATCAGAAGTTTCTTTTATTAAACAATTTATCAAATTTACTGGAAGTGTTAAAATAAAAAATAAAAAAGTATTATAAACTATCAGAATTTTTGTTTTTCAATTTAAAAATAAAACATTGTTCGTTATTGATTCTTGAAGTTTTTTAAGCTCCCACATTAAGTATTGTTTTTTCTTATTGTATAGTAACACATCATTTCTTTTTGTGTACACTGGTGCACAATGTAAAAATTTAGCAGATAGCCATGAAATTGCAGAAAAGGAGGTCTGGTGATCAGTACAATAAACACGTAAGTCAGTAGAAACGTCATGCGTATGCATATATCAGGAACGAAACGTCGGAGGCGACGTGAGCGTACGCAAAACGCGTGATGTCGGCGCGCGCAGCTCAACAGTAGAATAAAAAGAACGACGGAGACGCCATTCAACATATTCGCTGCACGTGCCAGTGACTCAGTTCAGGAAATATGGCTAGATGATATCACCTGGACGACTTCACACGTGGAAGAATGATCGGAAAGCTGGAGGAGGGGCGTACTTTCACCAGTGTAGCTGCAGAGTTCGGAATCAAAAAAAGTGTCGTTTTGCGCGCTTGTAAAGCGTTCCAAACCACAGATACATCTGTTAGAAAGGTTGGTGGTGGCCGCCCGAGGAAGACAACTGCAGAGGATGACCGATATATCGTCCTGCAGGCGAAAAGAGGCCGACAGCAGTCTGCAAGCGCCATTGCTCAGCAACTCTATACAGCAACGGGGCGACAAGTGTCGCATTTTACTGGGGCCAGACGCCTTCACAAAGTGGGCCTATTCGCCCGCCGTCCTGAACGCTGCCTCCCGTTGAAAGTTGGCCACCGACGTCATCGTTTACAGCGGCGCAGAGTCGTGTCCTCTTTACGGATGAGAGGCGGTTCTGTACCAGAAGCGATTTTCGACGCGTTTTGATTTGGAGAGAGGTCGGGACCCGGTTTTATCCCAGTAACCTCAAGGAAAGACACCGTTATGGTGGTTCTGGAGTTCTTGTCTGGGGAGGTATTTTGCTGAATGGGCGAACTGAGCTACACGTTTTCGACAGAGGGTCTGTCACCGGGGATCGCTTTTGTGAGGAGGTACTCCTTCCCCATGTGCGTCTGTTCCGAGGTGCCATTGGCCCAGACTTCATTTTTATGGATAGCAATTCACGGCCACATCGGACTCTTGCTGTTGAAGAGCTACTGGAAAGTGGAGATATCACTCGAATGGATTGGCCAGCGTACTCCCCAGATTTAAATCCCATCGAACATGTGTGGGGCGCTTTGGGGAGACGCATTGCAGCACGCTTACATCCTTCGGAGAACACACAACAACTCAAACAGATGCTGATTGAGGAATGGGCACTCCTACCGCGAGAAATGTTGCAGCAGCTGGTTCTGAGTATGCGGAGACGGTGCGAAGCAACCAGTGCAGTGAGGGAAAGGCATATCCCATATTAAGGAACATCTGCTTGTTGTTCTTCCTCTTGTATAGACAATCATAAATGACGATACTATGCATATACTATGCACTACCGTCGATACTATGCACTACCGTATGCATTGTATTACTTTTTCAGCGCCGATACTTTAGTCATCCTTTACGTACATAATACTCTCCCTCATTTCTGAATGTCATGTCTCTCAGATGATTTCTCGTGGAGGTATGGCAAACAACCCACCTGTTGCTTAAGTTTTGCACACCAATGTATTATGGGCATTAAAATGTACATCCATCAGCATTAGCGGCTAAAACTTCTGTAATTCGAAATTCTATAAACTGCAGGATTAAAATAGTTTAAAATTTCTAATAAGACTGAAATATTTTAGCATCGATATCAGAATTGATTTTGTAACAATAAAGAGAGTATGTAACCATGTTTTCTCATACGCACTAGTAATAACTTCCCCAATGGCGTTCAGGAGAAATGGTCAATTGACCTAAATATTCTCATCTGAAGGAAGAAGGAAGTATATGGTAGTAGTTTGCCTACAGAATCTCCACCGGAGATTATATATATTTGGCCACCCTGCACGTAGCACAGTTTCGTGTTATTCCACAAAATCTCATCTACTATTTGTGATATTCGGATTCTTCAATCCTTTTCCACTTCATCAATCCATCTCTTTTTTGGCCTTTTCTATTTCCGTTGGCCCTGGCACTTTCTTTTAAAAATTTTCCATGTGCCTCCCATATTCAAATTTATCCTCCAAATCTGTCACATGAGAGGGAAAAATAACCCCAAAAAAACCTTCAACTATCGATGCGAGACGCATGTTTTCCCAATACCCTCGGGACTTCTTGTTTATGAAAGTGAAGAGTGTAACAAACTCCGTCAATGGATTCAAACCCCTGAACACATTACCACTGGTCTCTGCTACAGTCAAAAGTATATTTTGCAACTATGCTTCTTCCTGCCCACAGTCAAAAGCACCCCCTGTGGTGTTCAGGATAAATGGTAAGTTGACCTAAAGACTCTCACCCGGAGAGAAATTATATTTCGCATACCCTGCGCGTATCCAAATTTCGGATTTTCAGCTGAGAAGTAGAGTCATTTCATGAATCTATAATTATATGTTTTTCAATTGTTAAATATTGTATATGTGTGTTGTGTTTGCATGTGTGTAAATAAAGCCGTCAATTCTCTGACCTGTGCTTCACGTATTTCAATCCAACAACACCCAGTTACAATCTGGTTGCCAAACTTCACACTAAACACCATTTATTAGAAGCAGGTACACAAAATTGTAATCCTTTTGATAAATACAAAAATGCAATTTTTAAAATAAAATATACTTGCAGAATTTATTTTTATTGTTTTAAGTATGTGGAACTTATTTTTTCATTTCTTTATTATTTCTCCGTTCATTTTTTTTAATACAAACATAGATATGGATAAATCTGTGAATAAGAATAGTGTATGTTGGCATACTATTTGATACTTATTTAATGCCAACTATTTAATACACTAATAAGATTATGGATCTTCTGCCATACTACATGCTGGGTGCAAATGTTCGCAGTATAGATGCCAACATTACCGTGTGACAAAGAAAAAGTCTTAAAATAATGTAAAAATAGCTCTTGAAAGGTACAAAACAAATTCATAGCAATATACACTGGTGCCCTATAATTAAGCAACAATTTAAAAAAAATGCTGATAGCATTAAAGACAATTATTAGAAATGAGTAAAACCTTCACTGATCAAGCTGCAGAACACTAGTTTAGAAATATATAAAGCATGCTGTCAAAATAATTAAATGTTATAGAATAACGCAAAATTAGAATTTCTGACACATATGATAGAAAATTCTCTATACTGGATGCAATTTCCTCTGCTAGTAGCAATACTAAAAATCATCAATTCATGTTAAAAATAAATCATCAATGATGTTTTGGGATGTCTTGGTCTAGACACGCTATTAACTCGGAAGTTTCTAAGAATGGTAAGGGCTTAATTCCCTAGAAGATCTCTAAAAATCCTCCCCATAAATACCTAGCACCTCTTTGGTAGAAAATTGAATACCGACAGAATACTATATAGACGCAATACTCAAATCTGAAGATGTTGATAATCCTGGACAAAAAGATATTAAGAGCTATTTATGAATCTATCGGATAGAGTAATGTTAGGAGGAGGTTTAATAATCATTAAACTGCAAAATTCTTTTTGGATAACAGGATATCATAAATTATATGAAGTCAAAGAGAAGTCTATGACGGGGACATATAGAGATAATGGATGATAGCAGAGCCACAAAGAAGAATTTCAATGGGAAGTGCCAAAGCCAAAGAAAAAAAGGGAAGGCCGAAAAAAGAGATGGATTGATGAAGTTGAAAATAATCTGAAGAACTTATAGATTAAAAATTGGAAAACCAAAACTCGAGACAAATGATTTTGGACTCGCATTGTTTGGTAGGCAATGGTCCAACATGGACTGTAGTGCCAGGGTTGTTAGTTTATTAATGAAATATAAAGATATATTACACATGTATACCCATATATAAATTTATCAACTCAATTTTTAATTTTGTATATTTAAATTTATCAATTTAATTGGGCCGGAGAGACCCTGAAGTACAGAATTTTGGGTTTCCAGTCAAAGTATGCTTCGTTCGAAACTTGACAATACCTGTTTACTTTTTTATTCTAATGCAGCTGGCAATACAGAGACAGTCATCTTTGTGTCATAAACAAGGTTGCACCGCTGTTACTCTTTTAGCACTATCCAGGGAGCACGTGTACACTAAATATGCTACGGATGCGAGTAACACTACCCCTCGAAATGCTCTACGATCATATTAGACATGCACCTACGGTTTAAAGATAATTCCGAACCAATACAAATATCCAGGGCATTGATGGGACTCGAACCCAGTACCTGTGGTGCTGAACGCCAGAGCGGTATCCACTCAGTCGACAGGCCCACAATCCACGCTTGTGCTGGGATAAATGCTTTAAATACGCAGATTAGAATATAATTTCATTGAAAAAACACAGAACTTTGGTACCACAGACTCCATATTCAAATCGTGGAGGTGCCATGGATGTTTGTTAGTAGTTCCAAATCCCCATTAAACTGTAGGTCCCTTCTAAATAGCTCAAAGTATGCACAAAATGACCGTAGAGTGGCAAACTAAACCATTGAATAAACTCCGCCGATACCAACCTTGGTTGGTGTTCATGTGGTAACAAATATGGGTATATTGTAGCATGGGCATTTTAGTGGCGACAAAATCAAGTCAGATTCCTGTCCTTAAAATTATCATTTCAGTTTATTTTTTGTGAAATATTTATTTGAAAATTTATAAACTTATGTCAAAATTGTTGCAATTTGTCGCTAAAATTTGAGAGGAAATTTACATTGTCTCATAAACGTCATTCAATACAGAGTTTGATTTATAATTAAACGCAATTATTGCAAACGCAATAAATAAATAAAACGCAATTATTGCAGCAATTTAAACTAATTACGGTTTTCTGCTGAAAAAATTACATCCAGAATTGTCAAATTATCGCTCTATTCGCACAAAATTACATGGAAATTGTGGAAATTTGAAACTTTTATGTATGCTCTTTTTTTTTTCAAAAATAACTTTTAACAGTATAATGGGTTGGGAGATAGGAGTTAGAAATAATATATTATAACGATAAAAAGTTAATAATGATGAGCGTTAGATTTTATATCTCTTCTAAAATGAAAAAAAAAAAAAAAAAACATTGATAATAATTATAAAAATAATACTATAAATAAAATAATATAAAATAAATAAAAAATTCAAATTCAAAAAAAAAAAAAAAAAATAAATAAATAAATGAAATTTAAAATTTAAAAAAAGTATCTTTTACATTTTAACGACCTTGCTATAGAGGGTAATTATAAATAGGTCCCACTTTCAAAAGCCTGTAAAAAAAGAACCACTTGTCAAAATGAGTTCAAACTGGAACTGAAAACACGTGAAGAAGGGGGAAACGGTACGGCATCAAAAAAGGTTCCAAAGTGTATTAATAGATGGCGCTGTAAGGGACATAAAGATAGTGAATTCTGCTGCCAGTGATATTTTGAATGAAAATTACAACATATTTGACATGAGTTGCACATTAAACCAACTGTAGTGTTCAATGGGCTTGAATGTTTCGTTTTTTTCACAGAAAAAATTACTTCCAAGTCATTCAACAGTTGTGACATTGTTATTGGAAAGGCCATCCGCCAGAGCGATTTCATACCAAATTGGATGTGAAAAAATAGGTGGAAAATTTATTTGATGCCATACCGTTTCCCCCTTCTTCAATTATGCTTACTTCAAATTTTAACTCATTATGATGAGTGTTTTTTTTAATAGCCTTTCGAAAGTGGGACTTTATTTATAACCATCCTGTAGATTAAGGTTTGCTTGTTAATTGGAATAATAAATTAATAAAATGCTTAAAATATGCAAATTTGCAAAATATGCCAATTTGCTATAATTAAAGGTATTTAAAAAAAAACAAAAAAAACATAATATTTGGTAACATTTTATGAATCAATCACCTTTGATATTTAACTAACAAATAATAATATTTTTTTTTCTTTCTAATGCAGCTGGCAAACACTTAGACAGCTTGGTCTTGGATGCCTTAAGGCAAGCGCTGCACAGACGTTACTCATTTTGCATTACCCAGGGGGCGCGTGTAACTTGATGGTAAGCCACGGACGCTGAGTAACAGTGCCCCCGCAACGCTCTACGATCCTATTAGACCGGGACCTACGGTTTAAAGTGGATTCCGAACCACTACAAACATCCATGGCACCGCCGGAACTCGAACCCGAAACCTGTGGTACGGAGAGCCAGAGCGCTAGCCACTCGACCATACAGTCCCCACAAATAAAAATAATATTACTTTATCGAAATTGCTTAGTTCTAAAGCTAATTCTACACCTGTTAGTATTACGCAACTAATACTCCTTTTTTGATACTTTTCTTTGAGAGTAATGAAAAGAACCTGTATCTAATGTTATAAACTTTCTTACTGAAGTTGAGTTTACCTTTAGTTTCCGAGTAAAGAAGAAAAATCTTTAGAATCTCATCCGAAGAAAGAAAAAGTATTCGCAGTGGCGATACTTTTATTGGGGAAAAAGAAATTATTAGAAAAACAGTTACTATTTTTATGTGATACTAGGTTTGACGCCGATGATCTGAAAATGATGGATTATCCTTCTTTGGAAGTTTGTAATTATAAATGGACTTTATTGGTCAAAAGCTGAACTTTTCTACTTATCTGGGAAGAGACTGAGCCATTGATCATTATATACTATAAGTGTGTGTGTGTGTTGCGAGTGTTTATATATGTGTGTATGTGTTGTGTGTGTATCTACGTATGTGTATGTATGTATGTGTGTAAGTACGTATGTGTATGCGAGTGTTTATATATGTGTGTGTAAGTACGTATGTGTATGCGAGTGTTTATATATGTGTGTGTGTGTTGTGTGTGTATCTACGTATGTGTATGTATGTATGTATGTGTGTGTGTGTGTGTGCTGTGTGTGTATCTTCGTATGTGTATGTATGTATGTGTGTGTATGTGTGTGTTGTGTGTGTATCTACGTATGTGTATGTATGCATGTATGTGTGTGTATGTGTGTATTGTGTGTGTAAGTACGTATGTGTATGCGAGTGTTTATATATGTGTGTATGTGTTGTGTATGTATGTATGTATGTGTGTGTTGTGTGTATGTGTGCATGTGTGTGTACGCATGTGTGTTGCGTGTGTTTGTATGTGCGTATGTGGGTATGTATGTGGCCTGTGCATATGTATGCATACGTGTGTTATATGTGTGTGTGTTGTGTATGTGGTCTGTGTATATGTAAGTATGTATTTGTGTTAGTGTATGTGTGTGCATGTGTATGAGTGTTTGTGTGTAAATATGTATATGTATGTATGTGTGTGTGTGTGTATTAGTTTTCATATTATGCACTAGTTATAATGTGCGTAACTGTAGGTGCACGGCTATTGGGACTGCTCTGAAACAAGTGTAGATTAGGGTTATGTAAATTGACCTAGGGTTATGTAGCCTCCAAGCAGTTACAAAAGTAGTGTATTATTTGTGACCCTCATCTATACCAGAAACAATCAACCAAATGATTTTAATGGAGGATAATGTCGTTATGAAAGAAAACTTGGAATTTTCCCACAAAGTTTTACATTTAAACACATTGTTACAAAAATGTTATTACAATGCATACCCCCGTACTGACCAAATAAAGTGCGGACTCCACATTTTATTAAGGGATCTTATGAAGGATAAGATCTTTATAAAGATTGACACGACTTTATAAAGACTTTAGGGCCTGACGGTAAAGTGATTACTTATCTTTCTTATTTCGTAAGCGATCATTCTATTATGTATTTATATCCTTGAACATGTATTTTTAAAATCTCTTATTTTGTACTGCGTAAACCAGTTTATGTAAGTTTTATATCAGCAAAACATTTTAGCGGTAACTATGAATATGTTTTATTAGTCAAAATCATAACTTATACTTTATGTCATCAATCATTATTAATAATTTACAATTTTATGTATGCAACACGTGCTGCTATAAGCTCTTAGATAACTGTTTTTGATTTATATTTTGTCGATAGTTTTTTAATGAAGCATGCTATCATTAATTAAGTAATTTATACAAGAACTATTAGCCAAAAAATTTCAGGTGCTGGACTTCAAAGCATTTATTAAAAAAGATAATATATGCCAGAAAGTGAGATAGATTTTTAAAACTTAGAAAACTTACTAATTATGCTAATGACAAAATTTATATTCCTGTATTATTAGAAAGTTCCGCGTAAGAGATTAACAAGTTTTACCACAAATTTCGTGCGAAGAGAAATAAAGTAAGATAAGCGCCAGACATAATAAATCGCTATTAAAACTACATAAAATAGCCGAGAGCCTCAGAAATTTAATGTCCACAAAATAATTATAGGGCATATAACTAACTAATGTCATAGTGTATTTTTCTAGGATAGGAAATTCGGTTATATAAAGTGATGTGTTCACATGTTAAAATATCATTATTAGAAATTTTGAAATATAAATTTTCTATCGTGAACGTCAAGTGCGTTTTTTTTTCATGTGTGAACATGATTCTGACTGGTTTGGGGTTCGTGGCGCAATCCCAAAAGTACAGCAAGCAAATAAAGTGATATTCTAAATTTGCAAATTTTGGCGGAAAAATGGTAGTTTGGGGCCCTTAATTTTTGAAATGATTCATGAATAACGTTAATCCTCAGTAATTTTCCGGAGAATTTCGCTCTTGCTTAAATTGTTTTAAATACCTTGTAGAATTATGTATGGGTGTGAAGCACTTTTCATATTTTGGACACAACATGATTAACAAAAACAAAACACATGTATATCCAATAACTATAAAGCTTTGATCAATCTCTTCTTCACGAAGATTCATTTTTATCACTTTTGGCATTTTCCCATGCCTACTTAGCTGCATAGTGCTTCTTATTTTATTTGGAATACTTCATTCTTCATTTATGCCAAGAATATTTAAACTTTTATATATTCTTTTGGGTATTGAATGGGATAACGTTTCTAGTAGAATATAGAATATTTCATTCTTCATTTACGACTAGAATTTTCAAATTGTGATACATTCCTTTGGTTGTTGAATGTGATAACTTTTCTTGTAGTATTGTCAATACTTCATTCTACATTTACGACAACATTTTTCTTACTTCTGTGTGTTCTTTTAGAGATTCTTGAACAATTCATGTTTCACGAAGTTCTTGATCTGTTCAACCTTGCTATATTCATGTGGCTATCTGTGTTTGACCAGTCTCGTAGTATTCCAATCAATTGCTTCGTATGCATTATTATCGCGTGCATTATTAGACATTGGCATTTTCCTGAGTTTGTTCATCCGTTCTCCAATGTTCTCACATGATGAGTTGAAATTTGCCGAGCAGATTTCATTTTTTTTAGTGAGATTTGAATTTTTATATAATAAAAAAATATTCATAAATAACAATAGTTCTTCAAAGGCACAACAGCTCAATGGTGGATCAAGACCGTCTTTCTACTGATAGATTCAGAAACATGACAAGTTTTCCTTTTTAAGTAGTAGGGTTTTCAACCCTACGCCCAAATTCTCTACTGTCATATTAGACCGGGACCTACGGATTACAATACAACAACAAAAAAAACAACGGAAGCTATACAAACACCCATCCAACCTCTGGGAATCGAACCCGAAACATCTGACACAAAGTGTCGGTAACTCGGCCATCATTATCATAATTATGATGATAATGAATAATTATCATAGTAATAATTATAGATAAATAATAATAATGAATAATTTTAATAATAAAAAATAAATAATTTATTATGATTCTTATATATTAGTATATAAATACTAATAATCAATAGTTTTAATAATAAAGAATAAATAAATTATTATGATTCCTTTATATTAGTATTTAAATGCCTAATTCATCTAATACATTTTTACTAACATTATTTAATTAATAATTTAATTATCATAATATATACACTCAAGAGCCAAAACATTATGACCACCCCTACATTTTGCAATGAACTCGCCTGGATGACGTGGAAGGCACGTGATCAGGTGGAAGTGGTATTTAACTGCTGCTGGAGATATATATATATATATATATAGCAAATATATATATATATATATATATATGTATGGCCAACTCGTTATTGACAGGTGGTCATAATGTTTTGGCTCTTAAGTGTAACTCATACATGAACGCATAATGCACAATAATCACTCAAAATGCATTGAAATTCACGTCTTTTGTGTATTAAATAGGTGAGATAGGTTTCTATTCTGGTGTGCTTCATTCATTTCTGTGAAAAAAGAGTAGATTCGGGGTTGACTTTCACAGATTCCTGTAACAACACTCGAACAGTCACATTAGAGTGGGGAATACTTACCTTCGCTAAATCTTCGAACTATGAGCATAGTACCTACTTTAAAATTGATTTTTATTTATCTTAAATAAAGTTATATATCTTACAGTTAATCAATTTACAGACAGTTTCCCTTTTTTTGTATTTTGAAATTTTATTTCAATTTTTAATTTCAGATAGGAATGCAATGCAAGTCCTGAGAGATTTGTTGCAACTTTAGTTTCTAGGCTTTTAGGTGTGCAAACTGGTGTGATGCAATCCCAAATCTAGGAAAATATTGTTTAAAATATAAAAACGGATCTAGTCTACCATAGCCAATTCATAGCCATAGGCAATTCATTCAATTTGGATAATGTGTATGAGCATCTGGCATAGACAGTAAAACTAAATTGTGTGAATTTTTTCAGGTTTTCGCCCGTGCATGGTGAGTCTAGTGTCCAAATTAAAACAAAACTACAAAATCTTTTTAAAAAGTTAATTTTATTTTTCCAAAGTTCTAGGAGAGGATGTTAAAAATAAATATTTTGAAAGTAAAATGTTTTAAATAGAGTTCTTGCTTTAGCCTACAAAGTGTTGAGAGTTGAGACATATTGTTCAGTCAAGTCTTATAAAAACCTATCTTGGATGAACATATTAAGAAAATCTAATAAAAGCCATTCTAATATTAAGAATGTAAAATAATTAATGTATTGCAAGCATAACATATTTCTGATTCAAACGTACAATTGTCATTTGCTTGTCTTAAGCGATTCTTTTATAAATACTTGTTAGCACATATTGATTTTATAGGACATATAATTTTTAAGTTAATTCAGGATGATTTTACCTCCCCGCACTATACGCTTAAGCTAGAAAAATTCTTAAATTCTTCCTTACAGTTCAGGGCCTGAATGGCTTAGTGGCTAGCGCTCTGGCGCTCGGTACCACAGGTTTCGGATTCGAGTCCCAGCGGTGCCATGGTTGTTTGTAGTGGTTCGGAATCCACTTTAAACCGTAGGTCCCGGGCCAATAGGATCGTAGAGCGTTGCGGGGGCATTGTTACTCCGCGTCCGTGGCTTATCTTGAAGTTCCACGCGCCCCCTGGGTAATGCAAAGTGAGTAACGTCTGTGCAGCGCTTGCCTTAAGGCATCCAAGACCAAACTGTCTAAGTGTTTGCCAGCTGCATTTGAAAGAAAAAAAAATTCCTTACATTTCTAGTCAGTCTAACCATTAAGCAGACATTCAAAAGGTTTTGATGTACTCAGTCAATTCAACAATTCCAATAATGTTCCTTAACTTTAATTCCACAAGGGTATAATGATGATCTATCGATATAATATAATATTAAAGATACAGACATATAACTCGCGTTTACAATGGACAACCAACAATAATGACATAAAGGAGAAAGTTTGTAGAAGAATTTTAAGTGGTTACAGCAATAAAGGATTGTTTACATTTTCGATAAATGTGACTGAAGTTAATGCAAGTACTAAAATGTAGCTTAATAATGTAAAAACTGTTTTTTAGATACGTATATTCAATAAAAGTCATATAAATTATTTTAACTATATTTATTTTTCTAAATCTATTAGTAAAGATCAAATACATAAATTTATTTTTAAGTATCAGTAGACGGAAGTTGGTTTAAAAAATTCAGCTCACACGTTAAAAATGATTCCCCGTATTCACTACCCCTGGTTTTGTTAGAACAAGGAAAAATATGTATTAGTCGAAATTGATATCTAATTCTTAACTTTACTGTAACCGTGCTTCCTCCTACGCACTGGACAGAGAGCCAGTATTAATAAATTAAATTGCAATATTTTAAATCTTTAATATAACCAATGAGATATAATTAAAAAAATTACTTCTGACATTTAAAAGCTTACAAGGAATTTGCAATTACATTCCTTTCATTCTTAAACGAAGAACACTGTTGGCATTTTCTACCAACGCAATTAATAACCGCACTAGCATCTAAGGTCTCTGCGCAAATAAAAACTAATTCGTTTCCAACTAGAGCGACACAACACAAAATTGCAACGCCAACGTCAAGATCCACTTACAATTCAACTCGAATTCTGGACTTTGCAAAAATGAATCATGGCGGTCTTTTGTGTTCCACACCAAACACCTTGTCTCTCTCTCTTCAGAACATTCTCGGCAAAGAGTTTGTTCTGAGAAAAAAAACAAAAAAACATTCCATTCTTGGAGCAACGTATGCTTTCACAACGGCGGCGTCTTACAGCGGCAATAAAGCTGCTGTTGCCACAAAATATAAGGTCAGTAGGCCTCGAGACTCTCATACAAGAGGAAATACAGCGTCATCACGAGTTTCTGTTGAGAAACGTTTAGTTTACAGTCCCTTATCCGGAGAAGAAATATATCTAACGCAACACTGTGTATTACTTGGGTACATACTCTCACCCCGAGAGGGGGTATATTTCGCGCATCCTGCACGTAACAGTGTATCGGGTTTTCGTTTTAAAACTGTAATCCTTCCAAGAATCTATAATTTAAATACATAATTATAGATTCTTGGAAGTATGAAAATATAGTGTGTGAATGTGTTAAATATAGTTTGTGTCTAATTGTATGTGTGCTATATTTGTGCGTGTGTAAAAGAAGCTGTGAGTTCTCCAAACTGTGCCACAAGTATATCAAGCCACCCACTCCTATTTACAACATGAATGCCCAACCTGCACACTACAGTATTAAATACTTTTAATTTAAATAATTTAAAATAGTTTTTTTTTCTTCTAATGCAGCTAGCAAATAGACCAGGATCTTCGCCATAAGGGCTGCACCGATGTTACTCACTTTGCATGACCCAGGGGGCGCGTGTAACTTGAAGATAAGCCACGGACGCGGAGTAACAATGCTCCCGCAACGCTCTACGATCCTATTAGTACCGGAATCTACTGTTTAAAGTGGATTCCAAACCACTATAAACATCCATGGCACCGCCGGGACTCGAACCCGAAACCTGTGGTACCGAGCGCCAGAACGCAAGCCACTCGGCCATTCAGGCCCATTTAAAATAGGTATTGATGATATTATTTTATGCAAAGACAAAATTTTGATATTTTGAATTAAATTAAAGAAAATTTAAATAAATAAATAGATTTATCATTTTAAGGTTTCATCTTAACACTATACACATACATAATACATCATATAAGCATATTTATAGTAATAAATTTTCGAAATCCTTTTTCAAACTTCACATTCTTCTCTAAAAAGAAAATAAATATTTTGGTATTTTTCCTTTATATTTCACTTCATCTTCATTATAAAATATGTCATCATATGTCATGAATAATTCATGAGAGGGGCTATAGATCAACACTTAACTAGTTGACCGCTTTCGAATACAGGTTTTAAGTAAATGCCTCCTGAATATCAAACTTAGGTAACAAACTTGGATGTCTTTTAAATATGTGTTTTTGTTTCTATTCAAATGAGAATAACATTGCCCTAAATGAGGAAGACATGATGTACATCAGGACACCAAGTAAAATTCTCGTATGAAAAGCTAAAGTAGACTCATTTGTTTAAAGTGAGAATTTGTTATGATCATATATAATATTGCTGTTGGAAATTTCTAGAATGTAAACATATTACCATAAAGTAAATATTTTGAATACATTGACATAAAAAAAATATTTGCTCGTAATATTATTCGAATAAGAATATTTTTTAAAGATCGTTTTATCATAAATCTTATTACATGGTATCATATAAATATAATTATATGCTTATTTCATAATCTAATTTATATTCTACAGTTAGATTTTAATAAATAAAATAGTAGATTTCCATCACAAAATATTTTTAAAAGAAAATCATTCTTTTTATTCATAAAATCCTTCCATGTGTTAGCTTAATATAGATAAAGTTTTTCAATTTATATAAGGATAATTTCATATCAATTATTATATCCAATATATTATTAATTAGCTATATAAGGATAATTTATATTAGGAATTAGTGGTTTGGCTTCAAATTCAAAAAGAAGCAAATTAAATTAATATGTCAGAAGTTTCTTCCGTTGGCTTCTAGTAGTAAATGTTGAAGAGTATTCATATTGATTCTTCACTATGCTAAGTTGAGGATATGCATTTATTATTGTAATTCACATTGTCGCTGTATTGCTCGAGGCGCCTCGTGGTGTACCCCTGTAATAGTGAACGTTATCAATATAATATCAATGTAGTTATCAATAAATAACTAATATTCGATTAACAGTATCAATTTAAAGTATTGGTTATTTGAAAAAAGTATGTGAGACACAATGTGGTTGTAGTGCACGAGACTTCTCGTGGTGCATGCTTATAATTTTAAATTAATGGTTAACGATATTTTTTAAACCAGGGATGGGCAAACTACGGCCCGCGTGCCGACTCCGGCCTGACGGAAGGTTCTAACCGGCCCGCGGATAGAATTTTAATTTGTCGGTCCGAGGCAAATTAAAAGAAATATATATTTATATATTATATACCCATCTCCTTTTCTGCTTTGATGAAATATTATTTTTTTCTTCCTTTTTTTCAAAGGACTGATGATCTTTTTACTTTCTCTATTTTGTTTCACAAAGCATAAATCGACGGAAATGGCAAGCATAATAAAGTTTCAGCCTTAGATTGGTGCGAACAAGTTATAGTTTTACAAATCATTATCGGAAGTAAGTTTTCCAAACTTAATATATTACACCCAGAAAAACAGTGCTATGTTTGCTTCATCTTATATATGTGAGCAAGTACTTTCAACTATAGAAAGAGATATTTCAGGAGTAGACTGACAGATGAGCATTTAGCCTCTTTCTTTAGAATCAGTACATCTCACTTCGAACCTCACTATAAGGAACTTGTAAAAATGAAATAGCAATTTCATTCATCTCATTAATATATTTAAATTGTAATACTTATATATTGTTTTTAAAATTATAGGAAAATTTATCTTGCCCCGTCAACCTTTGTTTTTCGATTTTTGGTCCGCGACCGAAAAAGTTTGCCCATCCCTGTTTTAAACAGTAGCTTCCGGTATCATATGACTGCATGACGTTGGATGTAAGACTGACAGCTCTAAGTCGTCAAAAGAATACATCGCATATTTCGGAATCTACCAGAGGACAGACGGCCTTGGCCCATCATGGAGCTGCTGTGCCATTGAAGATGAAGAAGTTTAACGTCATCTATTCGAAGTAAGGGATATTGTTAAAAATATGTGAGGCACAAATGGTTGTAGTGCACGAGTCTCATAGTGCTACACTTCTGTAATGTTAATTTAGTGGTTAACGATATCAATTAAAAGTGAGGGATATTTAACCCCTTAACTGCCGCCGGCGTATATATACGCCTCACTCAACCGCTGCGTTCCCGGCCGCCGGCGTATATATACGCCTTTCCGAAGTACGATCCTTTGCATTGCGCTGCTATAAAGAAAACTGTCCCCACGGTCTTGGAATGCCACAAAATGACCTTGACAATGTTTGAAACGGATTTTATTATTTCAGAGAAAAGGGACAGGGTATTGGTAAAGGGCATGTTTCTGAAACGGTGGGTCATAGCTGTGCAGTATTTGCTTCTGTTTCTGTTTGAGCAGGTCGTGCTTTTTTATTCTTCATTTGCTTCCGTTTCGTCGTGAAACCCGCTATCAATGCAATGAATGTAATTTTGGTTTATGTGACTTGGTTTATAAAAAACAAGTTTAGACATTTTAAATAAATAGTTATTTCTCCTATCATGTTTTACATATAAAGCAATAAAGAATTCTTGTTTTAGGAAATATCACACAGCATATAAGTTCTAACATCTGTTTTATTACACTGTTATTCTATACTTTAAATTTAGAATTTTTTTTTTTTTTTACATTTTATTTTTTCTGTGAAAGTAAAAAGGTTTTATGTTGCAAAACGCACCTCTTATTTTACGTCGCATAACTACGCGCGCCTGTATGAAAAACGGTGGCACTGGGGAGTGCATCTCGTAAGTTTCCCTCGGCAGGTAAGGGGTTAAAGGAAAACTGTGAGGCACAATGCGTTATAATGTTCGTGACTTATCACGGTGCACTCCTGTAATGTTAATATAGTGTTTAACGATAGCATTTAAAAGTAAGTACAATGTAAGGGGTATTTAAATATATATATACACTCAAGAGCCAAAACATTATGGCAACCTGTCCATAACGAGTTGCCCCACTTTTGGCGCGCAACACAGCTTCAACCCGCCTTGGCAAGGAGGCCACAAGTCCTTGGTAGATTTTCGCAAACGGATTGTACCAGATGTTTAAGCAACGATGACACAAATCCGAGATATTGTGAATTGGTGGTCTTTGAACTCTGAGCTGCCGTCCCAGGATATCCCAAATGTGTTCTATCGGCTGGAGATCCGGTGAGTTAGGCGGCCAGGACATTAACTGGAATTCTGCATCATGTTCCTGGAACCACTCCAACACAATTTTAGTCTTGTGACAAGGGACGTTGTCCTGTTGGAACATTCCATTTCCAGCTGGAAAAACAGAGGCCATGTAAGGGCGCAACTGGTCCGCAATGATGTTCAGATACCCTGTAGCATTCATGGTCTGCTCTACCACAACCACGGGTCCCATAGAAGCCCAAGAGAACGTCCCCCAAAGCATAATACCAAAGCATAATCTTAAATTTATGGAAAGTATAGCATGATTCTGAAAATTATTTTGAGTACGAACGTTATATTGTAGTGTTTGAAGTCCAGGAGCTAATATTTACAAAAATGGTTGGATCCAAATAAATATTTCCAATACAAAATACCTTCCTATTTAGTTTTTAAACAGAGTATATATGATATGTAATCGTAAGTAATTTATCTCTTATTTTCTTATTCATGCTATGTTATATGCGCACTCTTTCATTACTGTATAAAATCATGAAATTTTAAATATATCTGATATATTTTGAATGCCATAATAAATACATAAAGTAATTTAATTTTTTCTCCGATATTTGACATTTAGTAAATAATTCCCTTCGTGAAATTATTAAATTTATTTAAATATGTTTCTTAAGTAATATCACGGACATATTTTCAACAAAGAAATATTTTTTTAATTTTTGACAATGTATCAAAATAAGCATCAGTTAATACTGTTAAAATATGCATATTAATTCTTTCTAATCATTTCAATTCATTTAATCCAGTTCGTTAAGGACGTTTCTCAATTAAAATAAGTTTAGTTAAAAGTTGCTAAATAATAAAAAAACACTTATGCCTCTTCGGAAATGATATAGGTATTATTTAATACAAACTCAAATAAAATAAATCTACTTCCCAAAGGACTGACTAAAGTTCTCCTTTCTGCAATATCCCAAAAAGACAAAAAAGAAAAACCGAAGTCGCCGATAATATAAAGATTTGAAAAATAATGCATGATCTAAACCTCATTAAACTTCCAAAAGAAAATATTCTAGATTGCTAATTAAATGTTCAAAGACAAGAAATAGTAATTAAAGCCTTCCCTTTTCTCACTTCTCCTGCAAACAGTTTTCACCTTGATGCTCCGCGAAGCACGATCGAGTGAAGTGTTTTTCACTGCAGTATCGCATATTAGTTGTTCCCTCTACAATTAATTTCCGTAAGCTCCGTGATGGTATTGAATGGAAATGTAAAGATAATTATCTTGAGCTATGCTTATTCGAAAATTATTTTGTCATCTTTTCTCCGATCCAGACACGTTCTTTAATTTGTAGGGTAATTGGATGTGTGATAGATTAAGATTACTTTTTTTTTTTCAAACATCGATTACTTGTTATTACGAATGGTATTAGATTAATGTTATGCATATTAAAACATTGGTATTGCGTTAATATACGCAAATGAAATGATAATTAATTAAATTAATCGGATAGGAAAGACAAATATGTTATATCGTCTATTTAATATTCATATTTTACTCGAAATTGAAAACTGAATAAATGTAAATGTGATTCTGAAGTATTTTTCGGTAATAAATTATGAATTTAAGATTGCATATGTTTAGATAATTTAATAAATATTTATATAGCATTTTAGTGGAAAAAAATAATAAAACCCTTAATTAAGCACACTACCCAGTCTTATGAACACGAATGCGTAAAAGATGACAGAAACTCAGAATACAGAGAAAAACAGAAGAAAAAAATAAATAAAAATAGTTATAGAATATTTTAGAGACGCAAACACTTCTGAAATATAGATTTAAATTAGTGAAAATAGTATTTTCTAATTATGTATTTTCATGTGCTTTCTAGTAAATTTCATCTAAACAGTTAGAATCCTAACTTAGAAAAAAGTAAATTAATTTATTTAAATATCGAGCATAAAATGTAGAAAGGAAACTTAAATATGCTTTAATAAAGTTTTTTTTTTTTATTCCTGTTACCATGAAATTATTTTTAGGATTCTTATAAAAATATTCAAAAAAAAAAAAAAAAAAAAAATGCTTAAAAAATTAAACAATTGCCCTAATTAAAATTATCAATTACAAAAAGTAAAATGATCGAAACAACTCTTAGGATTTTTATAAAAGTCCTTTCAGAAATATATTGGAATATATTGGTATTTGGAGTTTAGATAAACTATACACATATGAAAAACAGGAACACAATAAAGGTTAAATAAAAATATATATTCATAATCTAGGTTACATAGACAAAATACTATTTACAAAAATGAATACTTTTTAGTAATGATTTGGTGTGGACCTGAGCAAGAAACATTTCAATTTACATCAAAGAAACATGATTGTCAATAACTGACAGTTGGAATTATGCAAATAAATTTACAAATAAATATATATGTTGTGATGTTGTTGTTTCTGATCCCCGATATGGTATGGTTATTAGACCAAATCCATAAGACCATAAACCTCTTAAAAGTCCAAGAATACTAGAAGCCCAGATTAAACCTCTTTCAATTAATGTATCGAAATCCAATATATAAATCCAAATGGGCTACAAACTTATATGACAATTCATTCACTGTATTAACATTCATGAATATAAAATTAACTTTTTCAGTTTTCTGTAAATATATTGAAACACTTTATTATTTCATTCACTAGGGTAAATTTCTTATTACAGCAAGTTCAGAGATTATTTACGGCAGTTCTTTTATAGCTTTCTGACTTAGATGTTTTACATTGGGCACTGCTTTCTACTAGGCAAACATGACTCCGTAGTAATTACTCTGAGGCCAGAATAAGAACCACTCGTAGATTTCTTCAACATTTAATAGCATGTCCTCTTCTTCCCACGAGTGGTGTTTTTTGGCACATTACGCAGACGATTTTTCTTTTCCTTTCTACCCTTTGCGTTTTCACTTTTGACATTTTCCATTTACTTCTTTCTTTCTTCTTCGTTTTATTTTCAAAGTCGTATTTGTATATTAAATTATTGAATACATAATTCGTTCTATATATGATTATTGATCCTTCTACCGGTATTTTTTTTTGCCTTTTATTTTTCCTCGCATGTCTATTGGTCAAGGGTGGAAAACTATCATCTTGACACTTGGAATAGACCACTATTTTTTAAAGCACATTTCTATTATTGTACAAGACTGTGTATAAATGTAATCGTGCGATGTGGGAATTACCGTTGTGTAGTGGCAAGTTATATGATGTGTTTCATGAAAAAAAAAATCGTTTGCTTGCAAAGACCGCCTTTTATGGTTGGTGCGGGGGTAACAGACCTTAAGATAGCCTTAACAGTAGTACAGCAAAAAAACAGTAGTAAGTGAGTAAACAGTAGTAGTAAAAAAGACAGTACCTTAACAGTATTAGTAAGAAAACAGTTCCTTAAAGATGCCTCAACTTTGACTTATACTGCTTTCTGGGTGGGTGTTCATTGTAACCGTTTTCTTTTCACAGGAAGTGGTTAACTGGATGTATTTTATAATATTTCTTCTGAAAGAACTCACATCAAGTACAGCTGTTAAATTAAACTTTTCTGCCTTTGTTATGCACCCCATAAACAGACGTTAGATATATTGTTATGAAAACATTTAGCTATTCTATTTATCTATTACTCTTGAAAACTACTTTCGAAATGAACAATCCGACGTGTTCGAAGAATTTTGCCTTCCTTATGAACAGATAACGCATGTCCTTGGACAATAGTAAATATAATTTTAACAATGATTTTAAGTTTTAAAACTGTGTCGATACAACGATATCTATTGATGAAAAATATGAATTTTCCAAGTGGGTTGATAACAACATAAGGCGTATTTAATTAAGGCAGATCCAGCATTTAAAATCCCAGCATCAGCATCTGGGATTTAATTAATAATTAAATGTAGCTTCATCAGATTGCACACTTGTATGCATGTAAAATATTAATAAAAAATAGATTTAACTACAGTAAGTTGTTTCATAAATATTTGTTTAGCCAAAAATTAGTGGCAGTCTGCCATAAAATATTTGTTAAGAAATTATTATTATATGCTTTGACTTGCCGTAACTCTGCTTATAAGTTTAATACAGTAAAGTTAATTCCCTACTTTATGAATTACCGCAATTGTCGATGGTTAGAAAATCTTACTACTAACAGATATACAAAAGGGGGGGGAGATATAAAAATATTGACTGTCCATGCTGCCTGGTATAAGGTTGTATCAGCTGACTGATATTAACACGAGATTATGTATGTCTGTTTTTTTAAGAATTAGAAGGTATTTGTTGTTTGTTAAATATATATATATAGAAAAGCATTGTAGGAATATAATTTGAATCTTCCATATACATTGAAAATAATAGACGTCCAAAAATAATTGGTTAATTAGTTACAAAGCTAATATTTAGTTTCCCTCTGTTTCTTCTTTGAACTTTAGAATAAAATGAGTGCCTTTATAGTTTAAGGAAATAGATTAGTAAGGTACCTATTATACTCAATTACAATATTTACGGTGTTGTCATCCATTGAAAGTCATAAGCTAATTGATGTAAATTAAATTTTAATTTACGAAACCTCACTTGCATTCACTCGCAATAGTAGCCATAAGTAATTTTTGTTATTTTGCTGACTTCGTTGAAACAAAAAAAGAATTTGATGATTTTACATGCATAGATTCGTGTCAATACCTTGGAACATAATTACCCATTGTTATTCAAAATGTGAGTTTATCTAATGTCTCGTGACACCGTTGACTATCAATCGATAAGACGCTTAAATTAACTTCATCAATAAGTTAGACGATAGTTTTCCATTATGAATATGCAACAGGCAGCATTTTCAAAAATGCGTATTTTAAAATTATCTACACTCCTGGCAGTCATTTGGGTCTAATTTTTATAACGTGACCGCAGTTTTTAAAAGGGCTGGAGACAGAAGCCTTTGAGCAGAAGCCAAGAGTGCAATTTTTCCCATCGTATCTTCAGCGTCCAACTTCGAAACTCCATTAATTGGACATTGTTCTGCTGTTGCTCATGCATAATTTATGCTGCCTTTAAAAGTGCATGAATATTTACGAAGGGAAATACTTCTCAAGACACTTAGTACCCAAAAATCAAAATGGAGCCGACATTTTTCTTTCTGGAATAAAATTATACAAGTCTGGTTTGTAAAAGAAGAATTGAATTTTCGGCTACTTCATATGTGAGTAAAGAGCAAAATGTAAAAATGTATATTTTTTGTAACCTCCTTGATTTGGGACGCATACGTACTTTCAACACATTTTGCTTTCGTAATAAGGATATTTATATTTATGTCTGTAAATGCTCAAGAAACAGTTTTTATGCCCTGAAGATTTGCGTGAGACTTGTAATAGTCTTGCGAAAGATGCAGTCGTTACGGAAGAGTTTCTCAAGTAAGTGAAAATGAAATTGAAAGAGTCAAGGGCAAAAACAAATTTAATTTTGAGGTATAGATGTATGGCGCGCCAGGTTAGATTGTAATATTTTATTTTGTACTATATTTAGGAGCTTTTTAAGAGTATGTTGTGAATTTTAATGACAGCGACCAAAAAAAAAATCAAAAAGTATTATTATAAAGAAAATGATGAATCGATGTTTGACATCTAAATTGATTTGGCTGATTTGATGTCACGAAAATGTTTATTTTATGTTTATATATATATATATTTAGAAATTATTGTTCGCTTATTTTGATTCAACGTCAAGATGCAATTATTTAATACATATTGCACATCTTTATTTTTCTTGTTTAACATAAAAATTAATTCCGTGCTCTAAAAATATTATATATTATTAGGTGATAAAAGTAGTACTTTGTTATTTGATAAAAGTTATGTTTTGTAACTATTATTTATGAGCTTCTAAAAAACCTTTCGTGAATTGTAATAAAAGAAAAATCAAAAAGATAATTATATGCAATAATATGGGCCACATGTAAACATGCAAGTCGATTTGGTAAAATTATATGCTGCGGAAAATGAGTATTTTATTTTTATATAAAATTATTAAGTAGAAATTCTCGTTTTCCGAATTATTTTTATTTGCTATCATTAGATTGCAAAAAAAAAAAAAAAAAAAAAAAAAAAAAAAAAAAAAATGGCTATTGTCTTATATACGTCAAACTTTTTTATTATAAGAGTTTTTTCTGCTCTCTAATAAAAAAAAATAAGTTAAAAGCAATATATGAAAAAATTATTTTATCATTATCATTTACGAATTATGATCACTATCATTTATAATAAAGTTCACACACAAAAAATGTGATGGATCATGGTTAAAAATTCAAACTAATTTGATTAATTTTTTCATCAAGGAAGATTATTAGGTAATTTTTTTAAATTGTTAAATTTATATTAAAGGCGTTTCATTAGTGTCAAAAGAAAATAAAAAGCAGTTATTTAACGTTCCTTGAATATTTTTAATTTTTCTGTTTGATAATTTTTTAAATATAACAGGTGTCAAAACACATTGTTTAAGGGAGTTGTTAACATATATAAAGTTATCAGGGTTCAGTAAATAAAACTGTTTGTAGCAGAAGTACACAGCGATCTATACACTGTGTGAAAAAAGTAGAAGGACAATCATTTTTTTGTACAATATGCTTTTATTTTACTGCTTTTGACCTGATTTTTATAGAGAGTTGTTTTGTTAGAGTTTTAATTTACGTTAAGTGAAAGTTAAATAAGATTTTTTTACTTACCACTATTTTAACTTAGGAATGCAATACTTAATAACTTTGGGTGTGTGAAAAAAGTAGAAGGACACGTCCAAAAAAATCTATTTAGAAGCTGTTGGAAAGTTTATAGGTAAGTGTTTTTTTTCTCTTTTAATTCCTTTTTAACAAGAATAAAATATTTAGCTAGAAATTCATAGTTTTTGTTGGTTTTCGGATGCCCAGAGGAATACCCTTAAGTAAGTTTCAGAAGGGCCAAATAGTTGCCTATAAAAATGGAGGCAAATGTGTGAGAGAGATTGCACGGCAGCTACGAATCAGTCCTAATACTATTTCGAACTTCATAAGAAACCCTGAAAGTGACAGAAGAGAAAAGAAGACAGGAAGACAAAAAAAAAAATCGCCCAACGTGATCAACGAAAAATCATTCGTGAACTCAAAAAGACTAGTGGAAGTGTCAGGCAAGGCGCAATTTCAATCAGGAATTACATATGTAACGAAACGAACTGTCTATAACTACATAAAACGCTCAAAAAAGTTCGTCTTCAAAAAACGGATGCACCATCCGAAGTGGAATGAAGGGCACCTGAAGAGCCGACTGCAGTGGGTTAAAGACCACATGTCCTGGAGCTCAGAATGGACCTCAGTTATATTTTCCGATGAGAAAAAATTCAATTTGGATAGTCCAGATGGTTATCAGTACTATTGGCACTGTCTTGGCGTTGAAGAAGAAACTTATTCTACTCGACAGATGGGAGGAGGTGGTATAATGGTATGGTTAGCAGTTGGCTATGGAGGCAGGACAAGTTTAGTCTTTCTAAATGGTAGACAGAACCATACAGACTACATCCAGACTCTAAACTCAAATCTTCTCCCGTATGGCACTGAGTTAGGAGGAGATGACTGGATTTTTCAGCAAGATGAAGCATCAATTCACACTGCAAATGGTGTTAAAGATTGGTTTGCAGCAAACAATGTTCGACTTTTACATTGGCCTGCTAAAAGTCCTGATCTCAACATTGTAGAGAACATATGGGCAATGATTGTACGTCGTGTTTACGAGGGTGGAAAGCAGTTTGAATCTGTAGCTGAGCTGCAGAAATCATTAAACTTTGTATGGGACAATTTTTGCCAAACAAAAATTCAATCTTTATACAGTTCGATGACAAATAGGATCTTCGAAGTAATTCGAGCCAACGGGAAAAGAATTCCATATTAATTTATATAGTACACCTCTTTTTTAGAAGTGTCCTTCTACTTTTTTTACTGATCATGAGATCGTCAAAACTAATTTTTTTTAATAAGTAGACTTTTTTTTAATTGTGTACTTTTTTGTTTTGTCTAGATACAGGTAACGTAACATGTAAAAACGTTGTGAATAAATTAATTGTTTAAAAAATGTGTCATTATTCATTTACCCAAAATAATCTAATGTCCTTCCACTTTTTTCCCGCAGTGTATATAACGGTTTCCTCTTACTTTAAGAAGAAAATAGTAGGAAAATCTTATATTTATTTTTAGATTGTATATTCCTTTATATTTCAAATTTTATTTTAAGAACTATTTTTACTTTAATTCTTTATGATACAGTAAATATATATATAAAAAAATACATGTTTGTGTTCTAATATATTGTAGATTATTGTCTAACGTATTCTAGAATCGTCGTAACATATTCTAGATAGCATAAGTATCTATTATATCTTCTTTATTGTTTTACCTTAAATCGGAAAATTCTAGATTTTTAATAACAACATTGTACCATTTTTCAAACTGCAAATATTAATAGAGGCATTTTGAAATCAATGTAACTTGATCAGTTTAGCATATCTCTTTTTATTGGTACTTCAAACATTGGGCGAAAAGGTAATATTTTCTCTCCTAAAGATTTAATTATACTCATTTTATTCTTAAAGATGGCTTCCTTCTTCGAAACCCAAATGATTAACGTCTTCGGTGTATTTAGTTTAACTTGTCACACGTTTTCTGGTATCCATAGTTACTTATTAAATTTTATTTCTAATTAAGAACGATATTTCTAGTCACTTAAATCTCTCGCATACTATTGCTTAATTATTTATTTCTGTTTATCTTGAAGATAATTCTTGGATAATTAATTACTGATCGGAGATGTGTTCTCTTAATTGTCTCGCTTCCAATTTTCTTCCGAATTTTTCGGTTGTAATGATGTAAAACACTTCAAAATTTTGATGGAGCCAATTATATTAATTACTTTAAATGGTGGTACCATTTTTAAAAAAATTCTTACTGGGAATTTAATAATTCTAGAAAATTTAACGGGCTTAATCTGCTGCTTGGAGACAAATACCTAAATCTTTAACCATACTTTTATTTTTGTTTGAACTAGATATCAAAATCCATCTATGAACTAGATACCATTGCATTTTAATGTAATTTTAATCATATATGTTAAATAAAATCATTCATATCTGTATTTTCTATATTTCACTCTCAATATCATCAAACCATTCATTTCCCTACTTTGTAAGGAGTAAGAAAAGTAATATTTTTCTTTTATATCAACCCACATTCCAACTTCTTTTGTCACTCATCTATCGACTACTATATTCTAAAACCAAGTTTAGATTTGATACATCAAAGTATTTTGAATAAAAATAGAATTAAAATTATCGATTAATATTTGAACTTTTAAAATTTTGAACTATTTTTCAACTTTTTTAACAAAATTTCATTTAAAATTTGTAAAATGCATAATTTATTAACAAATAGATAAAAAGTTATAGATTTGACTAATAACTTTTCTATCACAAAACTTTGACATCTTATGAACTTTTTTACAAGAAATAAAACAGACATTAATCTCTTTAATATGAGCCAATATCACTTTCGAGAGATCCTCAGCAATGGCTATAAAAAAGTGATTGCCGATATTTATCGTGTTGAGATTCAACGCCAAATTTCGCCGATTTAAAACTACATAAAAGCGTGTAACGCGAATTTTCCAGTCATGGAATCAGAAGAGATAGCAGCGATATTCTACACTTAGGAAATTCTCATTGCCTATAAGGAGGAAAAAGTGGAATTACTGTTATTGTGGGGCAGGATGTTTGATCAGGCTTTAGTGTTGCTGCGTAATCTGGAAGTATTGACACTCTTTGAGGATGAGATTTTGGTTTTTAGGTCAGAATGTGTGATCTCTTTTTGGTTTTAGAACTTAGGATAGGTTTATTTATTTATTTATTTTTGTGTGTGGGGTTGAAATGTTTCGTGAAATTGCTTTCTATTCAGATGTTTGACGATTCTTGGTGTATTAATTCAACTGACTGCAAAAAAAATTTTTAAAAGTAGTAGAAGTAGCATTAAGGATCATTTCATCTAATCCATAACTGCTTATATTTTTATGGCAATACAGTCATATATGTTTTAAGATGATATGTTTATACGTTTGAAAAATAATAAGTGGCTTGGGATAGTTTAAGTATTGTACAGTTGTGTCAGCATTATAAAAAATAATTATTATTTAAAATTGTTTAAATTTCCTTCATTCATTAATAACTTTCTTTATATTTAAAATTGTTTATTTATATAAATTTTTAAGAAACTTTTTACACTTATACTGTTATATTAAGGTGAAAATATTCCATAGAAAGTGCAAAATTCTGTAGATTCAGAATTTAATATTTAAATGAAATCACAAACAATTTAGAAAAACATTGTAGGAATATAATTTTAATACTCCATATATGTTGAAAGTATGCGATATCTCAAAAAATATTGGACCAACTAGTTACTAACCCAATCTTTTGCATTTCTTATTTCGTTATTAAACTTCAAAGAAGGGTAATTAAATAAGTACATTCATAATTTAGGCAAAATTAATTAGTAAATACATATTATACTTAATTGCAAAACTTACGATATTGTTAATTCAGGGAAACTTAATTTTAATTCATGAACTTCCAAATGTATTCAGTCCATGAGCAGCCATAAAATAATTTTTGCTATTTTGCTGACTTTGATAAAAGAAAAAAGTATTGCATGATTTTTACATGCGTAAATTCGTGTCAATACCTTGGGAAATAATTACCAATTGTTATTCATAATGTGAGTGTATCTAATTTCTCTTCCCATTGTAAACTAAAAAACGATAAGACGCTTAAATTAACTTTATCCATACATTAGACGACAGTCTTAAAATATGAATATTCAACAGGCAGCATTTCAAAATTACGTAATTTAAAATTATCTCCCCTCCTGACAGTCATTTGGGTCTAATTTTTATAACGGGAGCAACTCCAATCATTCACTGTGCGCAGTTTGTAAAAGTGCTGGATACAGAAGACTTTGAGCTGAAGTAAATAATGTCAATTTTTCGCATCGTATTTTCAGCGTCCAACTTCGAATCTCCATTCATTTGACATTGCTCTGCTGTTGCTCGTGCATAATTTATGCTGCCTTTAAAAGTGCATGAATAGTGGCGAAGGAAATACTTCTCAGAACACTTGGTACCCAAAAATCAAGTGGATTTTTTTTTTTTTTTTTATTTTTGAAGAAACATATACAAGTCGGGTTTGTGAAAGAAGAATTGAATTATGGGCGCCTTCATATGTGAGTAAGAACAAAATGCAAAATGTATATTTTTTATAACCTCCTTGATTTGGAGTGCATAAAGTGCTTTCAAGACAATTTGCTTATGTAATGAAGGTGTTTATATTTATGTATGTAAATGCCCAAGAAGGAGTTTTTATGCGTTGAAGATTTGCGTGAGACTTCTAGTAGTCTTGTAAAGATTCAATCATTACAGAACACAGTTTCTCAAGTAAATGAATATGAAATTGAAAAGGAGAATGGTGTGAGGGAAACAAATTGAATTTTGAGTTTTTGAATACATAGCACGCCATAATAGACCATAATATTTTATTTGATCCTTTATTTAAGAGACTTTTAAGAGTGTGTTTTGAATTGTTATGTACAGAGAAAAAAAAAAGTATACATAAAAATAAAATATTTGTTAAACACTTAAACCGATTGGGTTAATTTAATGTCACGAAATTGATTATTTTAAAGTTTATATGCAAATATTAAATATAAATACGTTTTTCGAAATTAATTTTCTCTTGTATTCATTAAGCGTCAAGAAAAAGGTCAATTTCTTAATATTCCTTGAAGTTGTTCATTGATGTTTTTACCTATAAGAGGAATCCGTCCATTAATCTATAATTATATATCTTTAAATGTGTTGCATATTGTATGTTTCTAATTATATTAGTATGTGTTTATGTGTGTGTATGTAAATAAAGCTGCGAGTTCTCCATCTTGTGTCTAAAAAGTATCTCAATCCAACACACCCAATTAAATTATGTTTGTCGAAATTACACTACAGTATGATGGTTTCTAGAACATGTACTAATATATTTTAAATTAGGGTTTAATGCATTTTAAATTCTAGTGTAACATATTTTAAATTATGATCTGAATATTAAATTTTATCTACATATTCGAGATTCATGCTTAATTTACTGTAAATTATGTTATAATACTTTATGAGATTCTGGCTTATTGTGCTCTAAATTCTCATCTAACATATTCTAGATTATATTCATACATATACTAGTTTCTTACATATAATAATAATATATTTTAAATTATGGTTTAAAACGTATAAGATTCTTAACTAACATATTCAATATTTTGTCTAATATATTCGAGATCCTTGTCTAACATATTCGAGATCCTTGTCTAGCACATTCTAGATTACTTTCTAACATATTGCAAATAGCATAACGCTCTTTTATATCTTCTTTCTTGTTTCACACTGATGTTTACCTTAAATCACAAAACTTTAAATAACAAAACTGTACCATTTTTCAAACTGCAAATGTTAATAGAGCCATTTTGAAACAAGCACAACTTTATCAATTTAACAAATCTCTTCTTATTGGCGCTTCAAACAAAAGAAACGGTAATATTTTGCCCATCGCAAGATTTAATTATACTCATTTTATTCTTAAAGATGGCTTTCTTCTTAGAAACCGAAATGATTAACGTCTTCGGAGCATTTAGTTTAACTTGTCACAAGTTTTCTGGTAGCCATAGTTACTTATTAAATTTTCTTTCTAATTAAGAACGATATTCCTGGTCACTTGAAACTCTCGCATACTATTGATTAATTGTTTATTTCTCTTTATCTTGAAGCGAATTCTTTGATAATTAATTACTGATCGGAGATGTGTTCTCTTACTTGTCTCGCTTCCGATTTCCTCCCGCACTTTACGGTTGCAGTGATCCACAGCACTTCAAAATTTTCGTGAAATCAATTATATTAATTACTTTAAAAGGTGGTACGATTTAAAAAAAATTCTTATTATGAACTTAATGATTCTACAAATTTTATCGTGTTTAACTAGCTGATTAAAGATAAATATCTAAATCTTTAATAATATTCTTAAATTTAGTTAATTTTACTGGAATCTAGACATGAAAATACAATTAAAATTGCAAAAATGTCTAACTTATTAACCGTTATTGAAAAAATAGCAGAATTCACTAATCAGCTTTTCCTGAAAAACTTTGGCATTTTATGGACTTTTCTACAAGAAATAAAAGAGCCAGCAATCTCTTTAATATGAGTCAATATTCCCTATGAAAATATCTTTAGGAATGGCTATAAAAGTGATTGGCGATATTTATCGTGTTGAGTTTCAACGCCAAACGCCGATTTAAAACTTCGTAAAAAGCTTGTAACGCGAACGTTCCTGCCATCGAATCGGAAGAGAAATCATCAATATTCTGTACTTAGGCCATCCCCATTGCCTCTAAGTAGGAGAAAGTGGAATTACTTTTATTATGGGGAAGGATGCTTTATCCGGCTTCAGTGCTGCTGTGTAATCTGGATGTATTGGCTCTATTTGATAATGAGCGTTTGATTTTTAGGTCAGAATGTGTGATTTTTTAGGGAGGTGGGGGGGGGGTGGGGGTTAGAATTAATGGTAGGTGCTTTTTGTGGTAGAAATGCTTGGAGAAATTGCTTGCTATTCAATTGTTCGGAGATACACTGAAGTGACAAAAGTCATGGGATACCTCTTAATATCGTGTCGGCCCTCCTTTCGCCCGGCGAAGTGCAGCAACTCGACGTGGCATGGACTCAACAAGTCGTTGGAAGTCTTCTGCAGGAATATTGAGCCATGCTGTCTCCATACACGTCCATAATTGTGAAAGCGTTGATGGTGCAGGATTTTGGGCACGAACAGACCTCTCGATTATGTCCCATAAATGCTCGATGGGATTCATGTCGGGCGATCTAGGTGGCCAGATCATTCGTTGGAATTGTCCAGAATGTTCTTCAAACCAATCGCGAACAGTTGTGGCCCGGTGACATGGCGCATTGTCATCCATAAAACTCCCATCATTGTTTGGGTACATGAAGTCCATGAATGGCTGCAAGTGATCTCCAAGTAGCTGAACATAAGCATTTCCAGTCAATGTTCGGTCCAGTCGCACCAGAGGACCAAGTCCGTGCCATGAAAAAACAGCCCACACCATTACGGAGCCACCACCAGCTTGAACAGTGCGTTGCTGATAGTTTGGGTCCATGGCTTCGTGGGGTCTGCGCCACACTCAAATCCTACCATCAGCTCTTACCAACTGAAATCGTGACTCATCGGACCAGGCCACGGTTTTCCATTCATCTATTTTACAGTTATTTCAGTAACATGAAAATGAATTGTTAAACAAAAATTAAAAATTCCCTCGATATTTTTTTTTTAAATTTATATAAAGGTTTTTAGGAACCATTTATCCTGGATATCTTATGTTATGATCATAAAATCTTGTACTAATGTGAAAAATTCGAAAATTTTAAAATTTAAAATTGTCTAAAGGAAAATATACATATATTTCTTTACAAGAACTTTACAAGAGTAATTATAATGCAATGTATATATTGCTTTACAAAAGTAAAACAGAAGTCGGAATATATTTAACATAAGTATTTTATTTTCTGATTAGCCTTGTTTATTTTTATTGAATAATTATTTTTCTGTTAATTATTTACTGTATTGAAAACATTTCTTTTAAGTCATCTGAGATTTAAAAGTGATAAAATTACTTCCCTATCAATAATTCTTATAAACTTTTCAGATGAATCTATATTATTAGCCGATTTGTTGTAAATAATTACTAAAATAAAAGTTAAAATATCATTCTAAAAAATATCCTTGTTCTTTACATAACAATAATTACTTTTGCTTATAAATATATTTACTGCATCCAATAAATATTCTATTTTATTATTAAAAGTTATAAGAAACTATCCGTGACTTTTCACAGTCGCTATTGTGAGCGAATTTACTAGAAATATTTGAGCTCCTAAAGGTGATGAAGTATCATTCTTAAAATGTTATTATTAACTCATCAATAAATCTTTTTATTTATTACTAATACTTGATACACCAAATAAATATTTTAATTTATTAAAAATGAAAAAAAAAATCATTATCACTAACTAGCATTTATTTTACTACACAGTCGCTGTTGTAGGCGAATTTACAATAAATAATAATTAAATAAATATTTTATTTCATTAAAGTGAAAAATAATATTCCTGAAATTAACTGTTATTCACTATAGTACATAGTAGCAATTGTGAGCGAAATTATTAGAAACATCTCAGTTTCTAAAGGAAATAAAATATCATTCTTAAAATATCATTAACTTATCAATAAATCTTGTTATTTCTAAATAATACTCGTTACACCAAGTAAGTATTTTATTTCATTAAAAACGACAAAATATTATCCCTAATAATAACTATTATTCTCTTTACTTCAGAATAGCTATTGTCAGATAATTTATTAGAAACATCCGAGTTTTTAAAGGCGATAAAATATCATTCTTAAAATATAGTTCTTGTTAACTAATCCATAATTATTATTGCTTACAAATATTTCTAATAATATATTAAACTAATTGTAATGTATTAAATAAATATTTATTTTAATTTCACTATACACTTTTTAATATAATATCCTAACAAATATTATTATCATATTCACTTTACTGCACAGTCGCTGTTCTGTTAGAAATGTACTAGAAACATCTGAGTTTTTAAAGGAAATAAAATATCACATCACTTTTTTATATTTACACACACATTAGTTTCAGTAGATTTGATTTGTCGTCAGTTGGCCTTATTAATTTTTATAAACTCAGTCAAATGCATAATGAAATAATTATAGAAATTAGATCATTATAAACGTATATAAATTCGTTGATAGAACGTTTCTTAATTAGAAAATAGAGCTTATTATACAGATAATGTCTAAATTTGCATTGATTTCACGAAAATAATATTTATAAATTTAGACATCGAACAGATTTACTGCAAAACTTCAATTCAATTTTCAAGGCCAGGAAAGGCAACAATAATAATTCTTCCTAAACCATTAAAGGAAATAAATATATATCCTTATTTTGTTCAGTATATCTAAGAAAAAATTACTCGGAGAGTTCCGTGGAGATAAAATACAGAACATATTTTTCTGAACTTGCAGTCCCAGAAGTAAATATTTCAACACTATTTAACTTCACTATCTGGATTGATTTTACTGTCCTTTTACATTTAGAGGAGATGTAGAAGGATAGTAAAATCAACCAATCCCTATCAATTTAGAGGAGATGTAGGCTCACTATTTGTTGAATCCAAACATGCCTTTCAGATCCAAACGGTATTTCAATCTGACATGTACCGAAATCACCTTAAATACTCTTCCGATGGTTGCCATAAACATCTAAACTCGAAAACCGGAAACGGAAGCAGAATTATGATCTGCCTGCTGTTGCGTGTCATAATGCCAGAAAGATCTTTCCCCACCAAGCAATTGAACACATCAGAAATAGAAACAAAATATTGCCTTTGCGAATGCGCGGAGCACTTGTTACAGAAAATGAGCAAGTGCACTGGAAAAAAATGAGATCTTTAGGGTCATCAGAGCGAGAAATGTTATGGCTAATCTGTCAGTCCTTGCGTTTTTATCGTTTCTGTTAAGACTTTGGGGGCTTTGAGGATTGGTATTTGTTTTAAATGGCTTGTTTTATATCCGTTCGTTTCATTTAACTAATTGAAAAACATGTAATTTGTATTTGCTAAGAGAATACTGTTTTTAGTTGTATTATGAGCTAAAACCGTGAAATGTTTTGCAGTTTATGGTTTTGTAAAATATATTGAATATTTCGATTTGTTTGTTCTCTTTCATAATTTTTGTATTTCATGTATTTATTTTAAATGGCTTGTTTCATATGCGATCGTTACATTTAGTTAATTGAAAAACGGACAAGTTGTATTCAGTGAAGGAATCTTTGCAACAATCTTGTAATGTTTTGTAATTTATGGTTTTGCAAATTATATAGAATATTTTCATTTTTTTAATTTTCTTTCACCACTGGGGCATAATTAAAAAAAAAGTTTATGTTGTTTTTCCTTTTTTATGCGGACATTTATTTCAACTATGACGTATTAGAGAGCGAAATGCAAGTAGTTGATATGGCTATAAACCATTGCTGAAGGATGCTATGCCAGAAAATTATATATGTAATAGTTTCAATTGGTAAAAATTTCGTTGTAGAAAATACAAATTATAAAAATATGCAAAAGTGAATTAATATATTATTTTTAAAATATTGTACATAAAATGTAAAAATGCATTACAATTATAAATATATCATGAAAATTTAAATATTTGGCAAAATTATCAAGAAATCGTTTATAAAACGTTTAACAATATTAACAAGGAAATCGTTTTAAGATATTTAACAATATTTTGAAGGAAAATCATTGTTAAAATATTTATCTATATTGTTAAGGAAAACTTAGTTAAAATTCTTAATAATATTTTTAAGGAAGTCATTTTTAAAATGTTTATCATTATTATTGAAGAAATATTTATTAAGTATTTATAAATATTATTAAGAAAAATAGTATTTAAAATATATCGTAGTAGTAAAACATTATTTTGAAAATATTACAATTTATTTGTTATTTCTTGCATGTAAAATATCGGTGAAATTTAAAGTATTTCAAGGCATTTATGAAATAAATGGATGTGAATAAGTTATAGGCTGGATGTTATTTTGTCTTACATGCATATTTGAAAATTTAGTTTAGTACTGGCAAATTAAGTGTTAAATAATCATTATATTCCCTAGAAAGAAATATTTTATAAAATTACTTGTATTTTCTAATTATTTCTTTAATGTATTCATAAACAATGAAAAAGCGCTTACTTTGCATTTTTACCTTGATGCCTTTGCATTCGACTAACAATTTTTGTCTTTGACCTTAGGATCCTTTATTCATTAAATCCCATATAAAATATTTCTTACATTGTAAAAATTGTCTGTTATTAATAATTTTCTGGAATAGTGGAAAAAGGAATAAATCACGAATCAATTTATGGATTTATATCAAAAAATGTAAATATTTTAAATATATTATTATGATTCTGTTACAAATTAAATGAACTTTTTTTTTAAAAATTTTGAATTCATTTTTCGTTTCACAAACAATTTGTCATGGTTAAATTTTAACCAAAAGTTTCATACTCCGAATACTATTTTATCAAAAAAATATCTATGTTTTTTTAAAATTATTTCCAAAGTGAAATAGAATATGTTTTGCGAAGCACCAACAAAAAATGTAGATTTTCACAAAATCTCATTTCCAGTCCAATTATTAATTTAAATTATGCAAAACTCTTTCCAATAAATAAAAAAATGAATTTCGTAATTCCTATAAATAAAAAATAGCGCAAAAACTTATGGATATTATAGAAAATAAATTCATTTAAATAAAATTTTCTTTGGAAAATTTATTTGTGAACTCAAATTCTACAAATAAATTTAGTTTATCAGGCAATAGTCACTACTGTTTGGAAATACATAGTCCCTATGTTTTAAAATTGGAAATACATACTTGAAATATAATCATTTTCTGACTTTTGATGATATCAGAATAATTCAACTGCGTTATCTGGATTTTAGTTCCATTGGCCTATAAATCAGCCCATAAATAACTAAAACACTTCCACCTCTATTAAAATATCAGTCCGTCTAAGTCACAAAAAGTAATGAGTTCATGGAAAATAGCAAAATAAAGAAATTATCTTTATTGAATTTTTATGATTTATTTTACAGTTTTAACACCTCCCCAAAATTTTCTGTTCATCAGAAAATATATACTTCTGCCTATTATCAAATTAGAAGCAAACACACCTCCTACTATTTCTTTTCTGGTTTTGGATGATATTAGCCTTATCCCCAATATCAGAAAAGCAAGAAATCGAATATACACTTAAATGCCCGAAAGAAATGAAGTGAAATAAGAAAAAGAAAACCTCACGCTATTCTCCGAAGTTGCCTGCGAGGAATGAAGCCTGAACAAAACGTCTGTGCAACATTTTCCGAACAATGGCCACGCCAGGTGGGAAGAAATTCATTTTTTTTTCTTCCTTTTTCCATTCCTTAAATCTATGTCAGTTCTATTCGCTGCCAGGTACATTTAAATTGGATTCCGAACACAAAGCAAGTTTTTGTTCAAATGCTCTGTATCCGTGACGGTATATTCCGTTCCTTCTTCTGTAAAGGAGTGACCGGGAAAAGAAATGAAACGCACTTTCGCTGCAGACACCTTACGCAAGCTATAAGCACCGTAAACTTCCTTTATGGAATTTATTTCATTTTTTCAGCAAACTCATTCGACGGGAATTATCGGAGTTCTGTTGTGACGAGTGAGTACAAATGAAATGCTCACGATGAAAAATTAGTTTTTGAACGTGTTCAACGCTTTCAATATATTATCGCAGTGTAAATTATGCATGAATTTTATTTTTACAGAACAAAATATATTAGTTACCTTTTTTTATTTCTTTTTGACAGATTTTGCATTTCAAAATTAAAAGACCTATCTTGGGATTGCTCATCTGCAATAGAGCTATGATTGTTTGATGAGCTGTGATTTACCATCAAATATGAAATTAAGCAAGGAAACCGAAAATAATTAATAGTTTCGAAAGTTTCTATTGATTAAATTATTCTTATTTGTCATTGATGACTTAACATTTTAAATCATAAATTAATATATAAACTGAGGTATGTCTGCTGATTAAAAAATTAAGAGAAATGCGTGTTTGTCTCTTTACTATTAAAGCAAACTGATTAAACAAATGCACATTTTAAAGAACGAGACTAAACATACTAAAGAAACAACTAAATTAATTATTAAATCATAATCATAAATGTTCCTGCTTCTTTTCGCATTTCTAAGATTATTTGTTGAAAATGCTTGAATTATATCGTGATACTTTAACTATAACTCAAAAGTAGTCAACCTAATCTCCACCCCACCCCCTCTGCTACTAGTGGGTATTCTCCGTTTCATGGTGAGCCGCAAGGATTTTGTCGATTACTAAAGCGCATAGCAATTTCTTTTTATTTGATTGTTTTTCTTTTAAATTTCGAAATAGAAGAATTTTTAAAAATTTTTTAAAAATGCTTGTCATATCCCGTCTTTGGATATATGAGGAAAATGATATTCAGTTTATTAATACATTTTTCTAATTCATATTTATTGGAATCAATTTTATTGTTGTAAATATTAATATAACCAAAGAAACTGAATAAATATTTCTAAAAGAGGAGACCCTTGTTGGTTCCATACAAAAATTGGCCAGTCTTTGGATTCACAACATCACCATCAGGGATCTCTTTAATGATTTAATTAATTGAATATAACTTTTTCAGAGTTCATGTTTGTATGCGTTTGAATGTTAGATATGCATTCAAAGTATTTATAAAAAAATAATTAATTGACGAGCTAAAACACTCATCTTTGAATTCCTTCCGATTTCTTCATTAAACTTGAAAGAAAGAAAATTAAATACGTATATTTTTAATTTAAGCAAATTGATTTAGTAAAGAAATAACTCCTATTCTACTTAATTATATATTACGTACAATACTGTCATCCATGAAAATCACATGCTAATTCATGGAAATTTAATTTTAATTTACGAAACCCAATCCTTTGCATTTAGTCGCATTACAAACCAAAAGTATTTCTTATTATGCTGAATTCGTTAAAACTAGTTAAACATAAGAAACATGATTTGACAATTTTACATGCATAAATTCGTGTCAATACCTGGGAAATAATTACACATTGTAATTCATAATGTGAGTTTACCTAATGTCGCGTCCCATTACAAACTAACAATCGATACGACGCTTAAATTAACTTACCAATACGTTAGTAGATAGTTTTCCATTATGAAATATTCAACAAGCAGAATTTCAAAATTACATGTAATTTAAAATTATCTCAACTTTTGTCAGTCATTTGGGTTTTAATTTTTTATAACAAGAACAACTCCGTGAATGCAGTGTGCGCAGTCTGTAGAAGTGCCGGAGACAGAAGCCTTTGAGCTGAAGCAAAGAGAGCCATTCTTCCCCATCGTATCTTCAGCGTCCAACTTAGAAACTCCATTAATTTAACATTGTTCTGCTTTTGCTCGTATAATTTATGTTGTCTTTAGAAGTGCATGAATATTTACGAAGGAAATACTTCAAAAACACTTAGTAACAAAAAATGAAATTGGCGCGATGATTTTTTTTTTTTTTTTTTTTTGACGGAAAATAGACAAGTCTGGTTTGGAAAGAGGAATTGAATTTTAGGTCACTTCATATGTGCGTAAAAGAACAAAATGCAAAAAATGTATATTTTTTATAACCCTCCTTTTTGATTTTGAAGCACATACGTACTTTCTACGCATTGTGAGTCTTTAATGAGGGTGTTTATATTTATGTATTTAAATGTCCTAGAAGGAGTTTTTATGCTTTGAAGATTTGCGTGAAGCTTCTAATAGTCTTGCAAAAAGATGCAGTCATTACAGAAGAGTGCACCAGTTTCTCAAGTAAGTGAAAATGAAATTCAAAAGAGAAGGAAAAAAAAAACCAATTGAATTTGAGTTTTGGATACAGGATAGTGTAAAAATATTATATTTGGTCTGTCATTTTTGAGTTCTTTAAGAGTTCGTTTTTAATTTTAATTAATACAATGAAAACGAAGGTATGTTTATAAATAAAATAAAGAATCGCTGTTAAACATGTAAACAAATTTGGTTAATTTATTTTCATGGAAATGATTTTTTTGGTTTATATATAAATATAAATTAGAAATATGCTGTTTCAAAAATTATTTTGTAATATTTTCATTAAATATCAAGAAAAATAAGCGCAATTACTTTAATATGCATTGAACTACTTTTACTTTTTGTTTACTATAATAATTACTTCCGAGCTCAAAGAAAATTATGTCTGATTAGATGATAATAATATTATTTTGTTAGGTATTAACAATTATACATGTAATAAACCTTCATAAGCTTTTAAAGAGTTTTTTGTGAATTTTAATGATAAAAAATCGAAATGGATTATTATTTGCAAAAATATGAAAAGCGTTTAAACATATAAATTAATTTGACAAACATTTATACCACAGAAAATGAGTAGTTTAAGTTTATATAGTAATAATAATTAGAAATAATTATTCTCCAGAATATTATTTTTATTATTATTATTTTGTTTTCGTGATGTTTTAGGCAATTACCTTGCATACATTAAACTTCTTCTATTATAAGAATTACGCTTGTTCCATAAAAATATCTTATTAGTTCGTAAAAATAATAGGTCATCTGTATTATATAAAAATTATATATTATCATTTATTCTAATGAACACAGATAAAAAAAAGTGAGGAATCATGGTTAAATATGCAAACTAGTTTGATTATTTTTATCAAGGAAAATAATTACATAATTTTTTAATGTTAACTTTATATTTAAGTTATTATTGCTAGTGCAAAACAAAGACTAAGCAATTACTTTATATGACTTAAACATTTATAATTTTTTTCTGTTTTATAATAATTTTAAATAAAACTGATGTCTAAACATAGTGTTTAATGGAATTGATTAATGGATATAACGATATCAGGTTACAGTGAATAAAATTGCTTGTAACAAATATAAACGTAAATATATACGAAAGGCTGTCTTACTCTTACTTTTAGAAAATAGTACTAAAATCTTATATATATATATATATATATATATATATATATATATATATTATGCTGATATTTTATTACATTTGAATTTATATGTTGGGAACTATTTTTATTTTAACTTTTTAAGATACAAATAAAAAGTTGTGAGCATATTTTACATTGAATGCATAGTATTGAATTATTTTCAATGTAAAATATAAATTTTGAAAAATACTTTTAACACAAAGTAAGATAAAAAGGAAAAAGAAATATGAGCTTCCGATATTTTATATCAAAAATTAAAAATTTGAAAATTTTCAAATAAGTTTTTTTTTCGGAATCGTATGCTTATTTTATAACAATTAATTTTTTATAATATTTCATTATATTTGTTAACTTACAAGATATTCATTTAGGTGTACTTTTCATAATTAAAGATTTTGTATAATTTCTCTTTGCTTGTTGAAAAACAATGTTTCCCCTTTTGTTTTTTTAATAATTAGGAGGCTAAACAATATGGTCATCTTATAAAAAGAATGATATTTATTTTATTAGAACTTCACTCATATCTGATTAGTAAATTTTTATTTCTAGTGTTAAAGATGAAAATTGAAATACGATGAATATGTGTCAAGCATAATTTACTGTCGACATGATTGACTTGCATAGCAGTGAATTAAATTCCCTTTTTTCCTTAGGTCTTAATCAAATACGCAATGCACATACATGGTTGACAATTATTCATAAAAAGAAGTCAAAGAAAATATTATTTACATCAAACCATTTAAAGCAAAACTTTGACAAATCAAAAGGATTTCTAGCATATCGTATTTTTGAACAATCCGAAATTAAATAAACCATTTACTTGTTTTGAAATTCCTCAATCACAATTAAATTTCATCTTCTTAATTTACTAGCGACTGTTAACTGTCTTCTGGAACAAACATAATCTAGATTCTCGTATTGTAACCATGCTTCTTCCGAAGCGCTGATAAGATGTGGTGTTCAGCAGAAATGTTATGCTGGTCTACAGACATTCACATGGAGAGGTATTACAATTCGCGTACCCTGAGCGTACTTGAGTTTCGGGTTTTCGGCATAGAAATGGATACCTTATACTAATATATACACATCTGTATTTAAATGTGTTAAATATTGTATGTTGTATGTGTGTGGGGTTTGTGCGTGGGGAAATAAAGCTAAGAGTTCTACGACGTATGCCTCGTTTTTCTCAACTCAGCCACAGCCACTTATAATCTGGCTGAAAAAATTGCACCCTACAATAGGAAGTATTCTTAACTCTGGTCGAATATATTTTAAATTATCAGTTAATGCATTTTATATTCCAATTTAACTTATTCTACCTTATATATTCTACCTTCACTGTATATTAGACCCTGTTCTAAAACATTCGAGACACATGCTTAATATAATGTAAATTATGTTCTACTTCTAAATAAGATTCTGGATTTTAGTGTTCTAAGTTCTTATCTAACATTTCCGAGATATTTATTAAAATATGGTCTGACTACATACTAGATTTTAATCTAACATATTTGAGATTCATGTTTCATATGTTCTAAATTATGTACTAATAATATTTAAGATTATGGCCTATAGTGTTTTAAATTATTTTCTAACATATTCGAGATTCTTATTGAACATATTCTAAATGATGGTCTAACAGCTTTTAAAATTGTGTTCTAGCATATACTAGATTAACGTTTTCCAGATTAATCTACATAATATATTATAAATTACGTTTTAAAATATATAAGATTAATGAGAGATTTATATTCTTTTCTAACATATTCTAGATAACATATGTTTCTCTTATATGTTCTTTATTGTTTTACATTGTTGTTTCCTAAAATCACACAACTTTGTATTATTCATAATAACAATGTACTATTTTTCAAACTAACAATATTAATACCACTATTTTAAATAAGTATAACCTGATCAGTGTAACAATTCTCTTCATATTGACACTTCCAATTTTCTTTTACACAAAATGGTATTATTTTCTCCACCTAAAGATTTAATTATACTCATTTTATTCTTAAAGATGGCTTCCTTCTTCGAAACCCAAATGATTATCGTCTTCGGTGCATTTCGTTTAACTTGTCCCAATTTTTCTGGTGTCCATAGTTACTTATTAAATGTTCTTTCTAATTAAGAACGATATTCCTAATCATTTAAAACTCTCGCATACTATTGCTTAATTGTTTACTTCTGTTCATCTTGAAGTGAATTTTCTTGGATAATTAATTACTGATCGGAGATGTGTTCTCTTATTTGTCTCGCTTTCGATCTTCTTCCGAAGTTTTAGATTGTAGTGATCCAAAGCACTTCATAATTTAAGAGGAACCAATTATATTAATTACTTCAAATGGTGGTGCCATTTTTAAAAATATTCTTATTAGGAATTCATTGATTCTAGAAACTTTATCGTGCTAAATTTGCTGCTTAAAGACAAATGTCTAAATCTGTAATTAAACTCTTAAATTCGGCTAATTGTAATTGGAACTAGATATTAAAATTCATTCAGTATTTTCATATACATTTAATGTTATATATAGAATAAATGAACCACTTATATTGATTACTTTAAATGGTAATGCCATTTTTTTATAAGAAATTAGGAATTTAATGTTTCTGGGAATTTTATCATGTTTAATTGCTGCTAAAAGATAAATATCTATCATTCTATCAAAATATATCTATCTATCATTTCATCTTACTCTTAAACTCAGTAAATTGTATTGGATCTAGAGATTCAAATCCATTAATTATAATTTTAATTCGATATATAAAATAACATTATACATATCTGTATTTACTTCTCTTAACTCTTAATATGATTTAGTCATTCCTTGCCTATGTTGTAAAATGAAAAAAAAAAAGCAAATATTTTATATACACTGAAGTGACAAAAGTCATGGGATAGCAATATGCAAATTTTCAGATGGCAGTAGCATCGCGTAGAACAGGTATAAATACGCGGTGCTTTCGCAGAGCTTTCATTTCTGTTCAAGTTATTCATGTGAAGAGGTTTTGACGAGAAGATGACCGCACGAAGGGAATTAACAGACTTTGAACGCGGAATGTTAGTTGGAGCTAGACGCATGGGTCATGCCATTTCGGAAATCGTTAGGGAATTTAACATTCCCAGATCCACTGTGTCAAGAGTGTACCGAGAGTATGAAATTTCAGGCATAACATCCCACCATGGACAGCGCAGTGGTCGACCGCCTGCACTTAACGACCGAGACCGACGTCTGCAAAGAGTCGTAAATTCTAACAGACAAGCAACACTGCGTCAAATAACCGCAGAAATCAATGTGGGACGTACAAGGGACTTGTCTGTTAGAACTGTGCGGAGAAATTTGGCTTTCTTGGGCTATTCCAGCAGAAGACCGACTCGAGTGCCTTTACTGACTGAGCGACATCGCTTGCAGCGACTCTCGTGGGCACGTGAGCATATCGGTTGGTCCCTAGATGAATGGAAAACCGTGGCCTGGTCCGATAAGTCACGATTTCAGTTGGTAAGAGCTGATGGTAGAGTTCGAGTGTGGCGCAGACCCCACGAAGCCATGGACCCAAACTGTCAGCAAGGCACTTTTCAAGCTGGTGGTGGCTCCGTAATGGTGTGGGCTGTTTTTTCATGGCATGGACTTGGTCCTCTGGTGCGACTGGACCGAACATTGACTGGAAATGCTTATGTTCAGCTACTTGGAGATCACTTGCAGCCATTCATGGACTTTGTGTACCCAAACAACGATGGGATTTTTATGGATGACAATGCGTCATGTCACCGGGCCACAACTGTTCGCGATTGGTTTAAAGAACATTCTGGACAATTCCAACGAATGATCTGGCCACCTAGATCGCCCGACATGAATCCCATCGAGCATTTATGGGACATCATCGAGAGGTCTGTTCGTGCCCAAACTCCTGCACCATCAACGCTTTCACAATTATGGACGTCTATCGAGACAGCATGGCTCAATATTCCTGCAGAAGACTTCCAACGACTTGTTGAATCCATGCCACGTCGAGTTGCTGCACTTCGCCGGGCGAAAGGAGGGCCGACACGATATTAAGAGGTATCCCATGACTTATGTCACTTCAGTGTAAATCTACATGTCAAATCCTTCTTTCATCATCAGTTCAGTATCCTCAAGTTTACAAATTGATATAAAAATGTTTGGAGTGCTTTAGTTTACTGCAGCTTTTTCGATTCTACAAAAATTTCAAAAAAAGTTTTTTCAAACTTATTCATTTTATATTTAAATATTAACATTTTATCAAAGTGTTTTCAATAAAAATGGAAGGGAAAATAACATTTAACATTTCCTATTTCAAAATATTCAATTATATTTCAACTTCGATTGTTCCAATAAAAATTCAACTAAAAAGAAAAAGCTATTGTGTTTATTTGCTCAATTCTGCTTTAGTCTGCTCTGCTGTTTCTGAAATTTCTGCTTATTAAAAATAAGCAGCCATGAATCTTTTTAAATGAGTCAATATCTTTTTCGAAAGATCTCCAACAATTTCTATAAAAATGGAATTGACGATATTTATCGTGTTGAGTTTCAACGCCTAACACCGATTTAAAACTAAGCAAAATCTTGTAGCGTGAACGTTCCGACCATCGAATCGGAGAAGATAACATCAATATTCTGTACTTAGGCCATCCTCATTGCCCATAAGGAGGAGAATGTGGAATTACTTTTATTGTGGGGAAAGATGCTTTATCAGGCATTAGTGCTGCTGCCTAATCTGGAAGTATTGGCACTCTTTGAGGAAGAGCTTTTGCTTTTTAGGTCAGAATGTGGGATTTCTTTTTGGTTTTAGAACTGATGGTGGGGTTTTCTGTTTTGTGGTAGGAATGTTTCTGTAAATGGCTTCCTTTTCAGTTGTATGAAGATTTATGGTTGATTAATTCAACTGACTTTAAAAAAGAAGTTTGAAAGTAGTAGAAGTAACATTAAGAATCATTGCTATTCTATTGCATCTGATACAAGAGTGGATCTACATTGAATTTTTGTTTTTAACATATTTCGCCAAATTTTAAGTTGAGCTGACAATATACATTTCTGCGCATTTAAAAATTAGAAACAAACTCAAGAAGTGCAATATACAATTGCATCTTGTATATTGCACAGTAATTTAATCTTGTATATTGCACAGAAGTGCAATATACAAGAAGTGGATATACAATTTTCTGCCCTGTAAAATTTTGGATGATATTGGCATCATCCTCAAAATCAGAATACCAAGAAATCGAAAATACCCTCAAACCCTCCGCCCCCCTCCCCTAAAGAAATAAAGCAAATAAGAAAACGAAAACCTCACGCTATTCTCCGAAGTTGCCTGCGAGAAATGAAGCCTGAACAGAACTTCTGTGCAACATTTTCCGAACAATGGCCACACCAGGCAGAAAGAAATCCTTTTTTTTATCCCCTTCCTTTTTCAGCATGTATAAATCTAGTTCAGTTCTATTCGCTGCCAGCTACATTTAAATTGGATTTCGAACAGAAAGCAAGTTTTTCTTCAAATTTTCTGTATCCATTCCCTTCCGCAAAGAAGCGACTGGGAAAAGAAATGAAACGCACTTTCGCTTCAGACACCTTACACAAGCTACTCGAAGCACCGTAAACTTCTTTTATGGAATCTATTTCATTTTTCAGCAAACTTGTGCGAAATAGACAGGGGGAACATCGGAGTGTTGTTGTGACGAGCAAGTACAATTGAAATGCTCACGAAGAAAAATTGGTATTTACACTTGTTCAACGCTTTGAATATATTGTTTTTTTTTGTTCGCCTTTTGTCATTTCCGTATGAATTTTATTTCTAAATAGAAAAAAATGTGTTACTAGTCTTTTTCAAAACTGAGTTTTCATTTCATTTTTCAATTCCTTCTATTAACTCACACTCTCCCTATATATATCTTGCTCAAATTTTATATCCATAATATCCTTTTATCCATAATATACTTTTAATCCATATTATCCATAATATAATATCCTTTTATCCATAATATACATAATATAATCCATATTATCCCTAATATACTTTTTATTCATTTACTCAAGTTTAAATACATTTTTTGAACTTGTAGGGGATGACACTTGATGTTACAGTTTTTTCAATTATTAATTCAGTAATTAAATTTAATTGATTAATTTTAGTTTTTTTTTAGATTTAAGTTGCATATATCTACCAATAGAGGCCGCCAGATAAACTTAAAAAAATGAATGGAAATTATTTATAAAGGACTTTCTGCAATATATTGATAAAAAAATAGGAATTGACTTAAAAAATATTTTTTTATATTACTCGTTTAACAGATGTTTCAATATAAAAAATGAATATGTTGATATTGCAGATTGGCAATGGAGTTATGAATGTTTTTTGAGTGACTTTGCTATCAAATCTGAAATTAAACAAAGCAGTTAATATGTTCGAAATATTTAATATGTTCAAAGGTTTCTAATGATTAAGTTATTCTTACTCGTCCATATAAATTTTCTTCTTGAAGTTACAGTTTTTTTTACTTTTTAATGCCATTTATTAATGTATTACTGAAGAATATTTGTTCGAAAAATGTGTTTGTCTAATTAATTAAAGCAATCTGATCTAAAAATATGTAAATTAAAAAAAAAAAAAAAATAATAATAGAATTAAAAAAAAAAAAAAAAAAAAAAAAATTGAATATATGTGTTGTCAGTTGTGACAAATCCTGTGTGTCCTGCAGTGCAGGGCGATCATCCTATGAGTAATATGTTCATGGATGGGGGGAAAGTGGCACCTTCTGTTGGTATGGAGCATCTGAAGGTAGAAGTGTTGCTTGGCTTCAAGCCGCTGAGGACGGATAACAATAAATTCCGGGAGAACTACCTCACATTTGCGTGGGGGAAATCCGAAACACTCTCACTAAGTAGTCCGACTAAAGAATCAATATGCTGAATATCACACACTCCATCGAGTTTTCTCGGTTCTTGAAACATTGTCTTCAACAAAGCCGTAAAAGAGTTGAACCTTAGTCTTAATACTCATGAGCCGTAAACGTTGCCAGTGACCCCTGTGTCGGACATATAGAATATATAAAAAGCTTATAAAACAAATCAAAATGAACTAAATATATATAAAGTTCGAAGTTATCATGGTAGAATTACTTGAAAATATAAGATTTTCTTACTCATGTAAAAATGTATTAAATAAAGAAAAATTGAATTTGTCAGGTGCAATTTAACTTAAAGAAATACACAAAAATTGTAATCGTTTTCATTAATCTCTCTTGTAATTAGTATTTGTAATAAACTTTTGATACTGTAAACAAACATTTAAATACGCCATGTATCTTAGTTAAAAATTGCATCATTAAACTTTAAAACTGAAAGGATTAAAAACATATCCATAGTAATTTATTTAAAAAAATATGTATTAATCAAATAGTGTTATTTTTGAAGAGTTTTTAATGTAGTGAACAATAAGTATTGCTCTCCATTCAGTTTTAGTTTTGTTTGGATTTTTAAACCATAAGAACATAAATCTCTAAGGCAACATAAAATACATTGGGAACATCTAAAGTTAATACATATTTTGAAATGTGCCTGAAATGTAAACATACGTATAAATACATATTTAGATTTACTTTCTTAAAAGCCTGCTTTGTATAAAAAATAATTTTAGAATAATAGTTTGAAATACTTTTTTGGTAAAATAAATGGCATTTTAAGAAAGTTGTAACAATATTTGCATGATACTTTTATTTTGTATTATTTGGATTTTAAAGTTATTCGAAAGCACACCCTTTTTTGTATATTATTTTTGATAGAAATAAAACAGAGGATCGTGAGAAATAAATTTTTAATGCTTTATTTCATTTTTTCAATTCCTTCTATTAGCTCACACTCTCCTTATATATATCTTGTTCAAATTTCCAATCGTTCATAAAATACTTTTTATTCATCCACTCAAGTTCAAATACACTTTTTTTGAACTTGTGGATGACACTGGATGTTAGTACAGTTTTTTTCAAATATTAGTTCAGTAATTAAATTTAATTAACTATTTTTTTTTTTAGATTTACGTTGCATATATCTACCAATAGATGGCGCCAGATTAACTTAAAAAAATGAATGAAAATTATTTATAAAGAACTTAATACAATATGGTGAAAAAAAAGTAGGAATTGACATAAAAAGTTGCTTTTATATTACTTGTAATTAATTATATTAACTTCTCATTCTCTTACCTGGAGTGGTCTGATAGATAATCTATGCTTTACTCTAATTGTGAAAGCTAAGTTCAAAAATGTCAACAGTCAAACATAATCGGAGCGATGATATAATAATTCTATTCTTTTTCTCTAAATCCTTGAAATTTTGGAGAAAGGCCATTCATAATGACTGAGAAGTAGCATTTATTTTTCAAACTAAAAAAATCACTAAAGGTCATAATAAAATAAAGAGTATTAAAATACTTAAATTTTAAAATATTATTTCGATCTTATATTCTTCGAGAACATAAATCTAAAAAGTAACAATTCCGAGAAAAATTAATATTTTATAAAATATTAAAAATTTTCTGGAATGCGAATTATTTTAGTATTTATTTGGTAAGATAAGTTAACTTGATAAATCTGTGCATGTTATTTTTCGTTTACTTCGGATGATTACGTTTCTGTGTTTTAAACAACATAAAAATCAAAAAAGATATTCTTGGAAGTATAAAGTTTTCATAATTTTATGCATTCTTTTCGGATAAGATATTAATAGTATTTTGAAAGATAACTTATGTTTTGCAATATACACTGAAGTGACAAAAGTCATGGGATACCTCTTAATATAGTGCCGGCCCTCCTTTCGCCCGGCGAAGTGTAGCAACTCGACGTGGCATGGACTCAACAAGTCGTTGGAAGTCTTCTGCAGGAATATTGACCCATGCTGTCTCGATAGACGTCCATACTTGTGAAAGCGTTGATGGTGCAGGATTTTGGGCACGAACAGACCTCTCGATGATGTCCCATAAATGCTCGATGGGATTCATGTCGGGCGATCTAGGTGGCCAGATCATTCGTTGGAATTGTCCAGAATGTTCTTCAAACCAATCGCGAACAGTTGTGGCCCGGTGACATGGCGCATTGTCATCCATAAAAATCCCATCGTTGTTTGGGTACATGAAGTCCATGAATGGCTGCAAGTGATCTCCAAGTAGCTGAACATAAGCATTTCCAGTCAATGTTCGGTCCAGTCGCACCAGAGGACCAAGTCCATGCCATGAAAAAAACAGCCCACACCATTACGGAGCCACCACCAGCTTGAACAGTGCCTTGCTGACAGTTTGGGTCCATGGCTTCGTGGGGTCTGCGCCACACTCGAACCCTACCATCAGCTCTTACCAACTGAAATCGTGACTCATCGGACCAGGCCACGGTTTTCCATTCATCTAGGGGACCAACCGATATGCTCACGTGCCCACGAGAGTCGCTGCAAGCGATGTCGTTCTGTCAGTAAAGGCACTCGAGTCGGTCTTCTGCTGGAATAGCCCAAGAAAGCCAAATTTCTCCGCACAGTTCTAACAGACAAGTCCCTTGTACGTCCCACATTGATTTTCTGCGGTTATTTGACGCAGTGTTGCTTATCTGTTAGAATTTACGACTCTTTGCAGACGTCGCCGGTCTCGGTCAGGCGGTCAGTCAGTGCAGGCGGTCAGTGCAGGCGGTCGACCACTGCGCTGTCCATGGTGGGATGTTATGCCTGAAATTTCATACTCTCGGCACACTCTTGACACAGTGGATTTGGGAATGTTGAATTCCCTAACGATTTCCGAAATGGCATGACCCATGCGTCTAGCTCCAACTAACATTCCGCGTTCAAAGTCTGTTTATTCCCGTCGTGCGGTCATCATCACGTCAAAACCTCTTCACATGAATAACTTGAACAGAAATGAAAGCTCTGCGAAAGCACTGCGCATTTATACCGGTTCTACGCGATGCTACTGCCATCTGAAAATATGCATATTGCTATCCCATGACTTTTGTCACTTCAGTGTATATTGAAACTAAATCTTTAATAAATCATTTATGAAATTTTTTCGATAGAAATATAATACGAAATATACAACATCATATTTTTTACAGAATTTACGTCTTATTTTTTTTATAGTGAAAAAACTGCAAACTTTATGGCGTTCCGACAAAAACTGGCTTAATTTATAATTACTGGTCTTGTATGTAATTAATATTTTTAAAACGCATGTAAAGTAAGGAATCCACTTTCGTTTTTCCTCTTTTTTTCACATCGTACTAAAATTTTCTCTAAATAATCTGAGGTAAAATGAGAAAAATAAAATCTTTACGTCTTAATTCAAAATTTTTATGTTCATTTATTATAACTTAAGTTAAGTTGAATAGTTTTTGATGAAATCGTGTTGTCAATTAAATGTTCAAGAATTTTTTTTTTATTTTTTCAGTGGTTTTTAAAAGTTGCTGAAAATTAAAACCAGAAAAAAAAAGTTAAAACAATTTTTTTTATACTATTCTTTAAAACTTAATTGTGAATCTTTCACTCTACTAAATGTAGAAACAGAAATGGTATTAAACAATTTAATAGAGGTTCTTAAATAACGATTACGTTTATCCTTTTTTAAAAAAAAGTTTCGTAGTTTAGGTACTTTCAAATTGGAGTTTGATTGTGTACATTTATAATGTCTAGTAAGCTGAGTTAGCTAACCTGAATTTTGTCTTTTAAATAAAATATTAATAATTTTCTTAAAGCAATAAAATTGTAGGAAATATTAAAGCCGTTGTATATTCGTAATTTACTGTTACAAAGAGAACAACAATTAAAAATCGGTTTTGTACTATTTGCTATTTATTTTATTTGCTATTATTTTGATATTTGCTGTTTATTTTTCTGCTATTTTTTTTTATTGGCCGACTCGTAGATCTGTGGCAATGTAGAATTTTTTTATTTTTTTTATTTTTAATTTTTTATTTTTATTTTGGGTAGGTTGGGATAGAATGTAATATTATATTTGGTCCTTCCTTCTTGGTCTGTATTTGAATTTGTTGTGAATATTAATGCACCGAAGTAATTAAAAAAAAAAAATCAAAAAGTAGAATTATAAATAAAATCATGAATTGAAGCATGTAAATTGATTACATTACTTTTCATATCACAGAAAATGTTTATTTTGAGATTTTATATAAGTATTAAATGGAAGAATGATTCCTTAAAATTATTTCTGTGTTATTTTCATGGTAAAAGAAACCTCTTTTACTCTATGTACATTGAATTTTTTTTTTCTGCATTATAAAAAAATAAATAAATAAATAAAAAATATTTCTGTACTACAAAAATATATTAATATTTTATGAGATATAATTTTATTTGTCCTATTAAAAATATTTTAATGATTGCAAATATGTGAAAATGGAATGATATAATTGGTGAGAATCATGAAAATACAGATTTTCTGACACAAAAAGGCCATAATTTACCGTCAAGGCAAGTTCGCCTCAATGTTATATAATCAGAAAAATGGATTGTACCGGTTGGATTTTGTCGGTCCTGTTACTAGGCCTCCCCCTTTATCAGACATAAATCTGTTAGACCTTTTAAGTATAAATTACTCATTTATGAAACTGTGGGATATATCAGAAACTTTTAAATACCGAATTATCGTCGCTGTAATATGTAACAATAAAGAATTTTATTACTTTGAACGTATTCGATTCTTTACGAATTCGATATTCCTACGTTGTTGTACACTAACAAAACACATAACAACACCAGTAAAAATTTCCTTAACAAATGAAAGAAGTAATACATACATTCCCATGATAATAAAAATAAAAAAGTGATTTGCTTAACAATGTTTTTTTACTTTAATTATGGCTCACTTTTCTCATCTTTTTCCACCCTCAATACTTCTGTAAAGGATTTTTTAGCCTCCTGACAATAAGAATGGTGAAGGTGAATTATAGGAACTTCATGCATGTCATGAATATCACAATGACAGTGATGGGAAGAAGGACATAGTCTTGTGGGACGAATTTTAGAGGTAACATCTCCAAATAAATAATTCCAGAAATTGTTTGAAATCCTATCTTTAGATTTCACTGCACAATTAACAAGGTCTGAAAAATAATTTCCGCGTTTCCTTTAAAATACCAGGCGCATAATTTCTATCCAACGCAGTAACTATAATCCACTCTATGATAATGTATAATATTCCACAGATGCCTCACAAACGAGTAATTTAATTTGTTACCTTAGAAAAAATTCAACCAATTGAAAAAATTTTCATGAATATGGAAATCAGTTAATTTATCGATAGCTCAGTCTACATCTGTAGTTAGGTTGCGCTGAGCTGGATACGTAATTCAAAGATAATTTATATTCCCATGGAGTTAGGGTGTGAGTATTTACACGAGTCTCCCCTTTTAACCTTAGCATCTCTCAATTACAATAAAAAAAACCTATATATCATTGCATTAACTGAGATTTGTTTAAATCAGATTGGTCATAACATATTACCATCTTAAAGAAATTTAAAAAATTTGCTTTAGGTATTGAGAGAGATATATCATTTAGAACAGAGAATTATCATTTAACTTACTGTAACGAATATTAACAAATCTATATTTCCAAAATTATGTTTTCTAAAATCATATGTTCTTCTTATATTTGCATAAATCCTATTTTATAATAAAGCATGTTGTAGGCAATATAACTTCGAACTTCCATTAAATTGACGACAATTATTCTTACAATATTTATTAAATTTAAAAGTGCTTGTATTTGGGTATAATTTTTATAACAAGAACAACTCCATCAATGCACCGTGCGCAGTTTGTAAAAGTGCTGGAGACAGAAGCCTTTGAGCCGAAGCAAGCAGTGCCATTTTTCCCATCGTATCTTCAGCGTCCAACTTCGAAACTCCGTTAATTGGTTATTGTTTTGCTGTTTCTCATGCGTAATTTATGCTGCCTTTAAAAAAACATGAATATTTACGAAGGGGAAATACTTCTCAAAACACTTAGTACCCGAAAATCAAAGTGGAGAGGATTTTTTGTTGAAGAAAATTGTGCAAGTCTGGTTTGGGAAATAAGAATTGAATTTTAGCTCGCTTCATATGTGAGTAAAGAACTGAAAGTAAAAATGCATATTTTTTTTTAAACCAACTTGATTAGGAGCGCTTGCGCATTTTGTATACATTTTGCTTTTGTAATAAGTGTGTTTACATTTATGTATGCAAATGCTCAAGAAAGAGTTTTTTGTGCGATGAAGATTTGCGTGAGACTTCTAATAGTCTTGCAAAAGATGCAGTCATTACTGAAGAGTGTAATAGTTTCTCAACTAAGTGAAAATGAAATTGAACATAGAATGGAGGGAAGAAAAAACAAATTGAATTTTGAGTTTTGGATACAGGGCACGCTAGGATAGAGTATAATATTTTATTAGATCCTTTATTTATGAGCTTTTTAGGAGTATGTTTTGTATTTTAATGAGCACAAATAAAAAAAAATCGAAAAGTATGATATAGGAAAATGATGAATAGATGTAAACATGTAAACAAATTTGGCTAATTTAATATCACTGAAATAATTATTTTATGTTTACATGTAAATATTAATTACAAGTATGTGCCTTCTTAATATTTTTCTCTTATTTTCATTAGGCTTAAAAGAAAAAAAAAATACTTGATATGTATTGAATTTATAGTTTGTGATTACTACAAAAATGAATTTTGTGGTCTGAAATGTTATATCTTTTTTAGACAATAAAAATTATATTCTTTCCACATTGCCATTATCATTTATTCGTTTTAAGGGGCCTTTTGTGAAAAATCTTTTAGTATAAAAAATTCAAAGGAATAGTTATTTTCAAATTTATGAACCGCTTTTAAGCATGTAAATAGATTTGGGAAATGTTTACGCCTCGCAAAATGAATATTTTAAGTTATTTCATATCAAAATGCTAATTAGTAAGATTCATTCATTATATTATATATCCTTTGCTTTCGATAGGCTTCACGCAAAACAATGCAATTTCCTAATATGCATTAAGTTTTTTTTTATTATAAGAATTACATATATTTTCTAAAAATATTATGTCTGATTAGATCATCAAAATTTAGGTTATATGCATTGTGTAAAAAATTAATTATTTTCATTAATTATTATATTATCATTATTATGATCAAAAGTGATTAATAATTTTTTAAATATATAAACTAATTTGATTTCTTTGATTTGATCATGAATATATATATATATATATATATCTGTCAATATCCCTTTCGAAAGACCTTCAGCAATGGCTATAAAAAACGTGATTGGCGATATTTATCGTGTTGAGTTTCAGCGCCAAAGGTCGATTTAAAACTTCGTAAAAGCTTATAAAGTGGACATTCCGACCCTCGAATCGGAGGAGATACCAGCAATATTCTCCACTCAGGCCATCCTCATTGCCCATAAGGAGGAGAAATTTTAATTACTTTCATTGTGGGGGAGGAGGGCTTATCTGGCTTTAGTGCTGGTATATAATCTGGAAGTATTGGCCCTCTTTGAGGATGAGCGTCTCGGAGGGTGTGTCCTATGCCAGCTTATTCCAAGGTTCCCCGAAAATCCCACATGCTACGCCTTTGGTCACAAAAAATCTGTTGCAAAATGCACCTACTAATACTAACAATCCTAATGCTAATAGTACTAACATTACAGCTGACTCAGCCAATAAAGCGCTTTATGTTTTAACTGAGATCGTCAATCTCTTTAATATGTTTGGCGGGCTAGACAATATCTATACGCAATTTAAGAATGCAAATAACCCTTTTGAAAAGATGCAGCTTCTGTTTACATTAATTAATTAATTCTTTTATTTTTAATTGCGCAATTTCTTTTTTTATTTATTTATTTTTTTTACTCCGATTTTTTACTTACTTTTTCTTTCTTTTTTACTAACACTGGACATAATTATGCTCACTGCTTTTTGTTTTAGTCATGTATGTTTTCCCATGAACCTTATTGTGCCAGATTTGGAGTCTGGGGCCATAAATCGGCCAAGGTACTCCGTGCGTGGAATGATGATGATGATTGAGGATGAGCTTTTGGTCTTTAGGTCAGAATGTGTGATTTCGTTATGATTTTAATTGTTTGGAGATGTATAGTTTATTAATTCAACTTACTTTAAAAAAGAAGTTTAAAAGTAGTAGAAGTAGAATTAAGGATCATTGCTGTTCTGTTGCTTCCAATCCAAAACTGCTTATATTTTATAGCAATTTATAGCTGATTCATATATGAATGTCTTATAGAAATAAATGTTATAACTTTAACAATATTTTATTATTTAATTTTTATTTGTTTTAACTATTTTTTTATTGGAAAGCATAAAAGAATATTCCAAAACTTTTCTACTATATGTTTTCTCTATTTCTTAAGAGATAAAAAGCTGCAGAAGTGAGTAACAAATAGTGTAAATAAGGAGAGTATTTTTGTTTAAAATTGTTTATTTATATAAAGATTTCTATAAAATATTATCCATACCCTTTGAGTTGTGACGATAAATTTTCTAACGATGTGTAAAGTTATAGAGTTTTAAAATTTAAAATTGTCTATCTAAAATCGCAAACATTTTTTTTAATTATATATAGTTTTCCAAATTTTAATAGAATATTTGAAGATTTAGTGCCCCAAATATTATTTTATAAAATAAAATTATACGTTATAAAGTTTGTCAAGTTGTAAGAGTATTAGCAACATTAGTTCTTGAATACTGTTGTTGAGAGATTAGAGACTACATATATGATACAGAAACTGATTTACATATAAATTCCTGATAGAAGCAGTATTCCAACTAGAATAATATTTAAAATGTTTCATTTAGATAGTTTTTATCTCAAATTATAATATTTATATTCAATCTCAAGAAAATGACAGACAGTAATACAAATCATGGAACATAAAAAAAAGAAGGAATAGAACTGCATGGAATATTTATAATGAACTTCAATTTTTAATTAAAATTTTACATATACATAAAATCAAAAAGACAACATTTACACATTTGTGTTTCAAAATTAGATATAAACACATGAATTATTACATCTTTCTGATTTTGGAAAAAAAGCAAAATAACTCAATGGTGTTAGCTGCACGCTAACTCCACTGGCCCATAAATCATTCATTTCAATCTCCTTAAAACTACAAGAAAATTATGCACCTGATAGAAAATTAAAAAGGATTTCTCAAAAACGCAATACAGCACGTTTATCAGACAATAATCACTGATGTGTGTTTCAAAATTAGAAATAAACAGATAAACACAGTCAATTTTCTAATATTGTATAATATCAGAATTATCCAATGATGTTAGCTGGAAGTTAACGCTACTGGCCTACAAAATAGCATTAAAGTCAACTGAAAATCACTAACAATAAAGTAAACCATACAAAGATTAAAAAAAGAACTGATCTATTATGACTTTTTATGAGTTATTTTTTTTAATAACCACACAAAGTAAGTTTTTTTAAGTTTAGCACACAATGTAGAATTCTGCGTATTTTACAACTATAAATAAACACTTGAAGTACTATCTCTTTTCTGGTTTTGGATGATATTAGCATCATCCTCAAACTCAGAATAACAAGCAATCGAAAATATACTCCTCCTCCCCTATCCCCAAGAAATAAAAGTAAAGAAGAAAAAAGTAAAATAAGAAAACCAAAACCTCACGCCATTCTCCGAAGTTGCCTACGAGGAATGAAGCCTGAACAGAACATTTTTCGAACAATGGCCACGCCAGGTGAGAAGAAATTCATTCTTCCTTTTTCAGCGTGTATAAATCTATTTCAGTTCTATTCGCTGCCAGGTACATTTAAATTGGATTTCGAACACAAAGCAAGTTTTGCTTCAAATTCTCTGTATCCGTGACGGTATATTTCATTCCTTCTTCTGTAAAGAAGCGACTGGGAAGAGAAATGAAACACACCTTCGCTGCAGACACCTTACGCAAGCTACTCGAAGCACCGTAAACTTCCTTATGGAATCTATTTCACTTTTCAGCAAACTTGTGAGAAAGAGCGGAAACATCAGTGCTGTTGCGACGAGCAAAGTACAAATGAAATGCTCACGGTGAAAAATGAGTTTTTACACTTGTTTAACGCTTTGAATGCATTTTTTTTTTATTCGCTTTCTGTCAATTCTGTCAATTCATTTTTACAGCGACAAATTGTATTACCTTTTTAAAAAACAGCGTTTTTATTTCTTTTTAAATATATTTTTGCATTTAGAATTTTAAAATAACCATGTTGAGATTGCTCACTGTCTATGTAGCTGTGATTGTTTTGGGAGCTGTGATTTTTCCCTTCGAATCCGAAATCGAAGAAAACTACCAAAAATAGTAAATAGTTTTAAAAATTTTCTAATGATTCAGTTATTCTTAATTGTTATAACTTACTTAACATTTCAAAATAAAAAAAAGGAGTGAAGTATATTTGCGGTGTACAGAGTTAAGTGATATCTTTGTTTGTCCCTTTAAAATTAAAGATCTGATTAAAAAAAGGGCATGCTTTAAAGAACACTAATAACATAATTAAAAATTTATAGTTTCTGAAATAATTAATTAATTGTTAAAAGGATTAATTAAAGCCTCTTTTTTAGGGATATAAATGATTATACGTCTTTTTTTGCTTTTTTAAGATTTATTCAAAATGTTTCATTTATATCGTAAACTTTAGCACGGTTGTAGTTAACATGGCCGCTACCACCCACTAGTGGGCGTTCTAGCTTTCATGGTGGGTGGTAGAGATTTGTCGTTACTGACATATTTTCCTTTTTTTAATTTAATTGATTTTTTTTTAAATGTTGAAATAGAGAAATTGTATTGTTTGTATTGAAATAGAAATTGTATTAAAATTGTATCGTTTAAAATTGACTGCTATATCAAAATATTAGTGAAATAATATTCACAGCCTCAACATCAGTAATCTCATTAATAATTTAATGAATTAAATGTAACTTCATCAGATTTAGTGCTTATGTGCATGCAAAGACTAATTAAACGATTGATTTATATATAGTAAGTTGTTTTGTCTGTCATAAAATATTTAGTTATTATCATAATATCATATTCTTTAACTTGCTCCAAATCTACATATCTACTTCACTACTTTATAAATCACCACAACTGAGAAACAAGTGATTAGGAGATTTCACTGTTAAAAAATATACAAAAATGGGCGGTAGGTATAAAAGTTGACTAACCCTGCTGTAACCAAACGTTTTTTCCTTTTCTGCCTACAGAATTTTCCTCACACTAGCTTGTATTAGTTGCCAGATGTACACACGGAATTTTTTACGTATTTTACTATAAGTATTAGAAGGTATTTGTTGTTTGATAAATAAAATTTAGGATTCATGTTTAAAGCATTCAAGTTCCATATAAATTGAAAATATTTGATGTCTAGAAAAATAGTTGTTTACCTAGTTACAAACTAGATCTTTTAATCCCTTCTAATATCTTCCTTGAACATGAAAGAAGGAAAATTAAATTAGTACATTTCAAGTTTAAGCAAATTGATTAGTAAAGCAATAATACATATTATACTCAACTAAAATATTTACGATACTGTCATGCTTGAGAATTACTTGCCAATTCATAGAAACTTACTTTTAATTTACATTTACAAAATCCCCCATGCATTTAGTTGCATCAGCAGCCATAAAGTAACTTTTTGTAATTTTGCTTTGTTAAAAAAAAAAAAAAAAAAAAAAAAAAGAATTTGATGATTTTACACGCACAGATTCTTGTCAATACCATTGTTATTGATAATATGATTTAATCTAATGTCTCACCCCCTTGTAAGCTAAAAATCGATTTTCTATTATAAGCATTCAACATGCAACATTTTAAAATTGCGTATTATAAATTACCTACACTCTAGACAGAAGTTTTGGTCTAATTTTTATAACTGGAAAAACTCCATGAATGCACCCTGCGCAGTTTGTAACAGTGCTGGAGACTTTGAGCTGAAGCTAGCAGTTCCATTTTTTCCCATCGTATCTTTAGCATCCAACTCCAAAACTCCCGTTAATTGGACATTGTTCTGCTGTTGCCCATGCATAATGTATGCTGCCTTTAAAAGTGCATGAATATTTACGAAGTGGAAATACTTCTCAAAACACATAGTACCCAAAAATCATAGTGGAGAGGATTTTTTTGGAAGAAAATCATACAAGACTGGTTTGTAAAAGAAGAATTGAATTTTAGGTCGCTTCAAATGTGTTTAAAGAACGGAATGTAAAAATGCATATTTTTTTATACTTGATTGGAATGCATACGTACTTTTACCACATTTTGCTTTTGTAATAAGGGTGTTTATATTTATGTATGCAAATGCTCAAGAAAGAGTTTTTATGCGTTGAAGATTTGCGTGAGTCTTCTAATAGTCTTGCCAAAGATGCAGTCATTACGGAAATTTGCACTCTTTTCTTAAGTAAGTGAAAATGGAATTAGAAAGACAAGGGAAGGAAAAAACAAAATGAATTTTGAGTTCTCGGTGCTCATTTTCATAATTAAAGATTTTGTAAAATTTCCGTTGCTTATCTATAAACAACTTTTTTTTTATTTTTGTTTGCTTAACAATCAGTTGGCTAAACAATATGTTCATCTACAGAAGAAGCATAATTTTTTATTAGTACCTCACGCATGTCTGCATAGTGTTTTTGTTACTAATCATCAGAGTCCGGCAGCGCGGTAGGACACCTCAGGAGTTGTCTACTCATGGATGGAGAAAAAGAAGCAGCTTCTGCTGTGATGGAGCACCCATAGTCTAATTAGTTCCATATCTGAATAGTAAATTTTAGTATCTAGTGTGAAAGACGACTTGTGTTCGATTTCATTGGTGGTTTGTGCTACTTTTTACTTTGGAATATAATGAATAGCGGCAAGCACAATTCATTATCGTCCGAAATGCTTTGGCGCAAAGTGAATTTAATTTGTGGTTTTTCCTTTCTTTTTCAAATACGGATGAACATGTCTGGTAATTATTAATAAAAGAACTCTTAGAAAACATTACTTATAATCACACCATTTAATCAAAACTTTGACAAACACAAGTGTTTGTCAGCACAGCATATTCGTGTAGAATCTGAAATTATATCAAACTTTTAGTTGTTTTGAAATTTCTCAATCAAAATTAAATTGCATCATTTTTTGCCAGCAACTGTTAAATTTGGTGTGTTTTAAACATATTCTAGATTCTAGAATTTCAACCATATTTCCTCCTGCGAACTGACAAAAGCGTTCAGGAGAAATTGTATGCTGTCACAACACAACACACGACACACTGAAAAACACACGGAAAAGAAGTATATTTCGCTTACCCTGCGCGTACCGCAATTTCGGGTTTTCGGCTTAGAAGTGGAATCCTTATACTAATATATACTTATATGTCTTTAAATGTACTAAATATTGTATGCCACTAATTGCATGTGTGTGGCGATTGTGCGTCTGTAAATAAAATTGTTCTCCAATTCTCCAACCTGTGCTTCAAGTATCTCAAACCAACCATGCCCACTTACAATCTGGTTGGCCAACTTGCACACTGTAGTATGAAATATTCTAAAATCTGGTCGAATATATTTTAAATTATGGGTTAATGTATTTTAAATTCTAGTGAACTTATTCTAATTGTCTCATTACATATTAGATTCTGACCTAACATATTTGAGATACATGTTTAATGTACTCTAAAAACAAGATTCTTCCTAATATGTTCTAAATTTTTATCTAACATATTCAAGATTCTTAACGAACATATTCTAAATTACGGTATAACAACATATAAGATTGATTTGGAATGTATTCTTGATTATTATCTAACATTTTCCAGATTCTTGTCTAACATATTCGAAATTATGGTTTGAAGCATAAAAAATTATTGTTTAATTCATTCTAAATTGTGGTATCACTACAAATTTGATTATGATATAAAATATTCGAGTTTCATGTTTAATATACTGCAAATTATGTTCTAGTTGTACATCATATTCTGGCCTATTGTGTTCTATATTCTTATCTAAAATAATCATTCTTATTTAACTTTTTCTGAATTATAATCTAAGAACATATAAGACTGGGTTCTAATATATTCTAGATACCTATACAACATATTCGATATTCTTGTCTAACCTATTCTAAATTAGGGTTTAGAACATATAAGATTCGTGTCTAATATATTCTAAATTATGGTTTAAAACATGTAAGATTTTTTAAATATACTTTAGATTCTTGTGTCGCATATTCTAGTTAGCATACGATTCTTTTATGTTTTCTTTAATGTTTAACATAGATTCTTACCTTAAATCACAAGACTCTAGATTCTTATAAATATATCGTATCATTTTTGAAACTGCAAATAATATTAGTGTCATTTTGAAATAAATGATATTTTATCAGTTTAAAAAAATCTTTTTAGCGTTTTAAACTTTGCTTATACAGAATGGCAACATTTCCTCTATCTAAAGATGTAATTATACACTTAAGGAGGGCTTCCTTCCTCGCAACGCAAATGTTTAATGTCTTCGCTGCATTTAGTTTAACTTGTCACACGTTTTCTGGTATCCATAGTTACTTATTAAATTTTCTTTCTAATAAAGAACGATATTCCTGGTCACTTAAAACACTCGCATAATATTGCTTAATTGCTTATTTCTGTTTATCTTGAAATAAATTCTTGGATAATTAATCACTGATAGGATATGTGTTCTCTTACTTGCCTCGATTCCGATTTTCTTCCGAAGGTTTCGGTTGTACTTATCTAAGGCACTTCAAATTTATGTGGAACCTATTATATCAATTACTTTAAATGGTGGTACCATATTTAAAGAAAAAAAAATCTTATTAGGAAAATGTAAAGACTCTAGAAACTTTATCATGCTTAACTTGCTGCTTAAAGACAAATATCTAAATCTTTAACCATACTCTTAAATGTTAATTTTAATTGGAACTAGACATTAAAATATAATATGTATACTTTAATATACTTTTAATTCTATACATATAATAAAAGCATACATATCTGTATTTTCTTCATTTCATTCCAAGATATCATCTTTCAGATATTTTATATAAATTCACATGTAAGTTTGTTCTTTCATCAATCGTCTATAGTGTATTATATTCTAAAAAAAACATTTAGATTTTAAACGTTCACCAGAAAATTGAAACCACATTGAAAAAAAAACCACCTCTATTTCACCTTAAGAAAGAACCTTCAATTAACTTTTGGAAGATCATAATTTCAAATTGATATAACCAGCAGCAATAAATAGATTTTTGCGATTCTTTACAAATTCTAATAACTTATTTTTTTAATCTGTTCACTTTATATTTAAAAATTTTAACATTTAATCAAAATAGTTTAAATGAAAAAAGAAAGTAAAATATCAGATAATATTTCAAGTTTTTAAATATTGAATAATTTTCCAACTTCGGTTTTTCAAATAAAATTCAATTAAAATTACAAAAAAAAAAAGTTTATTTATTAACAAATAGGGAAAAATTTGTAGATGTGGCTAATCAGCTTTCCATCACAAAACTTTGACATTTTATGCACTTTTTTTACAGGAAATAAAAGATCCATTAATCTCTTTAATATGAGTCAGTATCCCTTTTGAAAGATCTTCAGCAATGGCTATAAAAATGTGATTTGCGATATTTATCGTGCTGATTTTCAACGCCAAACGCCGATTTAAAACTACGTAAGAGCTTGTAACTCGGACGTTCCGACCATCGAAGAATCAGAAGAAAAAAACTGCAATATTCTCTACTCAGGTCATCCTCATTGCTCATAGGGAGGAGAAAGTGGAATTACTTTTATTGTGGGGAAAGATGCTTTTCCAGGCTTTAGTGCCTGCTGTGTAATCTGGAAGTATTGGCACTCTTTGAAGATGAGATTTTGGTTTTTAGGTCAGAATGTGTGATATTTTTTCTCTTTAGAACTGGTGGTGTTTTTTTTTCTTTCTTTTTTTGTTTTTTTTGTGGTAGAAAGTTTCGGGAAATTGCTTCCTATTCAATTGTTTGAAGATTTATGGTTTATTAATTCAACTAACTATAGAAAAAAATTCAAAAGTAGTAGAAATAGCATTAAGGATCACTGCTGTTCTGATCCAAGAGTGCTTATATTTTATGGCAATACAGCCATATATGTTTGATGTTGATAAGCTTGTAAGTTTGAAAGCATATATATGGCTGGGGATAAGTTTTAAGTTTGTGCAGTTACATCAGCATTATGAAAAGGAATTGTTATAGAACTGTAGTTTTAATCCCTTTGATTTATTGATAAGTTTCTTTGTGTTCAATTATTTTTTTATTTATATAAAATTTTGAAGAAACTTTTACACTTATACTCTGGTGAGAAATATTCTATGGAAAGTGCAAAATTCAGGAGTTTTGAATTTGGAATTGCCGAAATGAAATCAGAAACATTTTAGAGAAGCATTGAGGAATATGTTTTGAATGATCCATATACATTCAAAGTATTAGGTCTCAAAAAATATTTTAACAACTAGTTACAAATCAAATCCTTGGATATCTTCTGATTTCGTCGTTGGTTTTAAAAGAAAGATAAAAAATAAGTACCTTAAAAATTTAGCCAAATTTAGTAGCGAACTAATAACACATATTAAACTCAATTACAATACACAGAACACTGCCATGCATGAAACTCGCATGCTAAAACATGGAAATTTAATTTTAATTTGTGAAACCCCACTTGCTTTTAGTCGCATTAGCAGCCATAAAGTAATTGTTGAAATTTTGCTGACTTTGTTAAAAAGAGGAATTAGAGGATTTTACATGCATACTTTCGTGTCAATACCTTGGGAAATAATTGCCCATTGGTATTTATTATGTGAGTGTATCTAATGTCTTGTCACACTGTAAACTAACAATTCATAAGACGCTTAATCTAACTTTATCAATAATGTAAGACGATAGTTTTCCGTTATGAATATTCAACACTCAAGCATTTCAAAATTACGTATTTTAAAATTATCTGCACTCTTGACAGTCATTTGGGTCTAATTTTTATAACAGAAACAACTCCATAAATGCACTGTGAGCAGTCTGTAAAAGTGCTGGAGACAGAAGCCTTTGAACTGAAGCAAACAGTGCCATTTTTCCCATCGTATCTTCAGCGTCCAACTTCGAAACTCCATTAATTTGACATTGTTCTGCTGTTGCTCATGCATAATGCTGCCATTAAAAGTGCACGTTTATGAAGGGAAATACTTCTCAAAACACTTAGTACACAAAAACCAAAGTGGAGTGGATTTTTTTTTCCTTTTTGGAGATAATTCCACAAGTTTGTTTTGTAAACAACGAAATAAATTTTAGGTCACGTTATATGTAAGTAAAGAACAAAATGTAAAAATGTATATTTTTTATAAACTCCTAGATTTAGAACGCATACGTACTTTAATCACATTTTGCGTTTGTAATAAGGGTGTTTATATTATAAAGAAAAAGTGTGATTATAAAGAAAATTATGAACGATTGCTAATCATCTTAACTCATTTGGTTATTTTAAAGTCCCAAAAATAATTATTTTTAGTTAAATGTATAAATATTAATTCGAACTTTGCTGTTTCGAAATTATTTTTACTAAGAGTCAAGACAATTAGTTCAATTAGTTAACATGCGTGGATCTTCTTTATATTTTTGTTTACTATAATACTTACTTACATGATCTAAAAATATTATATGACAATAATGGAATTTTGTTAGCACATAAGAAATATGCATTGCCATCATCTACTTTGTGCTTTAATTGGTTAAAATAGATGTATTTAAGTAACAAATTGAAAAGGAGGATTATATACAAAAATATTATTAAACATTATTTAAACATGTAAATCAATTTGGAACATTTATTTTCCAAGAAAAAAGAGTATTTTCAGTTAATATTAAAATATTAATTAGAAAGATTCCTTCTGAAATTATTTATCTTTTGTTTTCGATATGTGCCATGCAAAAAAAAAAAAAAATGCAATTACATAACATACATTGAACTTTTTTTATAGTAAGAATTACTTCTTTTCTGTAAACATATTAAGTGTGATTAGATAAAAAAATTAATAGGTGTTAAGCATTATATGAAAATTATATATTAGCATTACTATTTTTGAGACTCCAAAGAATTTGTTGTGAATGACCCCAAATAAAAAAAATATCGAAATGCATTTTTTTAGGAAAAAAGAGGAATCGTTGTATCATATGAATCATTGAATTAGCATATTCATTGATAAATAACTGAATCATCATATTCTAGATTCTTATCAAACATTTTCAAGAAGCTTGTCTAACATATTCTAAATTATGGTATAAAACATATAAGATTCTTGTTTAAAAAATTTATATTCTTGCCTAACATAATCCAGACATCATATGTTTTTATTATATATTTTTTGTTCATTTTACATTCATGTTTACCTTAAATCACAAAACTCTAATTTTTTTTATAACAACATTTATCATTTTTGAAACGGCAAATATTATTAGAGCCATTTTGAAATAAGTGTAACTTGATCAGTTTAAAAAATATCTTCTTATTGACTCTTCAAACTTTGTTTTGTCCAAAACGTATATATTTTCTTCATCTAAAGATTTAATTATATTCATTTTATTCTTAAAGATGGATCCCTTCTTCGAAACGCAAATGATTAACGTCTTCGGTGCATTTGGTTTTAACTTGTCACAGGTTTTCTGGTATCCATAGTTACTGATTAAATTTTCTTTCTAATTAAGAACGATATTCCCAGTCACTTAAAACTCTGGCATAATATTGCTTAATTGTTTATTTCTGTTTATCTTGAAGTGAATTCTTGGATAATTAATTACTGATTGGAGATGTGTTCTCTTACTTGTCTCGCTTCCGAATTTCTTTCGAAGTTTTCGGTTACAGTCATCTAAAGCACTTCAAAATTTATGTGTATCCAATTATATTAATGACTTTAAATTGAGGTACCTTTTTTTAATATTATTATTAGGAATTTGATAATTATGAAAACTTTAACATGTTTAACTTTCTCATTAAAGACAAATATCTAAATCTTTTATCATGCTCATAAATTCAGTTAATTTTAGTTGGAACTAGACATTAAAATCCATTCATTACATTTTAATGTAATTGTTATCGCTTATATAAAATAAAATTAAGCATATATATATTTTTTTCGTTTTCATTTGCCTACGTTGTAAAAAGAAAAGAAAGAAAAAACGTTTATAAAAATCCGCATGTCTCATCCATTTACTGCAATATTCTTAAACCAGTTCAGATTTGGAGAGTTTACCAGAGTGCTCTATTGTCATTCAGCATTCTAGTTTTAACACAAAAGAAAAAAATATCCATTTCGGTTTAAGAATGAACTTCCGGTTGTATTTTAGAAGATCATAACATAAATTGCAAAAATCAATTAGTATTTATGTATCAATATAAATATCAAATTGACGTATAATTTCAAATTGGTATTAACTTGTTCGGATTGCATTCATTTGCGACAGCATTTTCGCGATTCTATGAAAAATATAATAAATGATTTTTTTTAATCTGTTTATTTTATATTTAAATATTAGCATGCCAAAATAATTTTAATCAAAAAACATTTCATTTAATCGTTTTACATTTGCATTTAATTATTTTAATGAAATCATTTAATGTTGTTAATCATTTAATGTTTCATTTAATTTAATCATTTAATGTTTTTCATTTACATTTAATCATTAAAAAAAAATATCAGCTAAAATTTTAACTATCAAAATTTTAAAACATTTTTCAATTTTGGTTATTATATTAACATTTCAATTAAAATTAAGAAAGCTTTATTTATTAACAAATACCCAAAAATTTATAGATTTGACTCATCAAATTCCCATAAAAAGACTCTAACATTGTATGCACTGTTTCTACAAGAAATAAAAGAGCCATTAATCTCTTTAATATGAGTCAATATCCCCTTTCCTAAAGTCCTTCGGCAATAGCTATAAAAAAGTGATTGGCGATATTTATCGTGCTGAGTTTCAAAGCCAATTCACCAATTTAAAACTACGTAAAAGCATGTAAAGCGAACGTTCCGACCATCGAATCGGAGGAGATAGCAGCAGTATTCTGTACTTAGGCCATCCCTATTGCCTGTAAGGAGGAGAAAGTGGAATTACTTTTATTGAGGGGAAGGATGCTTTATCAGGCTTTAGTGTTGCTGCGTAATCTGGAAGTATTGGCACTCTTTGACGACGAGCTTTCGGATTTTAGGTTTGGATGTGTGATTTCTTTGTGGTTTTAGAACTGATGTCTTTTTTTTTCCCCCCGTGATAGAAACGTTTCTGGAAATTGTTTCTTTTTCAATTGTTTGAAGTTTTATGGTTTATTAATTCAACTGACTTTAAAAAAAAGAAGTTTAAAAGTAGTAAAAGTAACATTACGGATCATTGTTGTTGAATCTAATCGAAGGCTTATTTTATGGCAATATAGCCATGAATGTTTTATGATATGTTTATACTTTTGAAAATATTAGCTGTGGGGATTTGTTTGAGATTGGTACAGTTATATCAGCGAAATGAAAAGGATTTATTACACAAAAATGTTTTAAATTTCCTTGATTTATAAATACTTTAAAACTTTTATATAACCTTTTAATATTACTCCTTTATGTTATGGTGAATAATTTTCCAAAGATCTGCAAAAGAATTTAAAATTGTCTAATTGAAATCCCAAAATGTTTTTAAATGTATTATTTTTTCAAACCTCGATCGAAATTTTTGAAAATGAGTTATCCCAAAATATTGTATTATGAAGTATAATGTAGGAAGTGAATTTATTGTAAAAACATTAGCAATATAATTCTTTGATACAATTGATACTTTGATACTAATTTTAAGTATTTCAAGCATATATTTTTTTAATTGGAACATATTCGGAGAGACTTAATATAGCAGATCCTAAAATAAATTGAAAATCTTACCATGAAATCTATGGGATATTACTTATTCAGTTAATATTGTAATTTATTTTTAAACATTTTGCGGTATTTGATATGATTTTTTGTTTAGTTTTTATCTATTTTAACTATTTTTGTATGAGAAAGCATAAATGAATATTGCAGAAACTTTCTGATGACTATTTAATCTAATACTTAAAAGATACGAAGCTGTTGTTCGGAATAAATTTACAAAATATGTTGAATGATTTTGTCTTGGAAGTTTTCAACTACTTTACTAAAATTAATAACATTTAAGGAATTTTTATTCAGCAAAGCCATGGTAATGAAATACATTAATATTATTTTTTAAAACAATTATTTTTGTAATTATTTAAAATATTTTGAATAACTTATTTAAAATATTATGATCAATGCATGCAAGTCAGAATTTATTTAACAGCTTTATTCCATTTTCTGATTAACACTGTTCTTTTCACTTGAAGATTAATTTTCTGTGTATTATTCGCATCTGTATTAATAAAAATATTGTATAGCAATACTACTATTTATAGCCATCGGAGATTTTATAAGAGATAATTTATCAATCTTATCAATAATTCTAGTTAGTAACTTATACACTGTAATACAACACAATAATAAGCATTGTACACTTGTACAATGTATATACAATATATATATACAATATATATACAATATATATATACATATATATACAATGTATGTATATACAATGAGTCTGTATTGCTCACAGATTTGTTATAAATATCTGAGTCATTAACGAAGATAAAATACACAGTGAATATCTTCTTCACTAACTTTGTTGATTAAAAATGACATTTGCTACAATAAATAAATATATTTTTTTTATTATTAAGATTAATACGATGTATTATCCCTAATAACAATTATCATTCATTTAAATAACATTATTTCACACAAGTTAACTTATTCAACCAATCTCCATTATTAGAGAACTTATTAGAAACATCTGAGTTTCTAAATAAAATTAATATATTTTTAAAATATATATTTTGTTAACTAGCAAATCTTTCTTGTTATTTATAATTAATATATATCACATAAAATATGTAATATACTTTAATTTCTATAATGTACACTTTTTTTACAAGTTTATGTATATTAATTTATTTCATTCATTTCAGTATATATCACATAAAATATGTAATATACTTTAATTTCTATAATGTACATTTTTTTTTACAAGTTTATGTATATTAATTTATTTCATTCATTTCAGTATATATCACATAAAATATGTAATATACTTTAATTTCTATAATGTACATTTTTTTTTACAAGTTTATGTATATTAATTTATTTCATTCATTTCAGTAGTTGCCGTTATTTATTTTTATAAACACAATCAAATGAGTACAGAAATAGTCAGAGAAATTACATTATTATAAACATATATAAATTTATTAATAAAATGTTTTATGTTTCAAAAATAGAGTTATAACGTCGAAATTTGTGTTGAGAAAGAACAACAAAACTAAGCAAATAATAAATAACGAAAATAACGTTCATAAATTTATATGTCTAACAGATTTATTGCAAAATTCACTTTTCAAAGTTAAAAAATACAGCGATAATAGTTCTTTTGAAAACATCATAAGAATAAAACATTTATTTTCATTTTCTTCAGTATATCCAAGAAAAAAAAGTACTCAGATAGTTAAGATGAGTTGAAATATAGAACATATTTTTCGGAACGTGCAAAAGTAAATATTTCAACACTATTTACCTTCCCTATCTGAGTTGATTTTACTCTCCTTAATGGAGAGGTGGACTCACTATTTGTTAAATCCCAACATACCCTTCAGATCCAAACGGTATTTCAATCCGATATGTACCGAAATCACCTTAAATACTCTTTCGAATGCTGCCAGAAACATCTAAACTCGAAAACCGGAAACGGAAGTAGAATTATGACCTGATTGCTGATGCGTGTCATAATGCCAGAAAGATCTTTCCCCACCAAGCAATTGAACACACCAGAAGCAGAAGCAAAATATTGCCCGTTCTAGCCTCTGAGAATGTGTGGAGCACTTGTTACAGAGAATGAGCAAGTGTACTGAAAAAAAATGTGATCTTTATGGTCATCAGAGCGAGAAATGTTAGGACTAATCGGTCTGTCCTTGCATTTTTTCAGTTTCTGCTAAGACTTTAGAGGGCTTTGAGGATTGATATTTGTTTCAAATGACTTGTTTTTATATCCGTTCGTTTCATTTAACTAATTGAAAACCGCGTAAGTTGTATTTGCTGAGGGAATAATTTGCTTATTGATTTTATGAGCAAAAACCGTGTTCTGTATTTTATGGTCTTGTAAAATGTATTGAATATTTTGATTTGCTTGTCCTCTTTCACGATTCTTAAAAAAAAAATTTGTATCTATTACGTTATATAATAGGGTGAAATGTAAGTAGTTGATATCGGTATAAATCATTGCTGAAATATGCTGAGCCAGAAAAACTAAATGTGTAATGCTTGTAACGACGATTGAACGTGAATAACTTATAGGCTGGATTTGGTTTTCTCTTATAGATATAGAAATGGTTTGCTAAAGTACGTTTTAAAAATATTCTGTTTGGTGGGTTTCTTCAGTGCTGTAATGTGGGTTTTTTTTTAATTGCATAAATGCAGGTCTGTTTTCCAATACCCACGCAAAATGTCAAGTTTAGCTCTTCTGCGTATTTTATCATTATAAGTAAACACATGAAGTACTACTAATTTTGGAAGGTAACAGGATTATCAAAAGGCGTTACCTGGACATTAATTACTCAGCTCTCTAAAAAAGGCATTTCAGTCTGCTAGAAATCACAAACAGTAATGCAATTCGTAGAAAATTGAAAAAAATAATAATAATAAATAACTGATCTGTGTTGGTTTTTTATTATTATTATTTTATTTTTGAACAACCTGCAAAATTTGAAGCTTAAAAAAATTCATTTATGCGTGTTACAACATTAGAAGTAAACACATGAAGCACTGTTACTTATTTTTTTAATTTTGGATGATATTAGCATGAAATCTAGAACACCAAGAAATCGAAAATACATTCCTTCTCACCCCTCCCTCGAAAGAAATAAAGTAAAATAAGAAAAAGAAAACCTCACGCTATTCTCCGAAGTTGCCTGCGAGGAATGAAGCCTGAACAGAACATCTGTGCAACATTGTCCGAACAATGTCCAAACCAGGCGGGAAGAAATTCATTCTTCACTTTTTTTCTCCCTTTTCCAGCATGTATAAATCTATTTCGGTTCAGTACGCTGCCAGGTATATTTAAATTGGATTTCGAACACAAAGCGAGTTTTTCTCCAAATTTTCTGTATCCGTGACGGTAGATTTCATTCCCTTCCGTAACGAAGCGACTGGGAAAAGAAATGAAACGCACTTTCTCTGCAGACACCTTACGCAAGCTACTCGAAGCACCGTAAACTTCCTTGATGGAATCTATTTCATTTTTCAGCAAATTTGTGTGAAGGGAAACAGGGGAGTGTTGTTGTGACGAGGAAGTACAAATAAAATGCTTACGATGAAAAATTAGTTTTTGCACGTGTTCAACGTTTTGAATTTATTGTTTTTTATTCGCTTTGCAACAATTCTGTCTGAATGTAATTTCCACACTGACAAAATGTATTACTTATCTTATTCCAAACTGGGGTTTTCTTTCCTTTTTAACAGATTTTACCAACGGCCAGAGTGTAAGCCAATTGCCAATTTCATGCCGCAAAATTAAACACAAAGTGACCGAAAATAGTTAATAGCTTCGAAAGTTACTAATGATTAAGTCAGTCACTTTTTTCTCGGAAGCACTATTACATTTAAAGTAGGCAAAGCTATTACATTTTAAAGTAGGGCCTGAATGGTCGAGTGGCTGGCGCCCTGTCGCTCGGTACCACAGGTTTCGGGTTCGAGTCCTGGCGGTGACATGGATGTTTGTAGTGGTTCGGAATCTACTTTAAGTCGTAGGTCCCGGTCTCATATGACTGTAAGAGTGTCAGTCAAAAGTCAGACTTCTACCTACGTGTGCTCCATTACAACAGAAGCTGTCCCATTCCCTCCATCCATGAGTAGATCACTCATGGGATGCCCGTCCCGCCCTTCAGGACATTGAGGATTAGTCACAACAACAACATTTCAAAGTCATAAATTGATGTATATTACTAAAATATGCTTGATGGAAAACTATGTTTGCCTCTTTAAACGTAAAGCACTCTGGTCCAAAAAAGTATATGTTTTACAAAGCAAGAAAAATATAATTGAAAATTACTGAAAACATAATATATGTGTTATGTCTAATCGTCAGTGTCCTGCACTGCAGGTTGGACATCCCATGAGTAGTCTAATAATATATGCAGGGAAAATGGACAACTTTTGCTATGGTGGATCACCCGTAAGTAGAATGTAGGCTTAACTCGGAGTCGTTTAAGAAGGATGGCAGTGCATTCCGGACGATATTTAGGGGGAACTACACCTCCTTTGCATATCATAAGGGTGAAACCCGGAAAATTCTATACAAGTATTCCACTAACATGCAAATATGCTGAACACCACAAAAGCCACTGAGTCTCCTTGTTTTATGATACAGTATGTACCATCCAGCTCCCAGCGGTGAGGACCTCAGTCCCAATGCTCACAAGCGGCCCACGTTGCCACTCAGCCACGAGTCGGGTATATATAATATATAGAAATTATATAGAGCAAATCAAAACAAATTACACTCAAGAGCCAAAACATTATGACCAATCCTACATTTTGCAATGAACTCGTCTGGAGGACGTGGAAGGCACGTGATCAGGTGGAAGTGGTATTTAACTGCTGCTGGATATATATATATATATATATATATACATATACACTGAAGTGACAAAAGTCATGGGGTACCTCTTAATATCGTGTCGGCCCTCCTTTCGCCCGGCGAAGCGCAGCAACTCGACGTGGCATGGACTCAACAAGTCGTTGGAAATCTTCTGCAGGAATATTGAGCCATGCTGTCTCGATAGACGTCCATAATTGTGAAAGCGTTGATGGTGCAGGATTTTGGCCACGGACAGACTTCTCGATGATGTCCCATAAATGCTCGATGGGATTCATGTCGGGTGATCTAGGTGGCCAGATCAATCGTTGGAATTGTCCAGAATGTTCTTCAACCCAATTGCGAACAGTTGTGGCCCGGTGACATGGCGCATTGTCATCCATAAAAATCCCATCGTTGTTTGGGTACATGAAGTCCATGAATGGCTGCAAGTGATCTCCAAGTAGCTGAACATAAGCATTTCCAGTCAATGTTCGGTCCAGTCGCACCAGAGGACCAAGTCCATGCCATGAAAAAACAGCCCACAACATTACGGAGCCACCACCAGCTTGAACAGTGCCTTGCTGACAGTTTGGGTCCATGGCTTCGTGGGGTCTGCGCCACACTCGAACCCTACCATCAGCTCTTACCAACTGAAATCGTGACTCATCGGACCAGGCCACGGTTTTCCATTCATCTAGGGACCAACCGATATGCTCACGTGCCCACGAGAGTCGCTGCAAGCGATGTCGTTCTGTCAGTAAAGGCACTCGAGTCGGTCTTCTGCTGGAATAGCCGAAGAAAGCCAAATTTCTCCGCACAGTTCTAACAGACAAGTCCCTTGTAAGTCCCACATTGATTTCTGCGGTTATTTGACGCAGTGTTGCTTGTCTGTTAGAATTTACGACTCTTTGCAGACGTCGCCGGTCTCGGTCGTTAAGTGCAGGCGGTCGACCACTGCGCTGTCCATGGTGGGATGTTATGCCTGAAATTTCATGCTCTCGACACACTCTTGACACAGTGGATCTGGGAATGTTGAATTCCTAACGATTTCGAAATGGCATGACCCATGCGTCTAGCTCAACTAATATTCCGCGTTCAAAGTCTGTTAATATCCCGTCGTGCGGTCATCATCACGTCAAAACCTCTTCACATGAATAACTTGAACAGAAATGAAAGCTCTGCGAAAGCACTGCGCATTTATACCTGTTCTACGCCATGCTACTGCCATCTGAAAATTTGCATATTGCTATCCATGACTTTTATAGACCGGGATCTTCGCCGTAAGGACTGCACCGATGTTACTCACTTTGAATTACCGAGGGAGCGCGTGTAACTTGATGATAAGCCACCTACGCGGAGTAACAATGCCCCCGCAGCTGTCTGCGATCCTATTAGGACTGGGACCTACGGCTTAAAGTGGATTCCGAACCACTGCATACACCCACGGCAACGCCGAGATTTGAACCCGGTACCTGTGGTACCGTATGCCAGAGCCCATATATATATGTTATGAACTTACAATTCTGCAATTGTACTCTATTTTTGCGACTTGTATAA
>BPLQ01015373.1:0-37066 GCA_021605075.1 Caerostris darwini
GGACAGTCTTTCTGAAGGTCTTCCTAATGTTGACATGATGACATTTATATTGTACATGAAAGGCACTATGCAGCCAGGCAGCATAACCAATATATTGCCCTGAAAGTAAAAAATTCGTTACTAGTTGGTGGGCAATATTACTCAGCAGCTGCAAATGGCAACGAGATGATGAGTGTCACGCTTTATTGTGTCCAGACACCTTCTTGAATGTTATTTATTTGGCCTCTATCCAGAAAGCTACATATTGGGAGCTGCCCATCATTTAGAATGGTGTAAGGAACCTAAAGAGGGGGATCTGGTCCTCTTACAGATGACAGTTTTAATAATTTTCTTACAGATACAGATTTAAGTAACAAAAAGTTCACCACGGCAGTTGAAAAATAAGGGGAAGTTTTATACGACTAACTTCAGAAAAAGAGGCAGTTACGATAATCATGGATTTATTACAATAAATAGGTGGCCTGAGCTCCAAATCATCGAAAGGAGGCACTTTTACCTCAAATCACCATTGTCCGTAATTGATCCTTTCCCACTTGAAGAATCGCAGGTGCCACTGGTGTAGATGTCGTTTAAGTGGTCGATAACACAGGACTAGATCAGTTTCGTGCTGCTGAGCATCTTCCGGAAGGTAAAGATATCACTAAAATAGATTGACTAGCCTATTCTACTATTTAAATTCCATAGAATATGCATAGGATGGTTTCAAGAGACACCTTTCGGCATGATTAAATTTGTTGTAGAGCATTCAACATCTATTTATCTGAATATTCTTTTTATTACGTTTGGTAACCACAATTACTATTTTAATTTATTTCATACAATGCACAAAATGTTAGATTTAATTAGAATCCAGTGAAAAAAAGATAAAGTTAACCTTTTTTATTCTATTTTCGTCGACGCTCATGGACACCCTTAATTATGTCAATGAAGACCCTTAGATATAAAGGGTAATTCCAAGGGTACCCCAAGAGTATAAAGACCCTTGGTTAAGAGCATATTTTTTAATTTAGGTGCAAGGATAGCATTACAGTGTCCTTCATCAAAGTTGCCGTAATCTAGATTAATGCTGTGTCTAACCAGATCGATGGTATATAAAACATTATATCATTCAATATTATGTAGCAACAAATTGCAAATCAAATATTAAGATTAAAAGCGTCATAAAATTATGGATAAATTATGATAGAATACTTTTAATATTTTAGTAAGTAAAAGTAATCCGTTATCAAGAGGAATGAACAATATTTTTTGAGTACCAAGCGACATTTTCAATTATAAGAATATTTATTTATAAATAAAAAAATTGGTAAGTAGAAAGGTAAGAACATGCATTTTTTTAAATAACAGAAACTATTGAATTAATCTTATAACTTTTATATCGAATATTTTTTAATTAATACGATTTTTAAATTTTAAATATGACTATTTTCACTTATATTGCAGCATTTTTTCCACAGAAAGTGCTGTAGCATTTCGTTTCGACGGGAAAGGAATAAATATTCTTTAACAAGTGCATAATAACAATCCATTACTTTAATTTATATTATATGCAATTAGCGTTTTGCACTTATGAAAACAACCTGTCACTCAAATATGTCAGCAGATAATCAGTTTCATGGATAATGTGACGTCATAAAATTAGCGATTGTCTCTTCGACCTTCCCAGATCGAGGCAATAACAGATGGAGTATGGAATACGTGGTGAGTTGCTGCATCATGATTGGTGATGGGCCATGGGCTGAGGAAATGACCACTCCATTGAGAAGTGAGGGAAGATGACCCTCCTTCTTGACGGATTTTCTTAAAGCAACGTTTTGGAAGAAGGGCAGGAGAGTTCTGCGACGAGTCGACAAAGTGTTGTCATTTTCTCGTAGTCTTGTGAACTCGAGAGAAATATCTGTCCTTGGAACGAACTATGTTTTTGAATCAATTTTAATTCTTTATTTTTCCTTTTTTGCAAATAATAATTTTTTATAAATAAAGTTCTGTATATATATATATATATATATATAAAATGCTTGTAAATAAAAATTATAGTGTTCCCATGAATCTGAAAGTGGCCCCCTCCTTGAAGCCGTTATAGGTCTTGACGTTAAACTGTACGTCAAAAATCATTGCCGTAATTGTAACAAACTTACTAACATCTTAATACAATTATTAGTGCATAAATTTAATTGTTTTGAAACTAACGAATGCATGTACTATGTAATAGCATCATTTTTGAAAATATTTTACTAATTTATGATGTAAATTCAATGTTATTAAAACATTAATTACATTAAATAAGATATATTATTTTTTATTACTGCCATTAAGTTCGAAATAATAAAAAATTACTTCGCAAGACAAAATTAATGTGTACTAATATTTCTTAAAAATTATGAATAAAACATATTTTATTTTAAAGTATTTATTGAAAATTCATTATTTTTGAACAGAAAAAGATAATTAAATCAAATCACTTAAATGATAAAAAGAAATCCCTGCGAAAAAAATACTTTTACCGAATGTAATATTGCAAATAACTTATTCTATTAAACATTTGGAAGAATACGAATTTTTAAAACTGATGTTATTTGTGAGCTAAATGCATATCAATTTTTGTGATTTTTTAAAAATTGTTTTTGGAAATTTTTCAGAATAATTTTTAAGGATATTTTTTTCACGAAACATAAAAGTTTTTTTTGCCAGTTTTTATTGTTCAGTTAAATCAATTATTATAATTAAGTACACAGTGTTACAAACAAATTTTGTTCAAAATTTTTTAGTTTAAAATTTTGACATTTACTTGTGCAGAAGAAAAATAAGATTTTTTTTCCCACTTAACCACTTGAAGTGCATTAGCAAATTTACAATGTAGTTTACAATAGTTTAAGTTAAAAACAAGTATTATTTAAAAAAAAAATTTCAAAGAAAATAAGAGTGAAAATTATGGAAGTTCTTTTCAGTTTTTGCACATCAAATTGTATTTTTTCTTCAAATCAACATGTTTCTCTTGGGGTTTTTTTTTTTTTTAAATATATAAAAATACTTTGAATGAAATTTAATTAATTTAACTTGTATTAATTTTTATTTGTTCATTTAGGTATCATATAATTATGAATAAGTAATATTTTAACAAAAGAAATTTGCAACTAATCTAAAAAAAAACCCTTTAAAAAGAAACATTGTTGTAAAATCTAAATTTATTTCCATTTACTAAAAAAACTAGTAGGAAAAAAAATTTAAGGGTTTATTTTCTCAATTTTTTATAAAAATTTTGAAAATTATATAGTAAATTTAAATAATATAGATTACATATCAATATCTTCATTTAGGAGTAAATTAATATAGATTACATATCATTATCTTCATTTCAATTGAAAATAAAATAAAAAGAGTTTTTATATTCTTCCTTCTAAACTTTTAACTTTTATTTTATTGCTCTAATTCTAATAAAAATGTTTATGTTTATATATACTGGGGTGATTCTACGAACATATCAAAATATACAAAATTTTATAATATTTTATTGTCCTAAATATTATTTTATATAACACACTTCTAGTTGCATAATTTTATTTTATCATCAAAAAACCCAAAATGAATTTAAATATCATAAAAAAAAAATTTAAAACACTTTTTGTTATTTATAGATTGGAAAAAAAATTACATTTCATTAATTTTTTTTTTTTTTTAATATTAGACGTTCAAATAGGTATTAAAAGTAAATTAATGCATAAATTCAACTTCATATAACTATTTATTTATGCTATTTTAGATAGAATGTTATAAAATAATAAAATATGATACCTAAGTTTTTGATATGATATGGTTAACTTTTGCTCACAGTACGAATATTGAAATTGAAATTACAAAATGACATACAATTATTGAAAAAAATATATATAAACGAGAAATAACGATATTAAGAAAAAGATGTTTATATATACTGTGGTGATTCTTCAAGCATATTAAAATATATACAAATTTATAATATTTTATAATTATAAAGTTTATTTTATACAATTTCCTACTAGTTTCAAAAATTTTTTATCATCAAAACATAAATAATTGAATTTAAATATCATAAAAAAATTCAATACCCCTTATGTTATTTATACTCTGGAATAAAAATTATTATTCATTACATTTTATTAGTATTGAACTTACAAATATGTATATCTAGTAAATTAATGCATAAATTAAATCTTAACATAACTATGTATTTACACTGGTTTAGATAGAATATCTAAATCAGTGTAAATACGTAACATAACATTCTGTTTGAAAATAATACAACACGATATCTAAGCTATATTTAGCTGTTTAACTTAATTGTATAATGAAATGAATTGAATGTATAACTGAAATTGAAATCATGAAAATATTTGCGGAGGGCCATAATAGTACAATTCAAAATAAATAATAAAGAATTATTTAAATTATTTATTTATTCCACGTGAAGTTAAATTTATCATTAATTCATTTATTTCTCGAAAAAGAAACAAATAAATAAATAAATAAATTCACTGCTGATCAAAAAAAAAAAATATCAGAAATATTTCTAAATCCAATAACTTTCAATTAAAGCAATCCTAATGATGTCATTCGAAAACAATTTAACGGAAATAAAATTATTCATAAGATATTACTTTATTTTCATTGAAAAAGTACATGCCATATTCGATACATCTCTTGATTTGGGTGTGTTTATTTGAATTCAAAAGAATATACATGTTTGGTAATAATAATTCATAACACAAAATCTATACAATATTTATGTGTAAGAGTTGCGAAACACCTCCATCTCTAACACACGATGGAGACATTCATATCAGAGTACACATAAACTTTCCTTACACAATAGCAAGAGATCTGGAAAGGAAACCTTACAATATCAAACTATATCATACAATGACATAGGATTTCTCAATAGAGGGTGAATAAAAGACATTACTCAAGACCTATTCTCCCACGCGTTCCTAATATTATATAAAAACTTTGTTAAGACTTTTATTTTCAAGAAATAAACTTCCTGGTTGGAGTCACTTAATTTTAAGAACATATATTTTATATGGTATCAGAGTTTACAACAGCCATATGAATACGGTATTTACAAAGTGCAATATGTGTATTTCAATATGACACGAAATTCATTTGGTATCATGAAAGATTTCTCGAGATATTGGTATAAAATGGAAGCGATATCTATTTATATTCTAATAAACCTTTAAATCCCAATGGAAATATACGCAGTTAGCCTGTGAAATGGTTTGTCGCTCTACGGTTATTTTTTGTAATCTTTGGGTTAGTTAGGCCGGAATTTAGTTAGATTGCTGAAGGGCCGAGGCTCGAATCCGCTGCCGGTATTGTTGTACCCACTGCTTTCAATAGTGATGAGACTCTATATGAGATTATAGCAGTGTGTATAATTCATCTCACATCGCCAATCAGACTGTCTTATTTGAATTTTTCAGGTTTTTACTCATACAATATGTAAATGGGAGACTATTAACCATAAAGTTCACCCGGAAAGCATTATCTACCCGTCGGTGGGCTGTTTGTGGGATATATAAATGGTACATCTGGAAATGAAGCCTTACATAAATATATCATACAATGACATAAGAATTTTCAATGGAGGGTGAATAAAAGACATTACTCAAGACCTATGCTTCCACACTTTAATAATATTACATAAAAACCTGGTTTAAGGATTTTATTTTCAAGAAATAAACTTCCTGGTTGGCATCACTTAATTTTAAGAACATGTATTTTATATGGTATCAGAATTTACAACAGCCATATGAATACAGTATTTACAAAGTGCAATATGTTTATGACACAAAATACATTTGGTATCATGAAAGATTTCTCGAGATATATTGGCATAAAACGGAAAAGGTATTGTAAACGTGCATATTTAGAGTGCTGAAGGACCGAGGTTAGAATCAACTGACGGCATTGCTGTAGTAGTTACTGCTTTCAAAAGTAAGATTTGGCTTGGATTGTGCTCTATGGTCATTTTGTCGCACTTTAGACCAGGGATGGGCAGACTTTTTCGGTTGCGGGCCAAAAATGAAAAAAAAAAAAAAAAAAATTGGCGGGCAAGATAAATTTTTCTACAATTTTAAAAACAATATACAAGAATCACAATTTAAATATGTTAATGAGAGGAATGAAATTGCGATTTCAGTTTTAAAAGTTTCTTATATTGAGGTTCGAAGTGAGATGTACTGATTCTATGGAACGATGCTCCTCAGTCAATCTACTTCTGAAATAATTCTTTCTAAGGTTCATGGTTGAAAACTCTTGTTCACATATATAAGGCGAAGCAAACCGACCACTGATTTTCTTTTTAAACACTTCACCGATTGAAAGCTGTCTTGCTATTTCCATCTATTTATGTTTTGCCAACGGCCGTACCATGCTGAATATACCGGTTCTCGTTAGATCACCGAAGTCAAGCATCACTGGGCGCGGTCAGTACTTGGGTGGGTGACCACCTGGGAACACCGCGTGCCGTCGGCAAATTTGGGACCTGAATGGCCGAGTGTCTAGCGCTCTGGCGCTCGGTGCCACAGGTTTCGGGTTCGAATCCCGGAGGTGCCATGGATGTTTGTAGTGGTTCGGAATCCACTTTAAGCTGTAGGTCCCAGTCTCCTATGACTGTAAGAACGTCACGGAGCAAAAGTCAGGCTTCTACCTACGGGTGCTCCATCACAACAGAAGCTGCTTCCTTCCCCTTCAATCATGAGTACTTATGGGCTCCTGGACTTGGCCAGCCAAGTGGGATAAGAAACAACAACAACAACATTTATGTTCTGCAGAACAAAAATAGAGAAAGTAAAAAGATCATCAGTCCTTTGAAAAAAAGGAAGAAAAAAAATATTTAATCAAAGTAGAAAAAGAGATGGATATATAATATATGAATATACATTTCTTTTAATTTCCCTCGGACCGGCAAATTAAAATTCTATCCGCGGGCCGAATAGAACCTTTCGGTGGACCAGAGTTGGCCCGCGGGCCGTACTTTGCCCATCATGCTTTAGACTAATTAGACTGGGACCTACATTTTAACTTGGATTCTCAATCACTAACAAACATGCTTGCCCCCGACAGGATTCCAATCTGATGCCTCAGATACCAAAAGCCAGAGAGCTAGCTAATTGGCCATCAGGCCTCAAAATCGAGGAGACTCCATGGCAATTATGATAATGATAATCAGATTGCCTTATTAGAATTTTTCAGGTTTTATCCTTTCGATGTACACATGTGAGGCAGTTACCCTTAAAAGTCAACCCAGAAAGCATTATCCAATAGTCGAGGGCTATTTTTGGGATATACAGATGGTACATAAGGTCCACCGACATTCGAGAAAAGAAGGCAAAACTGTTTAACAATTGTAAAAGAATACTGACAGAAAACGCATTAAAGAGCTATTTACATAAATTTAATTCAAATGATAATTTTCTCTAAAGTTATTGAATTTGTTATTTTTTTTATGTTAGTTAAAGTATACTTTCAGTTTAGGAAATATTTAAAGTATATAAACAAGAAAGAATAATATAATAAGAAAAAATAATTACCTAAAACAATTTTGAAAAACAATGCCATCAATAACAGATGCCTTAAAAACACAGGAAATGTATTTTAAAGGAGATGAAATTTTTAGAAAACCTTTTTTTAGATGAAGATTTCTTCAGAGAATTAAATTATGGAAAACACTTTTGAAATATTTAGAAACAAATCAATTTTTGAAAACTTACACCAAGGCATAAGGCGTGATTCCTTTTAAGTAATTGATTTTAAAAAAATCACGTAAATCTTGTTCTACATAGAATACTTACTACGAAAACTGGATGGAAAATGTTTCTCTATGGATTAGATTTGTATAGATTACCATCCTTATTTGACATCAAATAGAAATTTTTGTCATAGAAATCGGTTGATATAGCATCTTAGTTCACTGAAATTGATAAAATGTTTACGAAATTTAAACAAATGGGAAGTAAAGGCTTTCATGTAATAAATGTCTTTCGTAAATGTTCCAATCTATTGCAATATAAAGAGAGGTCTATCGGGACTCTGGCTGAATGTGTGCCATATGTTGTAGGCTTCTCGAATGCTGCACAGTGACAAAATGTATCACGATTTTTAGTCAGTTATTAAATCTTCAATTTATTATCCTATGGGCTTTGTTAGTGCATTACCTTTTTGCAAAAAAAGGGATAAATGAATCACTACGAAGGATGTAACTATTTTTATTAAAATTTAGTATGAACAAAAAACCACAAAAATGAAGCCACATGGCCTCAAAGCTCAAATGAACAAAGGAACTTTCCCCTTTCTTAAATTACAAAAGCATTCTCAACTCTATCTCTTTTTTGCGGAAAAGCCTATGTGTAATATATTTTGAATTTCAAATGGGTTCTTAATAGACGTTTCCATGAAGCTTTTCATAATAATTTCAAAACCTGTATCTGGATGGTTTATGAGGCTAGAAAGCAAATCTCATAATGCCTTTAGTTTGATATAATTCTCTTTTTTTAAATAAAATTATTTCATGATCGATATATTTGACAATATTTAAAGAATCATTGTTATAATTAAATGTTAATTTAAAAAAATAATCTTTTCAGTGACGAAAAAATTTTTTAAATGCTATTTAGAAAGCGAGATTTTGTTCATGATGTAAAGTTTTAACTAAGTTTGTTATTTAACAAATAGCGCTTTATTAATTAACAAGCTTGTTAATTAACAAATAGTGCTTTATTAATTAACAAGCTTGTTAATTAACAAATAGTGCTTTATTAGTTAACAAGCTTGTTAATTAACAAATAGTGCTTTATTAGTTAACAAGCTTGTTAATTAACAAATAGTTATTTATCAATTAACAAGTTTGTTAATTAACAATTTCCAGTATTAATTAAATTTGCTAATTAACAATTTCCAGTATTAATTAATTTTGTTAATTAACAATTTCCTGTATTAATAAAGTTTGTTAATTAACAATTTCCTGTATTAAGTTGGTTGATTAATTATTTCCTGTATTAATTAAGTTGGTTAATTAACTCTCGAAAATTAAATTTTTCTACATGAATAACTTCGAAGAGTTTTAACCAATCTGCTAAAATGGTTTCCTACACTAATTTCAACATACTGAATCAATTGCTCTAAATATCTCGTTTCCCAAATAGAAAATTCTGAGTCAGCAATTAATTAACCGTTTTAACTAATTTTTTAATTAATTACTTTGTTGATAAATACAATTAGTTTAATTTGGTTCCTTTTCCAGGAAACCACTTTTCTGAAGATCTAAGGATAATTACGAAAATTACAAACAGTCACCCATTTTATGTAACGGGTCGCATCACAAATTGGCTACCCTGGCTTCTAAAGTTTTTTTAATGAACTTTGGAAAGTTATGAATATAACTATACCACATTTTTGTGGTGCTTATTAAAAAATTGAAAAAGCTAATCCAAAGATAATAAAAATAATGTTGCCTATGAAATTTCAAAATAATTTAATTAGAAATTACTGAATTAAAATTACGTATATCCTCGACTGAGCCAACTCGGTCTTTAATTTTTAGTGACATTTTATAAAAATATGGAAATGGAATTTATTAAGATTTAAATTTTGGGTTGATTATTGTTGAACTGTTTCGGTTGAGAAATTAAATTCTCATACTGAATTGAAATAAATTTATTTATATGTAGCTAACTGTAAATGATATATATTTAAAAATGTAACAATAATTGTTAATTTATTCTCTTCAAAAATGTTAAAACGATTTAAATTGTATTGTATTTTATATAAAAACCGATGTCATTATAATTTTTTTTAAATCCTACCACAAAGGTTTTATGTGTCGAAGAGTAATTATGATGGGCTTTGAAAAAATTATTTAATAAATATTTAGTTACATACGGGCAAACATCAAATCCTCAAATAATTAATATCAAATATATACACTCATGTCCATAAATTGAAGATAATTCAGAATCACACAGAAATTGAACTCTAAAATAAAAATTTCACCTGTAGAATTATCACACACATCTTGAAGAAGAATATGCAAATTATAGGAAACCACCAGATGGCGCGGATAGTACGTCACAATGACGAGAGTGTAAGAGAGGGGTATATAAGGAATGGTGGCAAAGAAGTAAAATTGTTCATAAGCGCTTTAAAAGCCTTTCAGTGCAATAACCGCATAGTTATGGCACAAAGGAAGCATTTGGAGGATTTTTTACGTGGTAGAATTATCGGCCGACTGGAATGTGGACGTACCCAGCTGGAAGTATCCGAGGAACTTGGAATCGCCCAGAGCGTCATCTCCAGGCTTTGGCAACGATTCCAAGATGATGGTAATGTGAGTAGATGTTACAGCACAGGTCGCCCCCGAGTTACAACGCCGAATGAGGACCGGTATTTAGCAGTTATTGCCAAAAGAAACAGACGGAGAACAGCATCAAACCTGTCTCGTCAGCTCTCTTCAGCTACCGGTACGACAGTTTCAAGGCAGACCGTGTATAGACGCTTAGGGCATATTGGTCTATATGCTCGTAGGCCTGTCAGATGTGTTCCACTTACCGCAACTCACTGTCGCCTGCGATTAACCTGGAGTAAAGGGCATGCATTGTGGACATCGCAACAGTGGTCTGGTGTGATGTTTTCCGACGAGTCTAGGTTTAGTTTGCAGTCTGATTCTCGCCGGACTTTCATATGGAGAGCGCCAGGTACCCGTTACCACCAAGAGAACACCATTGAACGACACCGTTACGGTGGTGCAGGATGGCTCGTTTGGGGAGGAATTATTCTCGGTTCCAGAGCTGACCTACATGTTCAGAGTGTAACGATGACAGGCCACATCTATCGGGATGTCATTCTGGAACAACATGTACGTTTGTTTCGGGGCGCCATGGGTGTTGAATTTCTGTTTATGGATGACAACGCCCGTCCTCACCGTGCAAACATTGTAGACGAATGTCTTCAATTGGAGGATATCACCCGTAGGGATTGACCAGCGTACTCACCGGACTTGAATCCAATAGAGCATGTGTGGGATATGCTTAGCCGACGAATTGCAGCCCGTCAACCCCCTCCCACCTGTCAACCGGTACTTCGGAGGGCATTGCTGGATGAGTGGTGTAATATTCCCCACGATCAGATTGATAATTTGATACTCAGCATGCCTAGGCGTTGTAAGGCCTCTATTGCATTGTCCGGGAGACATACTCCATATCAACCATCATACTAATCATGTTATACTGTTTTCTGTAAATAGGTTCCTTTTTGAAATGTGCTCCAGGGAGTAAAAACCCCAATTTTTATTAATTATGTCAAACATATAGCATCTTTTTTGCTCTTTACCTTTTGTTTAATAAATAGACTTTACAAATAAGTCAAATTGGTTTTGCTTCAGTCTCTTTCTTTGCCTGAACTTCATTATCCTTAATTTATGGACATGAGTGTATATATATATATTTATAGATGGTGCTGCTGATGTGCTGCCGTAGCTGTTTCCACATTTGCAAGAGAAATGGGTATAAAAGTAAGTTTAATTAGGTACATTCCAATTTCGAACATTTAACAACAAATAATAGGAACAAATAACATTTTTATATGTTACATGAATATGATACCTTAAAAATTTAATTAAAATTATTTAATCAATTAATTTTAAAACAGCTAGTAATAATAAATGTTTATTAAAATATTATGTAATTTCAAATATTTATTTATTATTATTTATTTCATATAAAGAGATTATTTTCTTTATTCAATTCCTTCTATTAGCTCACACTCTCCCTATATATATCTTGTTCAAATTTTCAATCGTTAATAAAATACTTTTTATTCATTCACTGGGGGTTTAAATACATTTTTTGAACTTGTAGTGGATGACACTTGATGTTAATACAGTTCTTTTCAAATATTAATTCAGTAATTAAAGTTAACTAGTTAATTTTGGTTTTTTTTAATTCAAGTTGCATATATCTAACTATATATGGCGCCAGATAAACTTAAAAAAATGAATGGAAATTATTTATAAAGGACTTTCTGCAATATGGCGAAAAGAAAGTAGGAATTGACTTTAAAAAAAAATGTTTTATATTACTTGTTTTTTATCCATTTATTGTCAGCAAATGATGGTGGTAAAGAACCTAAATTAGACTTTTATTAAAAATTTCACTCCTAAAATAATAAGTTTAATCTGCTAAAAAAATCGATTGCTTTTATTAATTTTTTTTTTTATTTTGGATAAAGAAAATAACATTTATTGATTATAAATTTAAAAACAAAAAACGAAATTAATTAAATATATTTTGATTATAACAAAAGTATTTTAATAAGAACAATTTATATTGTTTATTTTACAAAAACTCATTTTTGGTTATTTCATAAACAGAATATAACAAAATTGTCAAATTAGGTAATACAATAAATTTTATTTTATTAAATGTCTGTACGATATTTCTTTGCCTTTTTTCTTCCATATTTTGATGAGGACTCAGTATTTTCATTCTTTTTCATTGTAAACTTCAAAACAGGCTTTTCCAGGATAACAATGAAAATACTTTACTGACAATACGTTCCCTTATTTTATGTTAGTTTAGGGAAAGGTAATTTATTGAGATAGAAATATAAACAAACGGAATGCGGGGAAAATGTTGTTTTTCCTTGTTTTCTGTCAAAACGCGAGCTCTTTGTTAATGCAACTGTCATTAAAATTTGTTTTGCATTGAATTTTCGATTGTTTGATGTAACATTTTTTCATGTAAAAAGTTGCAATTATTATCAAGATATGTTATTTCAAGATGTTCATTTCTTTTGAACAAATATGAACTGTCTACTATACAAATAACATCAGAAATAGAAATTAAAATACTGTAATAAATTTGGTTAAAATTCAAAAAGATATACACGCAACTCAATCACAAGTTAATTATAAAGTAATGTTTTTAAAAATCAATAGTTTAGCTGTGTTCTTTGAAAGGTAACATGATATTTTGCTATCAATAAATAACTTAATATACAATATCTTCAATTATGATTGAAATTTAATGCGACAATTTCGAATTTTTTTTTTGTCAAAGATCTTGCATCCCGCATACCACAGCCACCCTTGACTGGAAAAAGGAATTTTTTGCAATTTATAAACTTTTCAAGGGAAACTACTCCACATTTGCTGATCGTATGGGTAAAAGCAAGTAAGCGAAAAACCCTTTCAGATCTTCTGACTGGCATTTGTTAGTTAAATGACATTCCAAAAGGTTAGCTTATCCATGGATAAGTTAACATTTGATATCGATAACTTTCTTCTGTTCTAAAAGCAATAACTACAACGCGCACAACCCGACTAGTGTCTCAGTGGAAACGCGTGCCACTGGTGAGTATTAAGGCTGAGGTTTAATCCTCTGGCATTGTTGAAGACATTGTTCAATATTGAGACTCAATGCAGTTTGCGATGTTCAGCATCTGGCCTTGTTACTTGGCCAGACTACCTGGTGGGAGTTTTCCGGGTTTTCTCTCATGCAATACGCAAATGCTTTGAAGTCCCTCCTAAAATTCCTCCCAGTAGTTACAGCCTTTCTTCTTTAATAACTCTGTACCAAATCATATTTCTACTTACGATGTTCTATCACAACAGAAGCTGTCCCCTTTCCCTCCATCCATGAGTAGATTACTCATGGGGTGTCCGTTTCGTGCTGCCTAACACTGAAGATTAGTAACAACAACAACACAGTAATGGATTCAAAAATTGAAAAGCAAACTAAACGTCATCATTAGGTCTCGAATCTGGAGATAAATTTTGGTCCAAATACTAATTATTAAGATTTATCTTTTATTTATATTTACACTTATCAAAATAAATTCAATTCAAGTATTTTTTTTGTAAATACTCAACGAATACTTGATTAAAAATTTTCCTTTAAGATTTTATTAATATTTAAAATTGTATAACACTTTTGAACAGTGACTATGTGTTATTAGAAATTTAAACTGCAATGCAGTTGAATCAATAATTTGCCCAAGTACATGCATGGATGCTCAAATATAAAAAGTACATTGTGTTTGCTTGAGACACAATTTGATGAAATACTCCTTGAATTTGAATCAAACCATGGTTTTAAATAATATTTCCTTCCAATTAATAATTCATTCCATTTTCAATAATTCATTCCATTCATTAGTGTGCTAATGAATGGGAAATAGGTTAGACTATTTGTCGAGTCTACTTTCATTTAATAAATTAAATAATTATCATACACCTTCTTCCTACGAGAGTGAAACAGATGTTAAAAAAAAGAGCTGAAATACACTTCAATTAAAAATGATAACTCTAAAAATGTATCGATTGTTAACGAAAAAATTGTATTTATTCATTTTCATGTCTTGCCATCCAGAGACTTTGACGTATTCTTTATTAAATTGGTAAATATGCAGCATATTCAGCTTTACTAAGAGAGCCTTACATTTGAAATGAAAACTTTAAGAGGTGGCTTTAGAGTTTCTTGACCTTTTTTCTATCTCATCGAGCCTGTGAATTTATAATCCAGCTTCTTCTTCTTTATTGGCCCAACAGCCCCGTGATATACCAAGGTCATCTACCTATTAGCAAATTTCGAAACAGATATTTTCATTTTACGAGGTAGCATTATCAGCCTCACGATCTACAGTCGTATTAGATTGGAACCTAAGGATTACAGTGGATTCTGAACCACTACAAACATCTATCTCACCGCCGGGACTTGAACCCGAAACCTGTGACACCGAGTGCCAGAGCACTAGTTACTCCGCCGTCAGGACATATAATCATCTTAGACAAGGGAGATCTCGGTTCGACATCACTTTTGGAGTTTCGAACTAAACTACCTAATTCCAAAGAGTCTTTTTTTTCTCAAGTAAACCTTGTCCTGTTTCAAATTACATTTAAAACAAAGTTGTGTATTATATTATACAAAGCATGTATGAAAAATAATTGTTCTTATAAATTCATCTACTAAATTTTAAAAATCCCAAACCAAACAAAATATAATTGCTATGGTACTACAATAAAAATATCGACATTTAACAATATGTGACGCAGAGTTTTCATTGACCTGTTTTTATTAAATGTAATTCAAATACACTTTTTAAAAATTAAACATATCGCAGTGTTTTAAGAAATCCATAAATACGTTCTGAGTAAGGAATTTTGATCTACACTGTGATAAATGTCAAGAGTTTATTATTTAATGAAAATTTCTAGATTTTGATTAACTCAAAGAAAAGTTGATTCCCAAAGCTGTTATCATAAGTATGCGACTAAAATAATTATAGCTATCACTTTAATTGGTAAAATATATGAATATTTTCAGATAATTAATAAATTCTATGATATTCAAAAGGATCTTGAACTATTAACTGCCGATCTAGTAGATAAGATTGAAAAATGTAGTGGTTGAACTATTGCTTATTGATTTGGTTGAGCAATTTTCGGTAGCGTGTTATAAAATGTCAATGATTATTTCAGTACTACTAAAAAGGGCTTTCAGAATAAAATTGCATTGAATTGCATTGAATAAAATTACATTGAATCTTTTAAGCACACAATAGCAATCTTTGAATTTGATTCAAAATGTTTGAAGAACTGAACTGTCTGTCACTTAGTTCGTGAGGCGATAGAAAAGAAACCACAACATAGGAAAGTTAAACCAATTTAAAATTGGAAATGAAAATTCGCCTGCATCATTGTCAAGAGCCTTAGATTTTCTGCATCTTTTTCTACTTTAAATTTAGATTAAATTTTGAATAACTGAAATAACAGAATATTTTTTTCAATCATGCCCAGATAAAACACACAAGAGTATCGAAAACCATTGAGTGCAGGATTAGTGTATTGTAGCTCATTATTCTTGCCAAGCATTTTATCTTCTAAACTCTTCTTAAGAGAACATTCTTCTTTAAAGTTATCTCTACACATTTTTATGGAGATTTAAGTAAAAGAGAGAAATCATTGCCGGATAAAATGTATGTGCTTACCACATTTATGTGTAAGTTATGCAAACGAGGAACCATATGTTAATACATTGGAGAGAAAACTTAAGAAATGGCATTTTTTACCACATTTTCGTATGGAATCACTTAGAAGACATGAAATTCGGCGTACAAAGAAAATATTTTGTACTTAATGATGACAGCATACTATCGAAATAATTATAGGTAGCTGACAATATAGATAAAAAAAAAGGCTTTTTCGAAAAATTGTGTTGCCCAAAGAGATTACCCCCACAAATTGTCTGCCCAAAGAGAAGAACAAATTAGTGTTCCACAACTTTACAGTTCTGAATCAGTTCCTTTTCCAGTCTTCTGTCTCAATCCATCTTTTTTTTGGCCTCTTCACCATCAATCCATCTCTTTTTTTGGCCTCTTCCCTCTTTTCTTTAGTCCTGCCACTTACTTTTAGAAATCTTCAACAAAGGATATAACAATTATGACAGCATTGATAAAGCAATTAGGAACCATATGAAAGATAAGAAGCCAGCCATATTGTCTTGCAAAATAAGCCATATTGTTTTGCAAAATAAGCATACCATGAAATTCATCATACATTTTCAAGTTCGGCTCATGAACCTGCTAGAGAATTATTGCAGTTATTTTTAAAATAAGAATACCATTTCGGTATTCTCATTCAACGGGTCATCGTTATCCCTTTGTGTTACTGCAATTTGAAACAACCCTCAATTGATTAATTCAAAGCCTCCATTTATCCTCCATCCCAATAGAGGAAGGGGCAATCAGGCAGATAGATATCCGACCTGCGCATTTATCGTTTCCATACTCAGTACAGAAATGAGAAATTTTAATCAGGCATAATTATTAAAACTTCTCGTATGACGTAGTCCAAGTATATCCTCTGTTGTTATATGTATAGTTTATCATCTAATGTGAATCATTTATAAATTAAATGATGCTTTTTCTCAAAATAAATCTAACTTCCTCGAGTAATACAAACACGAGAGTATTATAGTTCTCAATATATTCTACAAGACCTCAACAGCACATTTTGTCATTATCTTCAATAAAAAGTCGCCACCCAGCTAACGATAGCATTGATAGAACTATTAGTAACCATATGAAGGACAGGAAACTAACCATATTACCTGTAATAATTACCTGCCATTTTGGTATTCTTATTCAAGAGTCATCATTGTTCCTTGGTTACTGCGATGTGAAACAACCATCAACTGGTTAATTCCCACCCTCCACTTACTTCCTCTATCCCAATTGAGGAAAGTGCAATCAGGCAGAAATACGATCTGCAGGTGTATCGTTTCCATACAGAGCATAGAAATGTGAATTTTTAATTAGGCATGATTATTAAACTTTAAATGGACTTCTCGTATGACGAAGTCCAAGTATATATTATGTAGTATTTATATTTTATCATGTAATGTAAATCTTAAATTAAATGCCTTCTTACAAAAGAGATCTAACTTCCTCTAATACAAACAGCAGAGTATTACAGTTCTCAATATATATTTTATTTATTGATACAATATTTATTGTTTCTATTAAAGATCATAATAATTTTATCATTAGTCCAGATTATTTTACCAATTACACAGCAAAGTCATCAATCTTGGTATTAATATATCTGATGTAGTTGTAGTTTTTATTTAAGCAACTTAATCGGTATATTTTGCAATAATTTCTTCTTCGATCTCAATTAAGGAAAAATGCTTTCCAAAGTGATCCTGTTATGATCATTAATTTTTTAGGGATTGCCTAATGATGCAATATGGATTAAAATAACATAAAAATATCCAGAAAATATTTATCATATTCGAAGCAGTTAACTCAAATTTCAATGATATAGTTTGTTTGTCTTCACTAAATTCAATTATTTATACCTTGTTTCAGTCTTTATTCAGGTAAGCAGATAAATTTACGATTACAAATATTTTTATAGTTATTGGAAATTATTGAATTTATTCGTTTTCATTTATAGATATGAATGTTTTCCTTACTATCAGTTTTCTTTTTGAATTGTTTTTTTCCAAAATACATCTAATTTTAATTTCAAATCGTATGAATTAAATGGTCGTTAATAAATGGGTTAATGATTCCCTGATCTTCCAATGGCTTCAAACCTAGCTTAATCATTATCTGAATTATGTAGTTTAATTATCCTGCAATGAGTAGTTACATGATTAATGAATCCAATGCATGTCAAATTATACCGTATTCCATCAATACTTGTAACAAACGTACCTGCTTGATGCACTGGAGAATTAACATGATGCAAAAATATTCAGAAAATACTGACGTAAACCATTAATTGGTATAAAATTTAATATTTTAATATAAAAACAATAAATTAGATAGACAAGATTTACAATAGATAGATTAATAGATTAAATAAACAATATATACACTCATGTCCATAAATTAAGGATAATTCAGAATCACACAGAAATTGAACTCTAAAATAAAAATTTCACCTGTAGAATTTTCACACACATCTTGAATTTTCACACACATCATCACAAATTACAGGAAACCACCAGATGGCGCGGATAGTACGTCACAATGACGAGAGTTTAAGAGAGGGGTATATAAGGAATGGTGGCAAAGAAGTAAAATTGTTCACAAGGGCTTTAAAAGCCTTTCAGTGCAATAACCGCATAGTTATGGCACGAAGGAAGCATTTAGATGATTTTTTACGTGGTAGAATTATCGGACGACAGGAATGTGGACGTACCCAGCTGGAAGTATCCGAGGAACTTGGAATCGCCCAGAGTGTCATCTCCAGGCATTGGCAACGATTCCAAGATGATGGTAATGTGAGTTGTTACAGCACAGGTCGTCCCCGAGTTACAACGCCGAATGAGGACCGGTATTTAGCAGTTACTGCCAAAAGAAACAGACGGAGCAGAAAATCAGACCTGTCTCGTCAGCTCTCTTCAGCTACCGGTACAATAGTTTCAAGGCAGACCGTGTACAGAAGCTTAGGGCACATCGGTCTATATGCTCGTAGGTATGTCAGATGTGTTCCACTTACCGCAACTCACTGTCGCCTGCGATTAACCTGGAGTAGAGAGCATGCATTGTGGACACCGCAACAGTGGTCTTGTGTGATGTTTTCCGACGAGTCCAGGTTTAGTTTGCAGTCTGATTCTCGCCGGACTTTCATACGGAGTGCGCCAGGTACCCGTTACCACCAAGAGAACACCATTGAACGACACCGTTTCGGTGGTGCAGGATGACTCGTTTGGGGAGGAATTATTCTTGGTTCCAGAACTGACCTGCATGTTCAGAGTGTAGCGATGACAGGCCACATCTATCGGGATGTCATTCTGGAACAACATGTACGTTTGTTTCGGGGCACCATGGGTGCTGAATTTGATGGGTGATGACAATGCCCGTCCTCACCGTGCAAACATTGTAGACGAATGCCTTCAATCGGAGGATATCACCCGTATTTATTGGCCAGCATACTCACCGGACTTGAATCCAATAGAGCATGTGTGGGATATGCTTGGCCGACGAATTGCAGCCTGTCAACCCCCTCCCACCTGTCAACCGGAATTTCGGTGGGCATTGCTTGATGAGTGGCGTAATATTCCCCAAAATCAGATTGATAATTTGATACTCAGCATCCCTAGGCGTTGTAAGGCCTGTATTGCATCGTCCGGGAGACATACTCCATATTAACCAGCATACTAACCCTGTTATACTGTTTTTTGTAAATAGGTTCTTTTTTGAATTTTGCTCCAGGGAATAAAAATCGCAATTTTTAAGAATTATGTCAAACATATAGCATCTTTTTTGCTCTTTACCTTTTGTTTAATAAATAGGCTTTACAAATAAGTCAAATTTGTTTTGCTTCTGTCTCTTTCTTTGCCTGAACTTCATTATCCTTAATTTATGGACATGAGTGTATATTAACTTAATTTAAATAATATTGTAAAAATATTCCATGGTATATTTAAGCTATGTTATCTTCATATTTAATGAAAAAAGATATACGACGACTCAAAGAACTAACGTTAAGTCATATTTTCTGTCTTATTTAATTTTTTTCTTTTCATTATTAATTTAATACATATAAAAAAATAAGTTTTAATTTTAAGACTAGGTAGTATTAAATAATGCTTAATTTGAGAATTTATTTTCTATTTTGTTTCGGATAGTATAACAAGTGTTCAAACTATTTATTTACATCTAGAAAAGTTATAAAATTTGTGGTTGCTTTAGTTATGTATCAATTTATGTTAATATTTCAATATTATTGTTTAGATTTATTTTAGCACCTTCTATACTCTTTAGCATCGTACAGAATATATATTTCTTTTTTTTTTTTTTTAAATCTTCAGCACCTTTAACTCATACTTTAGATCGCTGATGTTCAACCCTCTAACTATTTGTAATATCCCATTTGAAGTAAAATATTTAATACCTCCAATAATATTATCCCATTTGAAGTAAAATATCCTAAATCCCCAATGGTAATATCCCCTAATAATATCACATTTGAAAAAAAAAAGTATCTTGGACTTAACATAAAATAAATTCATTTAAATACAGTTATTAAGCAAAAAAATGTAATAAATAATCATCATTTTATAAAATCCACCATGACAAATTTCTCCATCTAATAATCTTTAATTCAGTTTCGAGCAAATAATTTTTTAATTATTCCAAGTAGCTTTATCAATAAAATATGAAATTAAAAAGAATATAAAAACAGGAAAAGTAAATTGCTGTATCAAAAGATTAAAAATTCTATAAAATTTATGTTCATAGAAATGTGATGATGATATTTAATAAAATAAAACCTAACAGAGAATTTCATCATCAACTCTCATTCATCAAAATACTGAAAATTCGTAATAACCATAAATAATGATATCCAATAAAACTTGACACATCCAAACAATCTCTTTCCTTGTTGTCCGCAATAGCATTAGCCAACCAATATCACGTTAACAAAACAAGTTCGAGATCCTACAGAGGCTTAGGAATAATATAGAATACATACACAAGAAACAAGTAGGCCAATACTTAAATTTGGATTAAAAAATGCTTTTTAATTATTATAACTTACAGAAATGGGATCATCAAGGATCGATGGGGGATCAATGGGGGGAATGGGGGATCAAGGATCAATATTTATATTCCGGATAATATTTATTTGTTATTAATTTAATTATATATGGCAATAGGCACTATGATGCATATGTGTTTATTATGCATTTTAATTAAAAAAAAAAAACTCATGCAGTATCGCGAGACTATCATTAATTATATTACTAACAATTATTATATGAAGACACAATATAAAATATTTTTACTTTTCAGTTCAAGTACACAGCATTATAACCGCTTTTCAGTGATTGTTGAGACAACAGGATCTCTAATGGTTTAAGATTAATGATCAATATCTTCCGCACATTCATGTAGGCAAAAGTCTTAATATTAATAGTTCAAATATCTTTCAAGAAAGTGAGAAAATCGGAAGTAATCGGAAGAAAATCGGAAATCACTCCCTAACCAAGAGTTCTCCTCTCATATCCTGGGCCTCTTCACTGTGTGGTCTTTCCTCTTCCCTTCTTCTTCATTATCAAGATGGTGCTTAGTTCTCTCCTTCGCTGGAATTCGCTTTCCTTTGGTTCTATTCTTTTATCTCGTTATTTGCCCTCACCTTTTAGGCCACAATCGCAAAGTTCTTTTTCCTTTTTCTTGTTCCAGGTCCACCTTTTCAGCTTCCCTTTGCCTTTCTTGATTCCTATTTTCTTCTGGTCGTCTCCGTTTCCGTCTCCTTTTGACTCCATTCTGGTAAGTCATTTAATTCAATCTTCGTGTTAATCTTCATTGTTTACCTTTCTCAGATCTCTCTTTCTCTCTGTCTCCAGAACTAGCTTTCTTATAAGAAGACTAAGACTGTAATTAGTGTTAGGGAATTTTCACTTAGTACAGACCACGTGGTGCGGAATGCCATATCGAAGGTCAAAGAACGATTTCTTCCACACAGAAGGCATCTCAAAAGACATTCAGATAAATTCTGGATTTCTACCCTTCTCACAAATATCACATTTCCACTCGTGTGAGGTCAACATTTTTGATCACTGAGCCCTTCTCCTCTTCATCTATAAGGACATCTCTGACCACCTGCACTTCGCCGTTCAAAAAGCAGGAATTAAAAAAAAGTCAAAAGGACAGCTGCATATCCTTAATTTTATGGAAAACAAACTTTGACCAACTATGTTCACATATGTTGGCTTCATTGGAAACGATTCTGAATTGATCCTTGATTCTCGAAACCAATATACATTCCCAAAGGGAAAGAGGAGTATTCACAAACATTCACTATATATATATATATATAGTGGATGAAATATATTAAAATTACTAATAACTGCATACCACATGTATAAAAGTTTTTAAAATACATGTCTATAAGACAAAATTTTGAAAAATAAAAATCCTGATACCTAAACCTCTCAATGTTTTAAAAAATAATTACAACTGGGCTGTACTCATAATGACTGACAGCATTAAACAATGCACATAGTAATAGAGTAGTAATAGTAATAGAGTAGTAATATGCATAGTACAAATAATCAAAAATTCAATCAATATTTCAAAAATTCAAAAAATTTAATTTGATCTCAGTTATTTAAAACCAACCAATGGAAATCTCTACAACTTTTATATTTACTTTAGGAAAGAAATGAAACATCAGAGAATGTGGAAAATATAGACAAATACCTTATAAAGTATTTAATTTAACTTTTATGCTGTTGCATTTTCCAAAATGCAAATATAGTTTATTAGTTATGATTTAATATTTTATTTTGGAAAGCTTATTATTATTGAATAGATAGTTTGAAGACGGGGCCGAAATGACTCTCCTCATGTGATAACGTCAGAAAAATTAATGAATTACATGAAAGATTAAAAGACTCGTATTTTGATGCACACTTTTAAAGGATAAATATTTTCTGGAGATTGTATACTTTTCTTATTCGATACTTTCATCTTAATACCCCCATTAATGGACTAACGATGCTTAGCTATCTGGTAGGAGGAGGCTGTTCGATTTTGCTGATAGTTTGTAACGCAGATGCTACTCTCAGAAACAAGGTGGCTTTATGGCGATTATTACAGCATATTTGAGCACATAAGTATCTCATATAAGGCAGGCAGGTATCCTGCTGGGGGATTTCTGGGTTTTATTATGATCAGCAACAAAATAAACGACATTTATCTCTAAAAGGTCTCTTGGAAGGCATCAGTTCCCTATCTATCCCTAAGTGGACTAGTTTTGGTACATATATACTTCGAAATACTCTCATAATTATCCAAAATACAAAACCAAATCATCTTGTATTTTAACATATGTTGAGAAGGTTACCTCGAAGATCAGTTAAAGTATATATTTCTAATTTTCTAACACCCCTTGAACAAAATAACAAATTTTATTAAATAGCTAATACAATATTCGAATTTAATGAAATTTATGAGGAAATTTTCATTAATATATCAACTATTATTACTATCAGCTTATACATACGTTCAATTTGCTTACAATGAGTTATTAGTAAATGTTTCCATTTACAAAATTATTAAATATATGAATTTGATTTTTTAAGCTTGAAAATTGAATGTTTTCTATACAAAATATTATAATTAAAAATAACATTAAAAGTTACGTAGAAAATATTTAGCGAATATTTCTGTTATCCAAAGACAGACTAGATCGCTTGTTTTTTAAAAAAAATAAACTACATCGCTGTTATCCAAAGATAAACTAGAGGGCTGTTATTCAAAGAAAACTAACAAATTAGATTGACTTTCAATGTTAATTACTTTGTTTCATTTTTTATTATTATTTATATAAATTAAGTTGAAATATCAGAATAAGTAATGACATATAGATTTAAGTAAGTATAAATTTCCATATTTATATGATCATTTAAATTTATCACTATTTAATATCAAATGCTGAGTAATAGTAAAAACAAATGTTGATTTCATATATTTTTTTAATATTTCCAATTTGCTATAAAATATCAATAATACCACTCGTAAAACCAGAAATGTCCTTCATACCAAATATTTTCATCCCATTTCCTTTACTGCTATTTTTTTGGAACGCTTCCATGAATTCTTCATTCTCGAAATCTAATCTCTAGTTTAGTGACAAGAACACGTTCGTCATTTTTTTATATCTCGAAGAAAAACATGTTTTAATATATCACTACTTTTTTACAGGATTTCGAACCACTCTTTCTTTTTCCGACAGAGTAGATGCAAAGAAAAGATAGTAACAATGTTTTTTTATTTGACATTATCGAATTCATTTTTCATTTTATTTATTTATTGCGCTCATAAAATATTCAAGATGTAGAAAGTACTATGAAATATTCATACCCTGTAATAAACCAACATTCTGAGGAATTACTTATACCAAAAAAATAACTAATATCTCTAAGAATGGTTAAGGTTATTAATTGATAATAATATTAAAATATAATTTTCCAAAAAAATATTAATATATTATAAAATATAATAATATATTATAAAATACAATTTACTAAATAGGACTGCCGTGCTAAATTAATCATCATATTCAAGGATTAGACGTTAAACTCATACTTCAGCCTATACCTGTTTCTAAGAGTGTTGCAAGTTAATTAATATATTAAAGTCGTCTTTGCATTCTTATAACATGGATTTGATGTTACAACATGGAACACTGCATTCGTGGCATTGAATTTTCTACTTTCCAAAAATAATTTCCTTTAAATTATATTAAACTACTATTATATTAAACTATTATAAGACAGTTTAAAATGGCAGATAAAGAAAACTATAGTGTTCTTACAATTTTTTATCTATTAAATAAAAAAACACAGTAATCTGTAAAATTACTTACAGGAAATTAATATTATTTGCAGGGAATAAATACGATAACTGCCGTGATAAATAGAAAATCTTCACTATTATACTTTTTTCTTCCAAACAAATTGTCAATGGCATCAGTAATTTATTCTCATAATTCTTATTATATGAATTATATGTAGCCAATAAGCTGTGGGAAATAGTGCAGACCACCCCTCTTCCCTCAAATTGCACCATTTTTTCACGAACTGCAAGTTTTCTCCTCATAACACTTCCTAGAACATGCCTCATGAATTTAAGAAATCCCCGATCAAACAAAGGACAAGATGGGAGATTTAAAAAAAAATCAACAACTCATGAAAAATTCAAATTCTACCACGGAAAGATGCACAAAGTTTAAAAGAGGACTTCAACAAGCACTCAGCTCCCTACAACAAAATTTATTCCGATATCCCAGCCAAGATCAACACACAAAAATAACAAATACCTAACAAAAAATAGACTACAAATTCAAGATGGCTATTGAAGAAAGTCCAGAAGTTCTAAGTATTTTCCAAAAAAGAGAAGATTCAAGTTTAACAGCAAATATTATTAATGACGAAGGAAAAATTATATATTAATATATATGTAGTATTTCAATTCATTATGATTTTCATATATATATTTTTAGTTATATAATTAAAATAATATACATTTTCTTAGAAAAATTGAATAAATATTTACCAAAAAGACAAGATTCTTGTTCAATGGTAAATTGTAATAAAGACGGAGAAAGAATTATATATTAGCAATATGTATGTAATATTTCAATTTATAATTTTCATGCATATATATTTTTAGCTATATAATAATAATATGCATTTCTTTAAAAAATTGCATAAATATTTTCCAAAAAGAGAAGATTCTCGTTTAATGGTAAATAGTAGAGTGGTAATGGTAAATGGTAATAGTAATGGTAAATAGTCGTTTAACGGTATATAGTAATGACGAAGGAAAAATTATATAATCTCAATATGTATGTAATAATTCAATTTCATATATATTTTTAGCTATATAATTAAAATAATATGCATTTTCTTGAAACTTACCTTAATTTCGAAAATTAATTCTTTTATTTTTTTTTTATTCTCATATTTTTTTTTCTTTTTTGGTATAACATAATTCTCGGGAAAAAGTATTATTTAAAAACCTAGCGACCACGTTTTATTGAAATTATAATTTAATTAACGTTTTATTGGAATTATAATTATTTAAATCACTTTTGATTGGAGTTTTTTTATTACCTTATTTTGCTGTATTTGAGAAAAGTCAATTTAGTCATGCAATTAATGTATTTGGTGTAACTGTAATCCTAACTTAATGATTATTTCTGGTCATAAAAGACAACTCTAATTATCAACTTCTAAAATAAGTATATAGTGCCCAAAAGTCTTCAAATAAAGGTAGAAATTTGAGAATAAAATTGTTTTTCATTATTATCAATTATATTCAACTTTCCAGGTTGTTGAACTCTTTATTATTTAAAAATACATCTATATTACGAAATGAGAAATACAATACGCCTTTACTACGAACCTAACAAGATGAAGTTGCCAATAATAAAAAGAATATTTTAACAACAACATTTTCAATTTTATACCAACAACAATTAAAAATAATTAACTGACGAACAAATAAGAAATCTGTTCTACATGTTCAAAGAATCACCTAATTAACAGCAATTATATTTTAACTTGCCTTGATTATCTGGTTTCTTTTTATAATGATATAATATCTAATTAATTTAGGAATAATAACCTGATGATTAAGATTAAAAAATCACACCAACATATCTTGATGAAAATAAGACTAATTATTGTAAAAAAATAGAATATTAAAAAAGGTTAAATGCTAAACGATAATTGATTTAATGAAACACATGAAAACATTTCGTTATTATTTAGATGTGTAATAAATTTTTTTAGCTAAACTGAATGAAAGGCCAAAACGTACCATTAACACTTATATTAGAAATAGATTACGATAATGTTTTGTATTAATAAAAAATTTTCAAAAAAGTATTGTCCCTAAAAAGAAGAAAATTGGTTTTTTTGAATAGATAAATGAGCTATTAATTTTTTATTAAATGATTAATTTAACATAAAACAAGATTCAACTTCAAAGTTTATTTAAATTTGTAAAAAACGAAAGTGATCATAGATTAAAACTAAATAAAAATGAATAGAAAATAAAAGTTAATTAATAATAATAGAATAAATATAAATAAATATATATATAAAAAATTAAAATAAATAAATAAGGAATAATAATATAATAATAAATATAAATAAATAAATCTATAAAATAAAAATTTTTAAATTAATTCGAAATAATAAGAATAATTAACTAAAATTAAAATAAAATAAAACACATAAATAAATAAATATATAAAATTAAAAATTAAAATAAATTCAAAATAATGAAAATATTTCATGTAATATTAAGGCACTGAATACAAAAAATATTTTATGGAAAGTCTATACACTTTTTTGTTATGAATAGAGAACTAATGTTCCACTGTTATTACATGGAAACGACAGAATGGTACATAACAGAATGGGTATCTGCAACTTTCATGGATAAATGCCTTTATCTGCGTTTCGTATGGGAAAACCTAGAAAATTACCACCAGATAGCAAAACTAGGGATACCAAATGCTTATACACTCTCTCATAGCCACTTAAAAAAATGATCACTTTTAGATAAGTTTAATAGGATTTCTAAATTTAAAAAGCAGCATATGAAGGTAAAAAGTAAAGAAAAAAAGATAAGCAAAAATTAATATTGTATATCAATTCAGTAATAAGAAAAAAAAATAGAAAAGAAATGATGATATTCTATTCCAAATCAATAACAAAAAATAATATTAAAAAAATAAGAACGAAAGTAAATAATTAATTCAAGAAATAAAATTTATTCTAAACGGAAGTATTTTAATATCTTACGCTGCATCTATTTTAAAACTAAATAGAAAAAATTCTTTTATTAATGCTAATGTAGAAAAGGTTTGACAAAATTGACTTTTTTGTTGGCAGGAGTTACATTTAATGTATATTATACTCCAAATATTCTTTTCATTAACATTAAGTATGAGTTTTTTATGAAACATTTTAATATCAATGCAACACTAACTTTCTTGTACATATTTGGAAGCTAGCCATAATTGTCATCATAATTTTTTTTTCTTGAAAATTGAATTTCAAACATCTCTAAATTATTTATATAAAGAATAAAAGAATACTTTGACACAGTTTTAGTAATCAGAGAATCATAGGCAGTTGTACTTTATATATATTGAGAGATATCTACAGAAAACAAATGTATACCCTTATTTATGTTTAAAATGCTTTCGATATTTTACAGTTCGATTTTCATTACTTCATTCATCATTAATTCATTCAATTCATTAATTTATTTATATCATTTCATCATTTCATTCTGATTCATTTGGAAATTTAATCTGGTAGTTAAAATTAATTTTGCAAATATTAGTTTTCCGTTTTACTCAAAAATTTTCATTTAAATCACATATCATTTTCATATTAAAAAAATCAATAAATCAGAGCTAAATATCGTTTATAAATTTTAAAATTAGTTTGATAACAGTATATTGATTTTTTATTTCGTTCCTTATTATCACTTTTTTTCAAATATGTAAGAAAAATTAATCATCAAAAACAATCGATTGTATTTTTTCAAAATAAAATCAACCTTGTTCATTATTAAAATTTATCTCAATTATACTTTTTATAGTTTATTATTGGAGGACTCTATTAGCTTTCTTTTATATTTGAAATCATTGCATTTTTGTGCTTGAATATTACGCATATAAAACTGGCAAGATATTCTTTATATAGATATAGAATAGTTTAATATAATTAAATTGTAACTTAAGAAATTCTAAAGTATCTTTTTTCAGTAGATATTTCAATGTAAAATCTCAGAGAAAATTTTTTGTTATTCCGAATGCCTTTTAAATGTTTTCAAGTATCATGGATTCCTAAATAAATTTAATAAATAACTAAATGCCATATTCATAAAAGAATTATAAAATGTCCTCATAAAAAGCATTGCCATTTTGCCATTTTGCCATTTATAGTAGAACGGAAAATTTTATTTCAAGGACAGTTAGTTTTCAACAAATATATTTTTGAATACAATATATTTTGCTAAGTATATACAATATATTTTACTATGTATGTATAATATATTATTTGAATACAATGAATATTTTATTTTTGAAAACAAAATATTTTTTGCAAATATATTTTTGAATACAATTTAACCTATTTAACAGATATCTCCATATGAATAAACAATTACCGTGATTTTAATATTACAAAATTTAAAAAAATATTAAATAATATACTAACAATATTTCCTTGGGTTTCATTAATCAAATTACAATTTAACCGTAATTTTAATTCTCCTTAATATGTTTTATCAAATTGCTGTTGTATTATATTTTTATTCAACGCAATTACTATAATACTGTTAAAAATAGTTTGAGAGAATAATAATAATCTAAATAATAACAATATTGTTATTATATAACAATAACAACTGTTATTTTGATATTTAATCTTATTTTTTTATTTATTAGATGATTGCGAAATTTATTGTAATGAATTATGTTACAGCTTGTAACAATGCGATGCCTTTATATTTTAATATGTGGCATCTAATATCTTTATTTGTATGCTATGAAATAATTTATGCAATTTTGAAATAAATATTTAATATTATAGAGTTCCCACTGGTCCAGTCAATAGGTATAGAAAAAGAGACTTGCTTTGCAAAAGGTGAGTTAGATTTTTGTGTTTGTATGTGTGGAAGGATTTATTTACTCTGGTGTAAACCCCAGAATAACTTTCCGGGGACGAAAAACCAAAAAATTTCCCCTTTCTTTAAAAATATTCCAGAAATTGACTAGAGTTTTAAAAATTAAAATATCGACATTACATCATTTTTGTGGAACTCTAGATGCTATAAGCTTTTAAGTGCACTACAATTTCTTAAATATCAACATCATTTCTCAACTTTGTAATAAAAGGCGTTAACTCCTTCTTCTGAGTGAATAATGCACATTAGTCTTTAAAGTTTCACTAGGACCTTCCTTTCAAAAGATTTTCGAAGTTTAATGCATCCTTTATTTCCTTCCCTACTTTCCATCACCCCCCCCTCACAAATCTTGCCTGACAATGAAGTTGTAGACTCCTTACCTCCATTAGCAGACTATGTTCACTATAGTACAATTAAAACACATATCATTCTTCACAATTTATTATATTAAAATTAACTGTATTATTATTATAATATAATAATTATAATACAATATAATATTAATTGTATTATAATTAATTACAAAACAATGGTATTTGACTATAAATGGGAATTAATTAATATTTTGTTGATAATGGCAAAATCTATTGTTTATATGAATATTGTTTTTCGTAGGCTAAAGTTATAGAAATGGCTAAAGTTAACCATTTCTGAGATATTTCTAAGAAAACAAAAACTTTGGCAACATTTTGTGATTTTTCGTCTTCAAAAAATTATTGTGAGGTTTGTCAAGTTGGATGACATAGTGTTTATTTTTCACGATGTACATTTCGCATGTTAGCAGCAATGTAATAAATCCCCCCTATAACAAATCCCCCCTATAACAAATCCCCCGTCATGTAAAGTACAACACATGGAGGGGTAAGCAGAAGCGGCGCCCCTGGTAACGAGTGTCTAAAAGCATGGCTAAGAGTTCCTCAATCAACCGTCTTCAAATTCAAAGTACATGAACATTCACGATGATTTAACCGCCCCTGTCATGAATTTTCTATGAGCATGTACTAAAAGCTGATTCAAAAAGCATGGAGAGTTATCTCAATATAGCGTAAATCGTGCTTAGAATCAACTCAAACCCTGGTAACGAGTGTCTAAAAGCATGGCTAAGAGTTCCTCATTCGCCGCCTTCAATCAATCTGGTATCTACCAGTGTTCAAATTCATAAGATGAGGTACATGAACATTCACGATGATTTAACCGTCCGTGGTTTCTTTGGTGAGTGTACGATAAATTTTCTATGAGCATGTTCACTATTACTAAAAGCTGATTGAATTCGGTTGGGTAGTGGCACACCTGCAGCGTACTGGTGTACTAGGTACAACCCATCTACTAACTAGACTGTTATATCACAGCCGTATATAGCGTAAATCGCGCTAAAAAAACTAATAAAAGTCTAAATTATTTTCATATTTCGGAAAAAGTAATTCGCTCTTTAAAAGTTAAAGCTGAATACATCCTCATAAGTTAACATATTGTTAACATTTATGAAATTATTTCATTTTAATAATATTTAATACTAAACATTAATTTAATCAATAAGATTAAATAAGCATTTAACAAAATTAGTTAGATTATTAGCTATTATAAAATTAAATTTACCAAATTTTAAATGTTGCAAAATTAAATTCTTAAAAATGTCTCATATTTTTTTTAACTCGTACATGAGTGGATTTAAGATGCAAACACAAAAATATGAATAAAATCCTTTAAATGTCATTATTTGATATTGATTGAACTCATTGGATGAAATATTTTTTTACACTTTTTTAATAATTTGTACACTTATTTAAATATATAAGTATCCTATTCCTGCAAAAATTGCAACATTTTTTTTTTGTATTATGCATTTTTGACAATAAGGGCATTATAAACATTTTGCAATTGTTGAAAAAGGGAAAATTTTCATCATTATTTATTTCAAGAATAATAAATTAAACACGACCAGTTTTTTAAACAATTACATAAGTGCAGAAAAACAATTATTATACCTAAATGGAATTAAATACTTTCTCTATTTCAATTCTGTAAAATTTAAAAATTTTATATTTCAAAAAATAACAACGACAATGATATTAAATAACATATTTGCCATATGTTTCTTAAGCACATTGTGTTTATCAAATCACAAACCTTTAATCTATTTTTAACTATAATGACTGGTTTTATAAAATATTCAAAATCATTTTCATTTACAAATAATAATTATTTTAATTATTAATAAACAAAATTTAAAAATAGTTTTTTAAAATTCAATATAATATGTCTTCAAGTGTTAAAAATATTCCTATTACATCTCTGAAAGTTTCAACATTAATAATTTTTTTAATTAAAATTCTTGTGTATATATCATTAGCAATAAAGGAATATTCGACATGATTTATGGCAAGAGAAATCTTCGTTTTATTAAAGGAAATCTTCATAAGGAAGTGAAATATGCAGATGTAAATTAAGTAATTTGTTTTATAAAAGAATCTCAGGCGTAAAAAATGCTTCTTTTTTTTTCTTTTTTGGTTAAAATGCATCCATTCAACTCTCCGAAATGTACATAAAAATGGTAATTGGATAATTAGCGCCAGAAAGAAAAATATTTAATGGAGAATCACTTTTCAAACGAGACAGTTGCTTTTTATTTTACACAAGTTAAATATCGTAGTGTTTTCGTTAGTTTTTAAGAAAATTATGTAACCTGTATTAAAATATATAGAAATTAAACAGCTTATCATTTTTGAAAAATTAACATTATGAATACGTTTTATTAAAATTTGTTAATCAGAAGCTTATATATTAAAGTTTTTAATATATTTCTCATTAATTTAAATTAGTTTCTCATTTATGCCTAATAATTGAGCGCATTCTTTAATTTTAAAACTGAGTATTTAATTTGTTATCTACGTTTGACGATTTTCGAATGGTAAAAATAAAAATATTATTTTGCAAGAATAAATTGCTATTTTAAAATATATGATTTCTCTATGGGTACAAAAAAATTATTAACTGATTATATTCTAGGCAAAACAAACGCTTGTCTTCAAATGCTATTTTAAAATTTTTATATTGCAAAAAAACGCTTGTCTTCAAATGCAAAAATGGTTATATTTAAGGCACACACAATGTTAAGCACATTTTTAATTTTTTTTTTTTTTTTTTTTTAGTTTTATAGCCAATTTATCTCAATATTCCCCTACAACGCAATTAATTTTGTTTTGATATCAAAATAGAAAAATTAAACCTATCCATGTAAGAACACTTTTAAATCAATTATAAATAAACAATTTAAAATTTTAATCAAAATTATCCATCTATTTATAGTAACATTAAATTTTATGATCTGAATCTTTGTATGTTAATTTCTTTAGGATATATTTCAATTCAGTAACCCAACCCAGGACACCCAACGAAATTCTATTTTATTTTTGAAGAAAATCTTTAATTCTGTTCGCGAGGCTGCCTGATTTCTAAATTTTTCAACCATGTTATCAACTGCAAAGTAACCGCAAGCCTCAAGGTACAGGAATAAATGGAATTGGTTATAAAGATTGTTTTCTTGTGTTTTAACCATTCAATCCTTTTCTATTTATATTTAATATGTGATTTTAGTTAATAAAATGGGATTTATAGTTTTATTTTATTATGTAAATTTATGTGGATAAATTACAGACTATTCGTTAATTTTCAGGCAAGTTTTATAATAATATGGATGAAGTTTGTTTTTAACGTGGTTTATTTTTGGAACAAATTTTAAAAGAAATTTTTTTTTTAATAATATGGAGATAAAAATGAGAGTTTTGCACAAAAGAGTAAAAATTATAAATATTTTTTTTTCAAAAATCTATAAGAAGTTTGCAATATTGATAATCATTATGTATTAAAAGTACGAAAATAAATTCCATGATTAAATAAAAATAATAAATAATGATGACTGTGATGGTTCGAAAGAGTTTTTAGATTTTTAGTGCAGTAATTTTTTTTTTATATATATTTAAGAAATTAAATATATAATATTATTCTAAAATAATAAATGTTTCATCTTATCGAGGCTTAAAAAATGCCTTAGATAACTTTTTTTTTTGCAAAAGGCTGCAAGTTCCTATTTTGTAACAAACCAAAAAGAAAAATCGCAAAGTAATTCTCTCATGTCTCTGATTTATAAATTTTATTTTTATAAATAAAGACAACAAATATATTAAATGAAAAATGTAAAAAAACTCTTTTACTGCGTAGATTTTTATACTTAGCCTTTTACTACATAGATTTTTGTCCATAGACTTTTACCACATATACATCTATTATATATAATTCCCGTGTCACGATGTTTGTTCGCGATGAACTCCAAAACTAACAATCCGATTTTAACTTTTTTCCTTCTTAAATGTGTGTTTTCTTCCAACTTGAAAGATAGGACAGTTTTTATATAGATTTTTTTATATTTAAATGCAAAATCGACGATTTTCATATTTCGTCATTTGGCGCCATTGACGTCATTTGGCGCAACTAAAATTTGCGATTTCTCATCCGATGGACGTAATTTTGAAAGTACATTCAAAATACAAGGTCAGGTGTACCATAAGATGGGTCGTTGCTGTCAATACCTAACGAAGAGCCAAAATTTCTTCAAATTTATTTTATGGGCAGTTCTGAAGAACGTGTGACAACTCGATGTCAGTATAATTTTATCGAACAAGCAAGTACAAAGAGCTATTGTAGAATTGTTGGAAAATCTTTTAGAAAATAATAACCAACTTATTACATTAGTTAACGAACTTATGTATTTTGACGAAAGACAGATTAACAAGAAATAGTGTCCATCGCTTAGTTCTTAGTTAAATGAAAGTAATGATTATTAAAAATTAAATTAGGTAAAATAATTATAAAACAGTGTTAAAAATCAACTATCTACCTCATTTAATAAATGAATAAAAATTAAACATTTTCTATTCGTTGAAGCTTAATTTGAACTTTTCATCATTCTTTACCAATCACTTCCTTAACAATACCAATTATAGTATCTAATAATTGAACGAAATACAAGAAAGCCACAGCAACGCGTGGCCGGGTCTGCTAGTTTACTATACAGACTTTTACTACATAGATTTTTACTAATAGTTTTTTACCAATAAGTACTTTTTCTTTTATTATTAAACTGTAATTAATATTTATGATTAAGCAAAGTACTTCCTGACTATTTTAATGTTATTCTTGAATCTAAGTGATGATACCAGAACTATTCAACAACTTAACCAACTCCATCCATAACCATAAGTGAATTATACAGGATGATATCGAAATTGTATTCTTGATAAATATTTAATGATTCTCCAATCTTAAACAGGATTTCCACTAGCTTGCGCAACAAAATTCATACGTCATGATAAATAAAAAAAATATATGGGAACTGAAATTTTTTAGTTTGTATCACTTCTTCAATATTTGACAGACGAGGAAGTGCCAAAAATCGAAGAAATTCTTCCAAATTCCCTTTGGACAACTTGAATTTAAACAAGACATTAAGAAAAGAGAACTTTTCTAAGTCCTATATGGCTGAACCGCAAGTAAGGATAAAAATTTCATATACTTCCCTTACTTCCTGCCTGTGGTTATTTCATTTCCTGTCTTGATACTTGATTCCACACCCAGCGAAATTCAACTTTATATTTTAGGCCCAGCAGTGAAGCAACTCTTAAATAATATTCACTAGGCTGCCTGATGTCTAAATTTTTCAGCCATGTTATCAAATTGCAAATTAATAGCAAGCCACAAGGTAAAGGAATAAATGGAATGGGTTATAAAGATTGCTTTCTTGTGTTTTAACCATTCAATAATTTTTTTATTCATTAAATATGAGATTTTAGGTAATAAAATGAGTTGTGTTGCTTTTATTTTATTATATAAATTTATGAGGATAAAATACAGATTATTCGTTAATTTCCAGGTTGTCCAAAGTTTTATAATAATAAGGAGAAAGTCTGTTACTAAAGTGGTTTATTGTTGAAGCAAATTTTGAAAAAAAATAATTATAATATGGTGGTATAAATGGGAGTTTTGTACAAAAATGAAATAGTAAAAATTAAAAATATTTTTTTTTCAAAAATATATAGGAATTTCACAATACTGGAAATCATGATGTATTAAAAGCACGAAAATACATTACATGATTAAATAAAAATAATAAATAACGGTGACTATATTTTTTAAATCATAGTTCGAAAGAGTTATTTAGATTTTTAGTATAACAATTTTTTTGATATATTAAGTATTTTGATAAGTGAATTATACAGAAAGAAATCAAAATTATATTCCTGATAAATATTTAATGATTCTCCAATTACCTTAAGCAGGATGTCCACTACCTGGCACAACAAAATTCATATATCGTGATAAATAAAAAAATATGGGAACTGAATTTTTTTAGTTTGTATCACTTCTTCAATAATTGACAGAGAAGAGGTGCCAAAAATCGAAGAAATTCTTCTAAATTCCCTTTGGACAACTTGAATTTAAACAAGACATTAAGAAAGGAGAACTTTTCTAAATCATATATGGCGGAACTGCAAATAAGGATAAAAATTTCATATACTTCCCTTACTTCCTGCCTGTGGTTTATTTCATTTCCTGTCTTGATACTTGATTCAACACCCAACGTAATTCTGTTTTATTTTTTTTATTTGGCCCAGCAGTGAAGCAACTCTTATATTATTTTCACCAGGCTGCCTGATTTCTAAATTTTTCCACCATCTTATCAACTGAAAAGTAACAGCAGGCCTCAAGTTAAAGAAATACATGTAATTTATTATAAAGATTGTTTTCTTGTATTTTAACCATTCAGTCTTTTTTTTTTTCATTAAATTTTAGTTAATAAATGTAATTAATAAAGTGAGTTAGTTCTTATTTTATTATATAAATTTATGAGGATAAAATACAGATTATTCATTAATATCCAGGCAGTCCAAAGTTTTACAATAGTAAAGAGGAAGTCTGTTACTAAAGTGGTTTATTGTTGAAAAAAATTCTAAAAGAATTTTTTTTTTTTTTTTTAATATAGTATTATAAATAAGAGTTTTGTGCAAAAATGAAAAAGTAAAAATTATAAATATTGTTTTTTAGAAAATCAACAGGAAGTTTACAAAACTGGAAATCATGGTGTATTAAAAGCATGAAAATACATTGCATGATTAAATAAAAATAATAAATAATGATGACTATAATTTTTTTGATACATGGTTCGAAAGAGTTTATATTTTTATTTTAATAAGTATTTTTTATACATTTAAGAAATTAAATATATAACTTTATTCTAAAATAA
>BPLQ01015374.1:0-207383 GCA_021605075.1 Caerostris darwini
ATGGCCTAACTAATTTATCCAATTTTTGTCTGGTATGTCTCATAATTTTATATGCCAAAGATGTTATTCACAAATATCAACTCTAATATGCTGTATATTATACAAGAAGCTTAATACGTGAAGCTCGCTGCTTTCATTGTAAAATAATTGATGTGCGATAATAGTTATTCATTTATGTCATGTATGTGCGATAAAAAAATTAATTTGCTAAGATTTTAAAACTGGTATTATAAAATGACAATAGTGTCGTCTATAGGTAAAAGTTTAATGAATGTATTTTTAAAATAAGTTTTTGGTGCAACCAAAAGTGTTCTGAATTTATGAAATAATCCATGTGCACTAATAAGGAAAATGAGAAAACAAGGATTTGAAAAAGGTTTTCTACGATAATGTAATAAAATTCAAACAAAGAAAGATTTATGACTTAAAAGTTTTATCTATCCTATCTCCAATTCATAATACAACACGAAACTCTATTTTAACACATCATGGAAACTACGGACAAGTTTAATAATTCCCTTTTTGTTCTTTCGAAAAGTTAATTATATTTGGGTTCAACACATAACTCAAACATTTAAGCAACCAAATCATTTATCATTACCAGACAGGGTTTTGTTTCGAAATCTAGAGAAACAAAAATCCGTTACTTCAAATTGGAATTATAGTGCTTCTAATTGTGTGATGTGACGCGAAATCAGACATTTACTATTTCACCACTTTTCGAAATTCTAGCGACATATCGAGGTAATTTGTTAGACTAGGGATAAAATTGTTGAAAGAGAAAAAAAAGTGATTCTTCTGAGGATAAGACCATTAATAACATGCGATTGTCCTTGTTGTCCCAGTGAACGGCAAATAATGATCCTTGTCTCGACACTCGGATGAAATTGTCCTTTCAAGTTTTCAGTTAAAAGAAAGGAAAAGCATTTTGTGATGTGATAAGTATATGTTAAGTTTGTTTTGCGTGGTTATCGTAAACAGAACAGCAAAACTATTTTAGAAAAGCATTATTTGGGAAAACAGTGAGTTATTTATAATTCAATTATCACAAAGAAAATAGAAGAAAATTGCTTTACAAATTGAAAAACGGTTTGTTTAAAATAATTCATGTTTTCAAAATTTACTTATTGTTTTCTTAGCAAATAAGAAATACATATATAATTTATTTTTAATTCTAGAATTTTGATTGGATAGTTTCTTGTACTTCATAATTTTAACTGCCCTTTAGGAAAGCTAAATTTTAAATCTGCTCATCAAAAATGTGGAATGCTATCTTTAAAATTTGAAAAATTATTATATATTTTCTTAAAGAAACTATTAGTGGCATAATTATTTCACATAATTTTTTTGAATCAATTGTGATGCAGTTTCTAAGGCATATATTTCTTTAACAACAATAATTCAGGCATTACTGCAACAAAGTGAGGTATCTATGATTTTTCTGTCTACAATTTGTAAGCTGTGGCCTAGCGCAGCCGGATGGTCAATTAGCTACGTCTCTCGCCTTTGGTACCACAGTGGCATAGATGTTTGTTAATGGTTCGGAATGGAATTTAAACAGTAGGCCAGGTCTAATCAGCCCAAAGTATGCAGAAAATGATCGTAGAACTACAGATCAAACCAAACTGTGGCCTAACAAATTTTTTCAGTTCCTTCTGATATTCATCTTAATAATATATGCGAAAGGTGTTAATAAAAAAAAAAAATCAACTTTTAACGTAATGTATATTATGTGTGAGCAGCTTGCTGCTTCCATTGTTAAATTATTCATATGTGATATGACCTAACGCGGCCTAATGGTCAATTGGCAAGCGCTCTGCCATTTGGTACGACAGGCTTCAACTTCTCATCCAAGTGGTGGCATGGATATTTGTGAGTGGTTCGGAATTCACGTTAAGCAATAGGTACAGGTCTAATTAGCCTAAAGTGTGCAAAAAATGATCGTAGAGCTATAAATCAAATAAAACAATGTCCTAACTAATTTATCCAGTTCTTTCTAGTATTCCTCTTAATTATATACGCGAAAGATGTTATTCACAAACATCAACTTTTAACGTATTGTATATTATATGTGAGCAGATTGTTGCGTCCATTGTAAAATAATTCATGTGTGATGATAATAATTACTGATATCTATTGAATAAATTTGATAAAATTTTAAGCCTTTTGTTATAAAATGGCAAGAATAATGAAGTGTATTGGTAAGCGTTTAATTATTTATATTGTGCTTATTTTTCAACAAGTTTTTGGCGCAACCAAAAGTATTCTGAATTATTGAATTAATCCAATGGAACTAATCAGAAAAATGGGGAAACAAGGATTTGAAAAAGGTTTTCTAGGATAATGTAATAAAATTCAAACAAAGAAAGATTTATGACTTAAAATTTATATCTATCCTATCTCCTGTTCAAAATATAACACAAATGTCTATTCTAAAACATCATGGAAACTACGGATAAGTTTAATAATTCGCGTTTTGTTCGTTGAAAAGTTTGGGTCCAACACATAACTCAAACATTTAAGCAACCAAATCGTTTATCATCACCAGGCAGTGTTTTGTTTCGAAAGATAGAGAAACAAAAAATTGTAACTTAAATTGGAATTATGTGCTTCTAATTGCGTGATGTGACGTGAAATCAGACATTTACTATTTCACCACTTTTCGAATTTCTAGCGACAAGGCGGGGTAATTTGTTAGACTAGGGATAAAATTGTGAAAGGGGAAAAAAGGGGAAAAAGTGATTCTTCTTAGGATAAGACCATTAATAACATGCGATTGTCCTTGTTGTCCCAGTGAACGGCAAATAATAATCCTTGTCTCGACACTCGGATGAAATTGTCCTTTCAAGTTTTCAGTTAAAAGAAAGGAAAAGCATTTTGTGATGTGATAATTATATGTTAAGTTTGTTTTGCGTGGTTATCGTAAACAGAACAGCAAAACTATTTTAAAAAAGCATTATTTGGGAAAACAGTGAGTTATTTATAATTCAATTATCACAAAGAAAATAGAAGAAAATTGCTTTAAAAATTGAAAAACGGTTTGTTTAAAATAATTCATGTTTTCAAAATTTACTTATTGTTTTCTTAGCAAATAAGAAATACATATATAATTTATTTTTAATTCTAGAATTTTGATTGGATAGTTTCTTGTACTTCATAATTTTAACTGCCCTTTAGGAAAGCTAAATTTTAAATCTGCTCATCAAAAATGTGGAATGCTATCTTTAAAATTTGAAAAATTATTATATATTTTCTTAAAGAAACTATTAGTGGCATAATTATTTCACATAAGTTTTTTGAATCAATTGTGATGCAGTTTCTAAGTCATATATTTCTTTAAGAACAATAATTTAGTCATTACTGCAACAAAGTGAGGCATCTGTGATTTTTCTGTCTACAATTTTTATGCTATGGCCTTACGCGGCCGGATGGTTAATTAGCTACGTCTCTCGCCTTTGGTACCACAGTGGCATGGATGTTTGTTAATGGTTCGGAATGGAATTTAAACAGTAGGCCAGGTATAATCAGCCTAAAGTATGCAAAAAATGACCGTAGAACTACAAATCAAACCAAACTGTGGTCTAAAAAATTTTTTCAGTTCCTTCTGATATTCATCTTAATAATATATGCGAAAGGTGTTAATAAAAAAAATCTACTTTTAACGTATTGTATATTATGTGTGAGCAGCTTGCTGCTTCCCTTGTAAAATTATTCATGTGTGCTATGACTTAATGCGGCCTAATGGTCAATTGGCAAGCGCTCTGCCATTTGGTACACAGGCTTCAACTCATGCATGGATGTTTGTTAGTGGTTCGGAATTCACGTTAAGCAATAGGTACAGGTCTAATTAGCCTAAAGTGTGCAAAAAATGATCGTAGAGCTATAAATCAAATAAAACAATGTCCTAACTAATTTATCCAGTTCTTTCTAGTATTCCTCTTAATTATGTACGTGAAAGATGTTATTCACAAACATCAACTTTTAACGTATTGTATATTATATGTGAGCAGATTGTTGCTTCCATTGTAAAATAATTCATGTGTGATGATAATAATTACTGATATCTATTGAATAAATTTGATAAAATTTTAAGCCTTTTGTTATAAAATGGCAAGAATAATGAAGTATATTGGTAAGCGTTTAATTATTTATATTGCGCTTATTTTTCAACAAGTTTTTGGCGCAACCAAAGGTATTCTGAATTATTGAATTAATCCAATGGAACTAATCAGAAAAATGGGGAAACAAGGATTTGAAAAAGGTTTTCTAGGATAATGTAATAAAATTCAAACAAAGAAAGATTTATGACTTAAAATTTATATCTATCCTATCTCCTGTTCAAAATATAACACAAATGTCTATTCTAAAACATCATGGAAACTACGGATAAGTTTAATAATTCGCGTTTTGTTCGTTGAAAAGTTTGGGTCCAACACATAACTCAAACATTTAAGCAACCAAATCGTTTATCATTACCAGGCAGTGTTTTGTTTCGAAACATAGAGAAACAAAAAATTGTAACTTAAATTGGAATTATGTGCTTCTAATTGCGTGATGTGACGTGAAATCAGACATTTACTATTTCACCACTTTTCGAATTTCTAGCGACAAGGCGGGGTAATTTGTTAGACTAGGGATAAAATTGTGAAAGGGGAAAAAAGGGGAAAAAGTGATTCTTCTTAGGATAAGACCATTAATAACATGCGATTGTCCTTGTTGTCTCTGTGAACGGCAAATAATGATCCTTGTCTCGACACTCGGATGAAATTGTCCTTTCAAGTTTTAAGTTAAAAGAAAGGAAAATATTTTGTGATGCGATTGTGATATGTTAAGTTTGTTTTGTGTGGTTATCGTAAACAGAACAGCAAAACTATTTTAGAAAAGCCTTATTTAGGAAAACAGTGAGTTATTTATAATTCAATTATCACATAGAAAATAGAAGAAAATTGCTTGAAAAATTGAAAAACAGTTTTGTTTAAAATAATTCATGTTTTCAAAATTTATTTATTGTTTTCTTAGCAAATAAGAAATACATGTATAATTCTTTTTTAATCCAGAATTTTGATTTTAAAGTACATTTTATGATTCCAACATTCCAATAAATGAATCATTTCTGGTATTTTAAACAAGCACATCTATGTTATTCCAGAATAAAATATGATTAAAAATCAAACTGAGTTCAAACAGAGCAAAATACCATTATGAATTTTTAATTAGTTTCAATTATTTCTTCAACCTTAAATTAAATTCCTAAGTAGTATAGTTAAATCAAAATATTCATGCTGTTTAGTTTATTTATGATTCCCAATTCCATTTAAAATTATATTGACATTTGACATTTGAAATTATATTATATTTTAAAATTAAATTTTTTTTCTGAATATAAAATTTTTATAAGTTGATGTAGGATAATTACTTAAACAAATATAATTATTTTTAAAAAACATTCTTAAGCATTTAATCGATTAAAGTGTTAGTTACCATTATCTTCAAAAACATATTTTTAAGAGAATTTAAATTGATAATTTAATATTTATAATTTATGTTATTTATGAAGAACATACTATTAATTTAAAATTAGTTTTTTTTTTTTTACTTTTGTTTTGAAAATTATCACATGATATCATGTCATATATGTTGAATTTATTCAGGTAATAATAATAGAAATTTCTATTCTACGACATTTATTAAACAGATAAAGAATTCCGTTAAATGAATGTTTATTAGAAAAATTATGGGTAACTATAAAAATGATTAAAATTATTTTTAAATATTAATTAAAAATATATTATATTTATTTTTAAATGAAAAAAAATGAAATAAAACCATGAAAAAAAAATGAAAATATGTAAGAAAAGAAAATTTCCTAACTTTTAGAACTCAGACATCTGGATATTCATCGATAAAATAGCGAAAATTTGATAATGTAGTTCCTTAAAAATATTTGATAATCGCATAAAAATTTTTAGTAGAACTCTTATTCTCCTAATTTAACTTCAATACAAGAGAATAAGTTAATACATGTTTAATTTATTTTGATTTCTGATCTATGAAACAATAATTAAACTTTTTATATTATTTCAGTAACATTGCTTATTAATATCATTACATGTATATGTTATGAAATGATTACTTCAGTAAAACACACAAATAAATATATAAATGATCATTATAAATTTGTTCTGCATTTACGTTCCAGGTAATATAACATATATTCCCAAACAGTAAATATGTACACACATCAGATATGAAGATTATGCTTAAATCCTGTGGCAGTGAATAGCATACAATTTCTTCTCGTAATGGAAAAGCATAAAATGCGTTGAAATAGTTGAATTTTGTTAAGTTTAAAATAAAAGTTTGAATGGAAATTACTTAGAAATTAAAAATAAAAAATAATTAATTCGAAATAAAAAGTGCATTAATTCAAAAGTAAAATTGTATTAGTTTTACAAAATTAACTAGAATCACAAAATCAAATTCAAAAATAAAAATTGTAAAGTGGTATATTTTAGCTTCGATTTTATTATTTTAAATGTGTAAATTATTTTTTAATTCATTAAAAATATGTGTTATACAAATCAATACACAGTTCGATGTTAAATAATATATTTTATTTAATTAAAATTGATTGAAATTATAAAAGATTCATGATATACGAAAAAGTTTTATCTGATACTTTTTATAAAATTAAGGTTTATAAAATAATTAAAATATTTTCATATAACACTTTTCATTTATTTTTCAAATATTTTTGATTCCAGTAATGGCAATACATTGTCCCAACATAAATACAGATTTAAAATATTAGTGCTTTGAAAAAAAATCATTCCAGAGAGTTTTGAATCATTTTCAGCAAAACATAACTCCCCAAATTCTAACAGATCCGATTACTTATTGGTGCCTTATTCAGTTCACCCATTCCCGAACTAAACATTTATTAACACCTACTGTAGGACGCAAACTCCTTAATTAGAATTCTTTGCCGACTCCCGAACAACACGACACGAATCCATATTTTAGACTCAGGCCAAAAATTTCAATTCTGGCCGATTCCATGACTTAGAATAATTTATACCGAATTTCTGAGGCGTCCTTCTCAAATGAGGCGTCCCTTCGTGTACCGAAAACGTGCCCGGCCCAGCTAATGACTCGCACGGAATTGCAGCACTTAGTAGCGGCGGGGAATGTCAGAGATGGAAATTTCGCCGAGAGGTCTTTGGCTCCAAAAATTGCTTCTGTCGACAGAATCATGCTTACTAGAATAGGTATCTTACAGAATGAGAGGTGGAAATTTTATTTAGTTATAACGCAGATGCAGTTTCTTTTATTGAAACACGTGTTAGTGGAGATTAATAAAAAACACTTATTTGATCGTATGAGACTTGAAACTAGTATTTAAAAACTAAAAGTAGTTCGAAGTCTCACTCAATCAAGCATGGTAATCTTATCATGGTGGTTAGAGAATTTACAATGTTGTGTCGTGGTTTATCAGAAGTCGTTATATGTTGGACACTTGATAGTCACATTAAGAATACTTAAAATGGTTGATATATTTGCCCTTATGACTGCCTATTGCCCTATTTGCCTATTGCACGACTTATTATTGCCCCTATTTCACTGACTTTAAAATGATATTATGGACTTCTTGATTCTTTTGGTTTTTTTCTAGTATGATAACATTTCTGAGAATTTCCTATTAGAAAGTAGTTAATTTACACAATTTTCTCTATTAACATATTTTGATTCACTGGATTTTTCAGTTGGATTAAAATAGTTTTATCTGGTTAAAGTGCAATCTGTAACAAAATCTGTTGGATGATGTTGTGATCTCACACAATCAAGCATTCTAATCCTATAATTGTGGTTAGAAATTGACACTGTTTTGTCGGGATTTATCAGAAGGAGTGATAGGTTGGATACTTGCCAGTTTAATTAAGAATACTTAAAATGTTAGATGGATTTGCCTTTTGGATTATATTTCATTCTACTTAAGATGATGTTATGGGTGTTGTCGGGGTTTTCTTCTAGTATGAGAACATTTTGAGAATTTCGCCATTAGAAAGGGGAGAATTTCACAATTATTTCTATTAACGCCTTTTGATCCACCGGATTTTTCTATTGGATTAAAATAATTCTATTTGGTTAAAGTGCAATCTGCAACAAAATCTGTTGGATGATGGTGTGAAATTAAAACTAGTTTTAAGCCTCACACAATCATGTATGCTAATCCTATCATTGCGGTTAGAGAATTGATAATGTTGTGTCGTGATTTATCAGAAGAAACTATAGGTTGGACACTTTCCAGTTTAATTAATGTTTAATACCAGTTTAATGATATTTTAATTTTGCTATATTTTAGTATAATGGGTAGTTGCAAAATTATGCAAAAAAATTCGAATTGCTGCAACTTTATAAGCACTAGGATGCTCTATAGTGCTTTAAAAATTATTTATTTTACTGATTATGAAATTTTCAACTAAATAGAATTTTTAGTTACAAAACTGATTAATAAATTTAATGCTCCTTTTGAAACATTTATCGATGAAAGCCCCTTTTAGAAAAAGGTTTAAACTAAAATTGATTGGTGAACCAAATACAAAACTCCTCAAAAGCAAAACATCAATAGGTATCGTTGCATAAAATTATTTAATAACTGGCTCATATTTTGAGCTTTAATGAATTTTCAACAAAATGAAGTTACATTTGTTTGTAAGAGCAATAAAATCTTCATCTTCCTCAAACTATGGAAAAGAGGTATGTTGAAATGAAAATTGAATTGCCATTTTTTTTTTTCCTTTCCTCCGTTTCTTGGAAGAAATTCTTCTCCCTCGAATTTATATAAACTAAAGCTCCAACTTCATTAACTTACAAATTGCATTTATTTCAAGATGGAGATTTCCGATTCTGTGCATTGAGGAGTAAATTGAATTTTCAGAGAGTTTGATTTGCTGCACCCCCGACTTTCCATGCACACACTCCTTCAAGCTAAAAGTAATAAAATTACGTCTCCGACAGGGAAATATCATCTGCACTATTAAACTGTGGAGTTTTAACCTTGTATCCACAGAAACGGCAGACGACGTTATAGAGCAGGTTATCGATTCATGCACTACTTAAAAAGGGGAGTAAAAATGAAAGAGGAAGGGCGAATAAGACATTGAGGAAGGCCTTCAAGTCTCAGCACATTCATTAATTCCTTAAGCAGCTTTTGGTAATCATGGCCCCTTATTTCGCCCCCGCTAAAATGAAGTTACCCTCTACGAAATGTTTTGAGGTGGGCTCAGCATTGGGCGGTTGATGAGAAAATAACGCAAGGCGCTCATTTCAAAGAGTATCATTAGCTATTGAAGCTTTCTGGCGAGTATTTGGAAAATCTTAAAATTTACGAGGTCTTTCGAAGTGTTGTCTAACATTCTGACGTAATTGAAGGGTTGGTTTAACATTTATGAACTTTGTTTGTATAAGTTATTATAAAGGAGGATGCATGATAATTAAAAACCAGCGTTGTAGCAAAAAATGTGCTAAAGAGCTTTCCTTTTTTTCGCTCCAAGATTTATACCTTAATTTTTTTTTATATCTTTAAAATATTCAAACATTTTTAAAACTATACATCTTGTTCTTAATTGCTATCGTAGTAGAGTGCGAAAAACTTGACATGTTGTGTTATTATTTTTTTTTAAATTGATGTTTATTTTTAACTCTATTTATAATTTTATATTTGAACTTCGAAAATAAATATTTCCTTCCTTGCTATTAATACGAATTTTATATATTTTACTTATGATACATCTTCAACAACATGAAATATTTTTTTAGTTAAACACAAATAAAATGCATATAATGCTAGATATTGTAGCATTTTTTCCACGGGAATAGCATTGTGGCATTTTATTCGCAGGAGAGAGGAATGTATATTCTTTCACAAGTACATAACAACAACTGATTCACTCAAATAGGACTGGTGTTGTAGGTAGATATATTACATTCAATTAGTATTTTGTACTACTGAGAACAACTTGTTATTCAAATTTGATATTCAGTTTCATAAATAATGAGACCTGAAACTAGAGATTATCTGTGAGACCTTCACAGGTCGAAACAATTAAAGATGGAATATGGAATATGAGTTGTTACATCGTGATTGGGGATAGACCATGGGCTAAGGAAGTGTCCACTGCAATGGGAAATGAGGAAAGATGGCTCCACTTGAAGGATTTAATTAAAGGGAGGTTTATGGAGAAGAAGGAAGAGAGTTCTAAAACGAGTTTTTAACAAGTGTTGTCTTTTTTCTAAGTGACTGAATAGAACGGAGTTCCAGACCACTTCCAAAGTGAACCCCTTGTGGTTTCGTGTATTAGGCCGTGTGATAATTAAGGTGTTTTGCAGACCACGTGTTTAAAATTCGTCGTAGACTCAAGAACTCTGAAAATCTCCATTCTTGGAGTGAACTGCATTTGTGAATCAAATTAAAATCTTTAATATTTATTTTCCTTTTGTAAATAAGGAATTGTATTAACCCAGAATTCCGTATATATTAATGCTTGTAAATAAAAATTAAAGTGTTCCCATGAACCTGAAAGTGGCCCTGTTCTTTCCATTGTTATAACTGTTATAGATGTTGTATAGACCGAGACGTTACAGTATATTTTTCACAATTTTAAGAACAGCAACACTAAATCTAGGCTCTAATTTAGCATCTAATAACAGAAGTTATTAACAACAGAATTTAATCACAATTTTCAAAACGAAAAAATTATTAAAAGTACATAATTAATCACCGCATTTCCTCAGACTCTGTTCAATATATGTAGAAAAAGTTGAGTTAAAATGTATATTTCTTTTTGAAAAAGATTGTTTATCCACCAACAAAATTATTTGAAAATTTTCGATTCTTTAAATGCATTACATAATCAACTAAATTTTAAACATATAAATGTTTCCGATTGATAAGATGTGAAAAAAATATGTAATGAAATGTTCGTAGGTAAAAATTACAAGAATAAAAATATTATTATTTTAATCAAAATGCCCTGGATATAGATTCTTACCAAATATCTTTTGTACCGAGAGTACCTTAAAGTCACCATAAGGGTTGAAGAAAAATTACTGTATACATTTTATAAGAGATCACTTCGAAAAAATGTGTACTCACAATTTTTAATATAAGCTGCAGCTGCGTTTTACAATCCCCCTTCCTTTACAGTATTGACTTTCTGCTGAATAATCAATAGACGTATATATATATACTTTTTCTGAAGAAGATTTTGTCAGGTGTCGAGACAACATTTTTCGTATTTACTGATATTTTTCTTTTTGTTCCACCCTATTCGATTTTTTTTCTTAAAATGGATAAAAGGGGTCCATGTTTTAACCGGATAAAGGATCCAGACTGTAAATTTTGATGCTAGATGGATTCATAACGATCGCTTGTTCCGTTCTTTTCTATTGTTAATGCGAGGAAGAAATTCTCTAAAGTGCTACATTATCCCGAAAAATAAACTTTTGTGTAAATGTTTTTATTTGTTTGATGATATGATTTTTTTTTATCAGGAAAGGGCTTGTGTGATTCTTTTGTTTCTCTCTGTACCATTTCGAAAACAAAAACTGTTTTTGACTGAAACTGGACTTTATCTCAGGCCTTTAAATGGTAAAAAATAATGAATAATTAGTAAACATGAAGTTAGAATATGAAATTAAAGCAAAATTCAACTCACAGATATTATTGGTTGTAGATTTTGACTTATATCTTCTCGAAGCATATTGACCGTCTTAAAATGCTTTTAAGATGTCCTTGGATATAAAAAAAATATGTAATTGTATTTTAAGAAATGCAGAAGTATAAAACTGACAAAAAAATTGCAAAAGTGAAAAAAGAAATTTTAATTTCAAAATTGCGTAACACCTTTCAGATATAATGGAAACTAAAAAAAAAAAAATTTAAAAATTGTCACTCAAATTATTGAAGAAGCTTGGGCGAGGCAATAGTCTTTCTATAGGGTGAGGGAATTCTTCATTCACTCAGACAGCGATGAATTCCCTAAATCATTTGAGGCAATAAAGATAAAAATCATATACATCAATATTGAAATATAATTCTGGAAATTATCTTTGATTTCCCACGTTACTATGCCTTTTAGAACAAACACCCTAGTACGAAAGTCTGGTGAGTTCTTAACTTCTAATCACCTACTCAAGCCAATAGATAGCCAATAGCCAATAGCCAATAGACGACAAATTTCATATCGCCAGTGTCTTAAAAATTATAACATGACTGGTATAACTCAATGTATATAAAAAATACTGTTTGGTTATAGAACTTCAAATTGGCTATCGAGTTTCGAGCTCTCTTAGATAAAAGCTCAAAACTCTATCCACCAGGTTTCATATTAGGACCCGATAGAGAATTATTACTTCAGACGATTACTACAAGATTATCGATAGTTATGACAAACCAAAAGGCTTAACGAAAATATCTCTTATTTAATGCAGGTTAGCATTATGAAGGTATGCAAAGTCTTTTCTGGGTAGTACAATCTATTTTACAAATCTAATAATAACTTTAAAGTTTATGATCTACCATTTAAGAAGGAATATTTTGCATTATTAAAGATAAAACATGATATTGATTAAATTGGAGTTAATTAATTTTATCATTGCTTAAATAACTATGATAAATAATCACGGCTCATCACTAATAGTCAAAAATGAAACAATGTCAAATCAAATTATTTCGAATATATCAGCATAAGCAAACTAAACTAATTAAGTCTAAGCAAACTTTCAGTATAAGCAAACTAAACTAAACTAAACTAATTTACTTTATAGATCTAAATATAATTTTTTCTTGACATAAAATAGATTATGTTAGATTGCGCGTAATTACTTCCTTAAGAAACGAGTAATGAGAATATTTTTTTGAGAATATACGAAAGATGAATTTCATTCATCCTTCATATATATATATATATGAAAGATGAATAAAATATGTACGGGTAATGTAAGCTTATCTTGAACATAAAAATTGGTAATGGATATACATTATAGGAACTTACATATTATGTATATAATAAACATATTGATGCAAATCTGTATAGATTGTTTTTTGTACTTCATAGTGCTAACTGCCATATAGGAAAACTGGATGGAAGATCTGAAAATCAAAATGTTGAATATTATTTTTAAAATTTGAACAAAACACAACTTTTCATAAAGAAACTGTTAATGACATAATTATTTTGTATAAATTCTCTAAATCAATCATGATGCAGTTTCTAAATGATATATCTTAGCAACAATAATTCAATCATTATTGCAATAAAGTGAGGTCGCTACGAATTTTCGGTCGACAGTTTTATGCTATTGCTTAATGCGGCCTGATGCCCAATTGGCTAGCACTTTGCTCTTTGGTACCAAAGGCTTCAACTCATGCATGGATGTTTGTTAGTGGTTCGGAATACATGTTAAACAGTAAGTCCAGGTCTAATTAGCCTAAAGTGAGCAAAAAAAGTGACCGTAGATCTACAAATCAAATCAAACTATGGCCTAACTAATTTATTCGGTTCTTTCTGGTATGTCCCTTAATTATTTATGCCAAAGATGTTATTCACAAACATCAACTCTAATATATTGAATATTATATATGAGAAGCTGAATACTTGAAACTTTTTGCTTCCATTGTAAAATAATGGCTGTGCGATATTACTAATAACTATTCATATCTATTAAAAAACCACAAAATTATACATTATCACATTATCCACAAAATGAGGATAGTGTCGTCTATTGGTAAACGTTTAATGAATTTATTTTGTAACAATTTTTGGACTACTAAAATTGTTCTGAATTTGTGAATTAATCAATATATACTAATATGAAAATCATAAAACAGTGATTTGAAAAAGCCTTTCTAGGATAATGTAATAAAATCCAAACAAAGAAATATTTATGACTTAAAAGTTTTATCTATCCTACCTCCTGTTCCAAATATAACACAAATCTGTATTCTCTATTCTAATACATCATGGAACCTACGGATAAGTTTAATGATTTGCGTTTTTGTTCGTTGAAAAGTTAATTATATTTGGGTTCAACACATAACTCAAACATTTAAGTAACCAAATCATTTATCATTACCAGACAGTGTTTTGTTTCGAAAGATGGAGAAACAAAAAATCGTTGCTTCAAATTGGAATTATACCGCTTCTAATTGCGTGATGTGACGCGAAATCAGACATTTACTATTTCACCACTTTTCGAAATTCTAGCGACAAGGCGGGTAATTTGTTAGACTAGGGATAAAATTGTTGAAAGGGGAAAAAAAGGGAAAAAATTATTCTCTGAGGATAATACCATTAATAACATGCAGTTGTCCCAGTGAACGACGAATAATGATCCTTGTCTCGACACTCGGATGAAATTGTCCTTTCAAATTTTCAATTAAAAGAAAGGAAAACATTTTGTGATGCGATAAGTACATTTTAAGTTTGTTTGAGTGGTTATCGTAAACAGAACAGCAAAACTATTTTATAAAAATTATTATTTTGAAAATAGTGAGTTATTTATAATTCAATTATCACGTATGAAATAGAAGAAAATTGCTTTAAAAATTGAAAAAAAAAAGTTTATTTGAAGTAATTCATGTTTTCAAAATTTATTTATTGTTTTCTTAGCAAATTAGAAACACATGCAATTTTTTTTTAATTTCAGAATTTTAATTTTAATATACATTTTATGTTTCCAACATTTCAATAAATAAATTATTTATTGTATTTAAAAAAAGCACATCTGTGTTATTCAAGAAGAAAATGAGATTCAGAATTAAACTGAATTCAAACAGAACAAAAGCCCATTATGAATTTTTAATTAGTTTCAATTATTTCTTTAATCTTAAAATAAATTACTAAGTAGAATATTTTAATAAATATAACAATGCTGTTTTTTTATTTATGATTTCTGATTTCATTTGAAACTTCATTGACATTGACATTTGAAATTATATTATATTTTAAAATTTATATATATTTTTTTTCTGAATATAAAATTTTGATTCGTTTATGTAGAAAAATTACTTAAACAAATATAATTTATTTTTAAACATATCATTAAGCATTTAATCAATTAAAATGCCATTATCTTCAAAACATTATTTTTAAGAGAATTTTAAAGGGTAATTGAATATTTGTAATTTAAGTTATTTATGAAAGGCACACTGTTTATTTAAAATTACTTATTAATATATATTTAAAATATTTAATTTTAAAAATACTGCATCATTGCTTATGTCGTATATATTGTATTCATATATTATATGTATAAATTTCTGTTTTACAACGTTTATTAAAACAATAAGGAATTCTATTACATTAATTTTTAGTATAAAGGTGGAGGTTTACTAAAAAGATGTTGCTTTAAAATTGTTTTTAAATATTAATTAAAAACATATTCTTTTATTTATATTTGTATGCAAACCATGAAGAAAAAATTAAAATATGCCAGAAAAGCAGTTTTCATAGCATTCAGAAAATTTACATATTTAACATAATATAGCTGAAATTTGATAATTTAGTTCTTTAAAAAATTTATTATAATCACTTAAAAAATTTTTAGAAGAACTCTTATTCTAATAAATGAATTTTAATACAAGAACATAAGTTAATACATGTTTAAATTATTTTATTTTCTGATCTAAAAACATTAATTAAAATTTTGTACATTATTTGAGTAACATTACTTATTAATACCGTTGCATGAATATGTTATGTAATTATATGCGTATGGCTTTAACTTTTATTAATTAAAGTAGTGCAAACTGCAGTGGAGTAATGATTAATAATTATATATATATATATACTAGCAGAACCCGGCATACGCTGTTCTGCCAAAAAAATGCATTGTAGAAATTTATGTATCGCGAATATATTCTCCATGTTCCAATATATATGCATATTCATTTCATGGATATCACTTGAACGTTATATAAGTTGAAATGCTACAGTACCATTTGGTGACAAGTAGCAATAAAGTTGGTAGCGCGTCTTTTTAATTCTAAATTTGTGCATTATTTTTTATTTCAATAAAAACATCATCATTATGTAAATCAATATACATGCACAATTCGAGCTAAATAATATATTTCATTTAATTAAAACTGATTGAATTCACCTGATTACTTTTACGTTACGTTTATCTGATACCGCTTATAAAACTGTTTATAAAATAATTGTTATACTTTCAAATAATATTTTTCAATTATTTGTCAAATATCTTTGTCTCCAGTAATGGTAATACATTGCCAGAACATAAATATGGATTTAAAATATTAATGTGCTCAGAAAATCATTCCAAAAATCATTTTCAACAAAACTTACTCTCTCAAATCTAACAGATCCGATCACTTATTGGTGCCCTAATCAGCTCCCCCATTCCAGAACTAAACATTTATTAACACCTACTGTAGGACGCAAACACCTTAATTAGAATTCTTTGCCGACTCCCGAAGAACACGACTTGAATCCATATTTTAGACTCATACCAAAATTTCAATTCTGCCCGATTCCATGACTTAGAATAATTTATACCGAATTTCTGAGGCGTCCTTCCCAAATGAGGCGTCCCTTCGTGTACCGAAAACGTGCCCGGCCCCGCAAATGACTCGCACGGAATTGCAGCAGTTAATAGCGGCGGGGAATGTCAGAGATGGAAATTTTGCCGAGAGGTCTTTGGCTCCTAAAATTGTTTCTGTCGACAGAACCATGCTTACCAGAATGGGTATCTTGCAGAATGAGAGGTGGAAATTTTATTTAGTCATGATATAGATGCAGTTTTTTTTTATTGAAACACGTGTTAGTGATATGGTGAATAAGAAAAACCGTTATTTGATTATATGAGACTTAAAACTATTAGTTAAAAGTTAAAACTAGTTTCAGGTCTCGCTCAATCAAGCATGGTAATCCTGTCATGGCGGTTAGAGAATTGACAATGTTATGTCGGGGTTTATCAGAAGTAGTTATATGTTGGACACTTGATAGTCACATTAAGAATACTTAAAATGGTAGATAGATTTGCCCTTATGACTGCCTATTGCCCTATTTGCCTATTGCACGGCTTATTATTGCCCCTATTTCACTGACTTTAAAATGATATTATGGATTTCTTGATACTTTCGATGTTCTTCTAGTATGATAAAATTTCTGAGATTTTCACCTTTAGAAAGTAGGTAATTTACGCAATTTTCTCTATTAACATCTTCTGATTCACTAGATTTTTCTGTTGGATTAAAAGAAGTTACACAAGGGGAGTGAAATATAATCCAAAAGGGCAAATCTCATCTAACATTCTAAGTATTCTTAATTAAACTGGAAAGTGTTCAATCTACAATTACTTCTGATATCTCCCGACACAGCATTGTCAATTCTCTAACCCCCATAATATAATTTAACATTTTAAATGTTATGGGTTTTCTCGTGGTTTCTTCTGGTATGAGAACGTTTCTGAGAATTTGACCATTAGAAAGTGCTTAATTTCCACAATTATTTCTATTAATGCCATTTGATCAACCGGAATTTTCAATTGGACTAAAATAATTATATTCGGTTAAAGTTAAATCTGCAACGAAATCTGTTAGATGATGGTGTGAGACTTAAAACTAGTTTCAATCCTCACGTAGGCATGATAATCCTATCATGGCGAAAAAAGAATGTTTTGTCGTGATTTATCAGAAGAAAATATAGGTCGAACACTTTCCAGTTTAATTAAGATGTTTAATGCCAGTTTAATGATGTTTAAATTTTTTATATTTTAATATAATGGGTAGTTGCAAAATTATACAAAAAAATTCGAATTGATGCAACATTATAAGCACTAGGATGCTCTATGGTACTTTCAAAAAATTATTTATTTTACTGATTATGAAATTGCAACTAAATAGAATTTTTAGTTACAAGCCTGAATAAAAATTTAATGCTGTTTTTGAAACATTTCTCTATGAAGCCCCTTTTAGAAAAGGGTTTAAAACTAGAATTTATTGATGAACCAATTACTGAACTCAGCAAAAGCAGAATATCAATAGGTATTCTTGCATAAAATTATTTAATAACTGCCTCATATTTTGAGATTTAATGAATTTTCAACCAAATGAAGTTACATCTTGTTTGTAAGAGCAATAAAATCTTCATCTTCTGTAAACCATAGAAAAGAGTACTGTTGGATCAAAGGAACACTGAATTACAATATTTTTTCTTAATCTTTTTCTTTTAAGCAGATCTTCTCCTTCGAATTGATATAAACTAAACCTCCAACTTCATTAACTTACTAACTGTATTTATTTCAAGATGGAGATTTCCAATTCTGTGCATTGAGGAGTAAATTGAATTTTCGGAGAGTTTGATTTGCTGCACACCCGAAATTCCATGCACACACTCCTTCAAGCTAAAAGTAATAAAATTACGTCTCTGACAGGGAAATATCGTCTGCGCTATTAAACTGTGGAGTTTTAACCTTATATCCACAGAAACGGGCAGACGATGTCATAGAGCAGATTATCGATTCATGCACTGTTTAAGAAAGGGGTGTGAAAATGAAAGAGGAAGGGCGAATACGACATTGAGGAAACCCTTCAAGTCTCAGCACATTCATTATTTCCTTAAGCAGCTTTTGGTAATCATGGCCCCTTATTTCGCCCCCGCTAAAATGAAGTTACCCTCTACGAAATCTTTTGAGGTGTGCTCAGCATTGGGCGTTGATGAGAAAATAACGCGAGGGGCTCATTTCGAAGAGTATCATTAGCTATTGAAGCTTTCTGGCGAGTATTTGGAAATCTTAAAATTTATGAGGACTTTGAAAGTGTTGTCTAACATTCTGACGTAATTGAAGGTTTGGGGGAATATTTATAAACTTTGTATGTGAGTTATTATAATGGAAGCTTCCTGGTAATTAAAAACCAACGGTGTAGCAAAAAATATGCTAAAGGGCATCAATCTTTCATTCCAAGATTTATACATTTAACGTATTTTGATACTTTAAATATTGAAATATTTTTAAAATCATACATCTTGTTCTTAATTACATACATAGGAGAATACAGAAACTGTTTGTGCTACATTTGTTTGTGTTACATTTTTTAAATTTATTTATTTATTATTTTTTTACTCTACTTATAATTTTTTATTTGAACTCCGAAAATAAATATTTCCTTCCATTACTATTAATATGAATTACGTATAACATACTTATGATGCATGTTGAACAACATGTCTATTTTTTTAGATATTGTAAATTAGATATTTTTTAGATGTTGTATATTTTTTTAGATAAATGTAAATTACATTCTGCATAGAAATTCTAGATATATTTTGTAGAATTGAAGAATGGCAATTCAAATTCTGCCATGTAGTTTAGCTTCTAGTAAAATTATTAGCAATAGAAATTTATAACAATTTTCAGAAGAAAATAGTTATTAAAATTATATAATTAATCACGTCATTTCATCAGATTGTGTTCAAAAAGTCATATGTAACGAAAATTGACCTAAAAGTCATATTTTTTTTCTAAATAAATATTTATTCACCAATAAAATAATTTGTATTTTTTCTATTCTTTAATTGTGTTTTATATCAACTAAATTTTAAAAAATATAAACGTTCCGGATAGATAAGGTGTTAAAAAAATCTAATGAAATATCCGTAGGTAAAAATTACAAATGTTTTTATATTTAGAGAAAAATGCCTGAATATAGATTAACTTACAAAATATCTTTTGTATTAAGATTACTATAAAGTAAACTAGGGTCACTTACTATAAAGTCAAAAGGGTTGTATTGTACTTTAAAAAAATCTTTAGTTTCACAGATCATAAAATTGCAACTTAATTTTTAGTTACAAAACAAGTTAATAATATTAATATTCCTTTTGAAAAATTTCTAGATGAAGCATCTTTTAGAAAAGGATACAAAAATAGAATTTTATTGGTGAACCAATTACTTAACTTAGCAAAAGCAGAATATCAATAGATATAGATGAATAAAATTAGTTAATAACTCTCTCATATTTGAAGCTTTAATGAATTTTCACCAAAATGAAGATATATCTTGTTTGCAGAGCAATAAAAATCTCCATCTTCTATGGAAAAGAGCTCTGTTGGAACAAAGGAAAATCGAATTTGCCATTTTTTTTTCCATTCCTCCGTTTCCTGGAAGAAGATCTTCTCCCTCGAATTCATATAAACTAAAGCTCCAACTTCATTAACTTACTAACTGTATTTATTTCAAGATGAAGATTTCCAATTATGTACATTGAGGAATAAATTGAATTTTCAGACAGTTTGATTTGCTGCACCCCCAACATTCCATGCACACACTCCTTCAAGCTAAAAGTAATAAAATTACGTCTCTGACAGGGAAATATCGTCTGCGCTATTAAACTGTGGAGTTTTAACCTTATATCCACAGAAACGGGCAGACGATGTCATAGAGCAGATTATCGATTCATGCACTGTTTAAGAAAGGGGTGTGAAAATGAAAGAGGAAGGGCGAATACGACATTGAGGAAACCCTTCAAGTCTCAGCACATTCATTATTTCCTTAAGCAGCTTTTGGTAATCATGGCCCCTTATTTCGCCCCCGCTAAAATGAAGTTACCCTCTACGAAATCTTTTGAGGTGAGCTCAGCATTTTGCGTTGATGAGAAAATAACGCAAGGCGCTCATTTCAAAGAGTATCATTAGCTATTGAAGCTTTCAGGCGAGTATTTGGAAATCTTAAAATTTATGAGGACTTTGGAAGTGTTGTCTAACATTCTGACGTAATTGATGGGTTGGTGGAGTATTTATAAACTTTGTATGTGAGTTATTATAAAGGTGGATACATGATAATTAAAAACCATCGTTGTAGCAAAAAATATGCTAAAGAACTTACATTTTTCACTTTAATATGTTTATACCTTAATTTATTTTTATATCTTTAAATATTCAAACATTTTGAAAACTACGCATCTTGTTCATAATTACTATCGTAGTAGAATACAAAAACTTACCATGCGTTTTTTAAATTTATTTATTCTTTATTTTTTTTCTATCTTTATAATTTTATATTTGAACTCCGAAAATAATATTTTTCTTCCTTTCTTTTAATATGAATTATGTATATCTTACTTATGTTGCATCGTGAATTACATGAACAATTTTTTTAGAAAAATGTAAAATGAATTCCGCATAAAATGATAGATATATTTTGTAGAATTGAAGAATGGTAATACAAATTCTTTCATATAGTTTAGTGTCTAGTAAAAGTATTACTAATAAAAATATATAACAAATTTCAAAAAAAAATACTTATCAAAACTATATAATTAATCACGTCATTTCACCAGATTCTGTTCAAAATGTAGGAAGATGTAGGAAGAATAGATCTAAATGTCATATTTGTTTTCCTAAATAAATATTTATTCACCAATAAAATATTTTGTATTTTTTTATTCTTTAAATGTATTTTATAATCAACTAAGTTTTAAATATATAAATGTTCCGGATTGATAAGGTGTTAAAAAAATCTAATGAAATATTCGTAGGTAAAAATTACAAATAATGACCCGAATACAGATAAACTTACAAAAAAATTTTTGTATCAAGATTACTATAAATTCACCATAAAGGTTGTATTTTACTTTAAAAAAAATATTTAGTTTCACAGTTTATAAAATTGCAACTGAATAGAATTTTTAGTTACAAAACCGATTAATAATATTAATATTCTGTTTGAAACATTTCTCGATGAAGCCCCTTTTAGAAAAAGGTTGAAAACTAGAATTTATTGGTGAACCAATTACTAAACTGCGCAAAAATAAAATATAAATAGGTATCGTTGCATAAAATTATTTAATAACTGCCTCATATTTTAAGCTTAAATGATTGTTTAACAAAAGGTAGCTACATCTTGTTTGTAAGAGCAATAAAATCTTCATCTTCTGTAAACTATGGAAAACAATTTCTGCTGGATCAAAGGAAAACTGAATTAACCATTTTTTTCTTTCCTTTCCTCCGTTTCCTGGAAGAAGATCTCCCTCGAATTGATATAAACTAAAGCTCCAACTTCATTAACTTGCTAACTGTATTTATTTCAAGATGCATATTTCCGATTCTGTGCATTGAGGAGTAAATTGAATTTTCGGAGAGTTTGATTTGCTGCACCCTCGACATTCCATGCACATACTCCATCAAGCTAAAAGTAATAAAATTACGTCTCCGACAGAGGAATATCGTCTGTGCTATTAAACTGTGGAGTTTTAACCTTATACCCACAGAAACGGCGGACGATGTTATAGAGCAGGTTATTGATTCATGCACTATTTAAGAAAGGGGAGTAAAAATGTAAGAGGAAGGGCGAATACGACATTGAGGAAGGCCTTCAAGTCTCAGCACATTCATTAATTCCTTAAGCAGCTTTTGGTAATCATGGTCCCTCATTTCGCCCCCGCTAAAATGAAGTTACCCTCTACGAAATCTTTTGAGGTGAGCTCAGCATTTTGGCGTTGATGAGAAAATAACGCAAGGCGCTCATTTCAAAGAGTATCATTAGCTATTGAAGCTTTCAGGCGAGTATTTGGAAAATCTTAAAATTTATGAGGACTTTGGAAGTGTTGTCTAACATTCTGACTTAATTGAAGGGTTGGTGGTATATTTATAAACTTTGTATGTAGTAAGTTATTATAAAGGATTATACATGATAATTAAAAACCAACGTGGTAGCAAAAAATATGCTAAAGAGTATCAATTTTTCTTTCGAAGATTTATACCTTAGTTTATTTTTATATCTTTAAGTATTCAAATATTTTTTAAAACCATGCATCTTGTTCTTAATTACTATCGTAGTAGAGAGCAAAAACTTTACATGTTTGTTCTGTTATTTTTTTAAATTTATGTTCGTGTTTTACTAATAAATATATCGAAAAAAATATTTCCTTCTTTAATATTAATATGAATTTCTTGTATCTTACTTATGATGCATCTTCAATAACATGATATATTTTTTTAGGGTAACGAAAATATAAATGCATAAAATGCTAGATAATGTAGCATTTCTCCACGGGAACAGTTGTGCCGTTTCATTCCTAGGATAGAAATATTTATATCCTTTGACAAGTTGAAATAATAACAGACTATCATTCAAATTTGACAAAAGATAAGCACTGTTGTGGGTATTTATATTGTATGTAAGTGTTTTGTACTAATGAGAACAACCTGTCACCCATATCTGATAGCAGATATTCAGTGTCAGGGATAATGAAATTAGCTATTGTCTGTGTCATAGCTAATGCCATAGCTATGGCCATAGGTCCAAACAATTATAGATGGAATATGGATTGCACTATGAGTTGTTACATCGTGATTGGTTATAGATAATGGGCTGAGAAATGTCTACTCCAACGGAAAGTGAGGAAAGCTGGCCCTTCTTGACGGATTTTATTAAAGGGAGGTTTTTGGAGAAGAAAGAAGAGAGTTCTGAAACGAGTGGATAAGAAGTGTGACATTTTTCTCTAAAGTTACTCTTAGTTACTTACTTAACTTATGTCTTAGTTTCCGCCCGCTTCCAAACTGTGCCCATTGTGGTTTGTATATCAAGCTGCGTGATAATTGAGGTCTGCCTCAGACCACGTGTTTAAAACTCGGCATAGACTCAAGAACTCTGATAATGAGTGAACTGCATTTGAAAAATCTTTAAATCTTAAATTTTTTTTTGTTTGTAAATGAGGAATTGTTTTAACCAGGAATTCTGTATATAATAACACCTATAAATAAAAATTAAAATATTCCCATGAACCTGAAAGGGGCCCTCGTCTTGAAGCCGTTATCGACCGAGATATTACATTAGATTTAGCAGAATTCAAGAACAGCAATGCGAAATCTTCGGTCTAGTTCAGCGCCTAATTAAATTAATAACAATAGAAATTAATAACTATTTTGAAAATGAAAACTTACTAAAATAATATAATTAATCACCTCATTTCATCAAACTTTGTTCAAAACTACATATGTAGAAAAAATTGAACCTAAAAGTCATAATTTTTCTAAAAAAAATATTTATCCGCCAACAATATAATTTAAACTTTCTATTTTTTAAATGTAATTTATAATCAACTAATTTATAAACATATAAATGTTCCGAATTGTTAATAAGTTAAAAAATATTTAATGAAATATTCGTAGGAAAAAATTACAAGAATACAAAGCTTTTTATATTTAGCGAAATATGCCTGGATATAGATTAATTTACAAAATGCCTTTTGTAAGGAGATTACTTTGATGTCACCATAAGGTTTGAAGAAAAATGACTGCATACATTTTTCCAAAAAATGTGTCCTCACAGTTTTTAATCTAAGCTGCAGCTGCATTTTACAATCCACCCTTCCTTTACATTATTGACTTCTGCTGAATAATCAATAGACGTATATATATATTTTTTTCTGAAGAAGATTTTGTCAGGTGTCGAGACAACATTTTTCGTATTTACCGTTCTTTTTTTGCCCATCCTTATTCGATTCTTTCTCAAAATGGATAAAAGGGGTCCATGTTTTAACAGGGTAAAGAATCCAGAGTTGTAAATTTTGATGTTAGATGGATTCATAACGATCGCATGTTTCGTACTTTTCTATTGTTAATGTGAGAAAGAAATTCCCTAAAGTGCTACATTATGCCGAAAATAAACTTTTCTGTAAATGTTTTTATTTGTTTGATGAAATGACTTTTTTTTTTTATCAGGAAAGTGCTTGTGAGAAATTTTTGTTTCTAGTCTGTACCACATGTAAGAACAAAATTTTTTCCACGGAATTTTTTAAGGATTTTAAATGATAAAAAAATAATGAATGAATTAGTAAACATGATGTTAGAAAACGATAAAGCAAGATTCAACGCAGATATAGTATTAGTTTTAGACTTTGATCTATATGTTCTTTAAGCATGTTGACCATCTTAAAATACAGCAATTAAGTATTCTCAGTTATTTTGTTGTAAGGGTCTGATGGCAGAGTGATTAGAGTTCTGGTGTTCGGAGTCACAGGTTTCGGGTTCCAGTACCAGCGGTGGCATGGATGTTTGAATTGGTTTGGAATCCCCTTTAAACCATAGGTCCCGGTCTAATATAATCGTACAGCGTTGTGGGATAGTGTCACTTACGTTCGTAGCATATCTTCAAGCTACACTTGCACCCTTGGTAGTGTTAAATGAGTAACAGTGGAAATAAAACTATATAAATGTACTTTGATTTCTGATGTTACTATGCATTTTGGAACAAATACCCTAGGAGGAACATCTAGAGAGTTCTTAACTTCTAACCACCTATTCAAGCCAATAGACGAAATGTCCAATGTTCAAATTTCACAAAGATGATTCAGATGATTACTGCAAGATTACTGACAGGTATGACAAACCAAAAGGCTTACCGAAAATATCTGTTATTTAATGCAGGTTAGCATTGTGAAGGCATGCAAAGTCTTTATTGGGGAGTAAAATCTATTTTACAAATCAAATAATAACTTTAAAGTTTAAACCTACAATTTAAGAAGGAATATTTTGCATACTTAAAGAAAAAATATAATATTGATTAAAATTGAATAATTTAATTTTATCACTTCTTAAATCACTACGATATATAATCACTGCTCATCCCTAATAGTCAAAAATGAAACGATGTTTAATCAAATTATTTCTAATATATAAGCGAACTAAACTAATTGAGTATATGCAAACTTTTAGTATAAGCAAACTAAACTAATCTACTATATAGCTCTAAATATAATTTTTCTTGACATATAATAGATTAAGTTAGATTGCAACTAATTGTTTCCTTAAGAAATTACTAATGAGAATATTTTTTTAAAAAATCCTAAATATTTCTTATTTAAAATCTTAATTTCAAAAATATCATTAATTTACAATAAGTGGAACTGCTAAGTATATGTTGATTAAACTTTTATGATCTTTATTTAAAATAATCTGAATACAGTTATATTGTACAAAAAATATTTAAGAAACTTAACATAAAATATATATTAAACCATTATATTAAATACACTTTGACTGCAATTGTACTTTATTTCCTTCATTCGATTATATTTTTTTACAAGTTTAGATAATCTAAGCATCACACCTTTATAAGTACTTGACGTTTGAAAAATATATAAAATTAAATATATTTCAGTATACGAAAGATAAATTTCATCCATCTTATATATATATATATATATATATATATGCAAGATGAATTAAATGTGTATGGGTAATGTAAAGGTGTCTTGGACAGAATAATTAATAATGGTATTTATATTACAGGAACTTAATGCTTGATGCAAATCCCCTGTACAGATTGGTTTTTGTACTCCATAGTTTAAACTGTCATTTAAGAAATATGGATAGAAGACCCGCTCATCAAAAGGAAAAATTTAATTTTTAAAATTTAAAAAGCTATCATATATTTTCTTAATTTAATAGGGGCATAATTACTTCATATAAATTGTCTGAATCACTCGTGATGCCTTTTTTAGTAACAAAGTGAGCCCACTACGAATTTTCGCTCTACAGTTTTATGATATGGCTTGACGCAGCATGATGGCCAATTTGCCAGCGCTCAGCCTTTTGGTGCCACAAGCTTCAAGATTTCATTCTGGCAGTGGCAAGGATGTCTGTTAGTGGTTTGGAATCCAAATTAAACAGTAGGCCCAGGCGTAAAGTGTGCAAAAATGACTTTAGAGCTACAAATCAAACCAAACTGTGACCTAATTAATTCATACAGTTCTTTCTGGATTCCTCTTAATTATCTATGCCAATGATATTATTCACAAACATCAACTCTAACATAATGTATATTATATGTAAGCAGCTTGCAGATTTCATTGTAAAATAATTCATGCGTGCTATGGCCTAACGCCTACTGTTGGCCAATTGGCAAGCGATCTGCCCTTTGGTGCCACATGCTTCCGCTTCGCATCCTGACGGATGCATGTATGTTTGTTAATGGTTCGGAATCAGTGTTAGACAGTAGGTCTCGGTCTAGTTAGCTTAAAGTGTTCATAAAACTCATCGTAGATCAAAAAATTAAACCAAACTGTGGCCTAACTAACTTATCCAGTTCTTTCTGGAGTTTCTCTTAATTATATATGCTAAAGATGTTATTCATAAACAACAATTCTAACATGTTGTATATTATATATAAGCATCTTGTTCCTTTCATTGTAAAATAATTCATGTGTGACGATAATAGTAACTATTGATATCTATTAAAAATTAATAAATATGTAAATATTTTTAATTCGGTATTATAAAATGATAATAGTATCGTCTATTGATAAACGTTTAATTATTTTTTTTGTAACAAATTTTTCATGCAATCAAAGGTATTTTGCATTTCTGAATTAATCAATATGCACTAATAAGGAAAATGGGAAAAAGGTGTTTAAAAAACCTTTTTAAGGACAATGTAATAAAATTTAAACAAAGAAAGATTTATGACTTAAAAATTTTATCTACCTAATCTCCTGTTCATAATATAACACAAATCTCTATTCTAATACATCATGGAAAACACGGATAAGTTTAATAATTTGCGTTTTGTTCGTTGAAAAGTTAATTATATTTGGGCTCAACACATGACTTAAACATTTAGGCAACCGAATCGTTTATCATCACCAGACAGTGTTTTGTTCCGAAAGATAGAAAAACAAAAAACCGTTGCTTCAAATTGGAATTATGTGCTTCGAATTGTGTGATGTGACGCGAAATCAGACATTTACTATTTCACCACTTTTCGAATTTCTAGTGACATGGCGGGATAATTTGTTAGACTAGGGATAAAATTGTTGAAAGGGGGAAAAAAAGGGAACAAGTGATTCTTCTGAGGATAAGGCCATTAATAATATGCGATTGTCCTTGTTGTTCTAGTGAACGGCAAATAATCATCCTTGTATTGACTCTCGGATGAAATTGTCCTTTCAAGTTTTCTGTTAAAAGAAAGGAAAGCATTTTGTGATGTGATAAGTATATGTTAAGTTTGTTTTGAACGGTTATCGTAAACAGAACAGCAAAACTATTTCAGTAAAACATTATTTGGGTAAAAACTGTGTTATTTTAATTCAATTATCACATAGGAAATAGAAGAAAATTGCTTTAAAAATTGCTGAAAAATAGTTTATTTAAAATAATTCTTGTTTTCAAAATTTATTTATTATTTTCTTAGCAAATACAAAATATGTGTATAATTCTTTTTTAATTCCAGAATTTTGATTTTAAAACAAATTTTATTATTTTTCAAACATTCCAATAAATAAACCATTTTTTGTATTTCAAATAAACACATCTGTGCAATTCGAAAATAAAATGAGATTCAGAATCAAACTGAATTCGAACAGTGCATTCAAACTGTTATGAATTTTTAATTAGTTTAAATTATTTCTTCAATTTTAAAATAAATTTCTAAGTATCATATTTAAATTAAAATAATAATGCTGTTTTCTTTATTTATGATATCTGAAATTATATTTACATTTGACATTTAAAATTCTATTATATTTTAAAATGAAATTTTTTTTCTGAATATAAAAATTGTTAACTTGATGTAAGATAATTACTTTAACAAGTATAATTAATTTTTAAAAATATTCTTAAGCATTTAATCGATTAAAATATTATTTAGCATTACTTTCTTAAACATAATTTTTAACAGAATTTTAAAGGGTAATTGAATATTTGTAATTTATGTTATTTCTGAAGAACATACTGTTTATTAAAAATTATTATTTTTTTTACTCATACATATATTTAAAATTATTATTTTGAAAAATACCACATTATATCATGCCATATTAGATATTTATTAAAAAAATAATAAATTAGCTAATAGTTTAAATCTGTTACTATAAAATGGCAATAGTGTCGTCTATTTGTAAGCGTTTAAGGAATTTATTTTTGTAACAAGTTTTTGGTGCTGCCAAAAGTATTTTGTATTTGCGAATTAATCAATATGTACTGATAAGGAAAATGAAAAAAAAGTGATTTGAAAAAGGTTTTCTATGATAATGCAATAAAATTCAAACAAAGAAAGATTTATTACACAAACGTTTTATCTATCCTATCTCCTGTTCATAAAGTAACACAAATCTCTATTCTAATACATCATGGGAACTATGGATAAGTTTAATAATTTGCGTTTTGTTCTCTGAAAAATTAATTATATTTGGGCACAACACATAACTCAAACATTTAAGCGACCAAATCGATTATCATTACCAGACAGTGTTTTGTTTCGAAAGATAGAGAAACAAGAAAATCATTGCTTCAAATTGGAATTATAATGCTTTTAATTGTGTGATGTGACGTGAAATCAGACATTTACTATTTCACCACTTTTCGAATTTCTAGCGACAAGGCGGGGTAATTTGTTAGACTAGGGATAAAATTGTTGAAAGGGGAAAAAAAGGGAAAAAGTTATTCTTCTGAGGATAAGACCATTAATAACATGTGATTGTCCTTGTTGTCCCAGTGAACGGCAAATAATGATCCTTGTCTCGACACTCGGAAGAAATTGTCCTTTCAAGTTTTAAGTTAAAAGAAAGGAAAGCATTTTGTGATGCGATAAGTATATGTTAAGTTTGTTTTGGGTGGTTATCGTAAACAGAACAGCAAAAGTATTTTGGAAAAGCATTATTTGGGAAAACAGTGAGTTATTTATAATTCAATTATCACATAGGAAACAGAAGAAAATTGCTTTAAAAAGGGAAAAATATTTTGTTTAAAGAATTTATGCTTTCAAAATTTATTTATTGTTTGGTTAGCAAATAAAAAATACATGTATATATTTTTTTAATTCTAGAATTTTCATTTGAATATACATTTTATGTTTCCAACATTAAAGTTAATAAATCATTTCTTATATTTCAAACAAACACATCTGTACTATTCCAGAATTAAATGAGATTCAGAATCAAACTGAATTCAAACAGAGCAAAAGACTTTTATGAATTTTTAATTAGTTTCAATTATTTCTTTAATCTTAAATATATTTGTAAGTATTATATTGAAATAAAAATATTAATGCCATTTCATTTTTTTCTGATTTCATTTGAAATTATATTGACATTTGGCATTTAAGATTATATCATATTTTAAAATGATTTTTTTTTCTGAATATAAAATTTTGATTCGTTGATGTAGGATAATTACTTAAACAAATATAATTATATTTTTAAACATATTCTTACGCATTTAATCAATTAAAGTTTTATTTGCCATTACCTTCAAAAACATAATTTTTTAAGATAATTTCAATTGGTAATTGAATATTTATAATTTATGTTATTTATGAAGCGCATACTGTTCATTTAAAATTACTTATTAATATGTATTTAAAATTTTTAATTTGAAAAATACCACATCATTATTTCTGTCGTATGTGTGTTTATTCGTATATATTGTAGGCATAAATTTATGTTTTAGAACATTTATTTAAACAAAAATTCTATTAAAAAATTTTTTTTACAAAGGTAAAGGTTTATTAGAAAAATATTCCTTTAAAAAGGTTTTTAAACGCTAGTTAAAAACATTCAATTAATTTTTACATGCAAAACATGAAGGAAAAAGGAAATATACAAGGAAAAAAAACATTCAGAAATTAGACATTTTGATATTTAGCGATAAAATAACGGAAATTGAATTTTTAAAAAATATATTATAATTACTTAAAATTTTTTAGAAAGACTCTTATTTTCCTAAATTAACTTTTATACAAGTGCGTAAGTTAATATTTGTTTAATGTATTTAATTTCTGATCAATGAAAAATTAATTGAATTTTTATTTGAGTAACATTACTTATGAATATCATTTCATAAATGTGTTATGCAATGATATAAATATAGCTTTAAATTTTATTAATTTGAGCAATGCAAAAAGTAGTAGAGTAGTCATATGTGTTTGTGTATGCATATATTGTCAATTCATATTATAGGTAAGACAATCTATACACACATCAGATATGAGGATTATGCTGAAAATCCTACTGTAATGAATTGCATACTATCTCTTCTCGTAATGGAGAAGCGTAAAATGCGTTGCAATAGTTGAATTTTATTAAGTTAAAAAAATATTTGACTAGAAACTACTTGAAAAAGTAGTTTTAGAGTAAGTAAAACAAAAAATACATTAATTGAAAAGCAAAATTGTATTAATTTTATGAAATTGAATAGAATCACAATAACAAATTAAAAAAAAGTGTAAAGTGGCATATTTTAACTTCGTTTATTTAAATTTTAAATATGTGCATTATTTTTATTTCATCAGAAACATTAGTGTTATTACACAGTTCGGAACTAAATAATATATTACATTGAATTAAAACATTTAAAATTATAAATTATTCATGATATACGAAAAGCATTTATCTGATAGTTTTTATAAAATTAAATTTTATAAAATAATGTTTATATTTTCAAATAACTTTTTTCCTTTATTTGTCAAATATCTTTTATTACAGTAATGGTAATAGATTATTCAAACATAAATACGGATTTTAAAAAAAATTACCTGAAAAAAAATCATTCCAAAGCGGTTGGGATCATTTTCAATAAAACATAACTGTCGAAATTCTAACAGATCCGATCATTTTTTGTTGCCGTAATCAGCTCACCCATTCCTGAACTAAACATTTATTAACACCTACTGTAGGACGCAAACACCTTAATTAGAATTCTTTGCCGACTCCCGAAGAACACGACGCGAATCCATATTTTAGACCCACGCCAAAAATTTCAATTCCACCCGATTCCATGACTTAGAATAATTTATACCGAATTTCTGAGGCGTCCTTCTCAAATGAGGCGTCCCTTCGTGTACCGAAAACGTGCCCGGCCCCGCAAATGACTCGCACAGAATTGCAGCACTTAATAGCGGCGGGGAATGTCAGAGATGGAAATTTCGCCGAGAGGTCTTTGGCTCCAAAAATTGCTTCTGTCGACAGAACCATGCTTACCAGAATGGGTATCTTACAGAATGAGAGATGGAAATTTTATTTTGTAATATTGTAGATGCAGTTTCTTTTATTGAGACACGTGTTAGTGATGATTAATAAAAAAACTGTTATTTGATGGTATGAGACAAGAAAGTAGTAGTTAAGAATTAAAACTAGTTTCAAGTCGATTGGACAGTTAGATTAGTATACTAATCCTATGTTGGAGGTTAGAGAATTGACAATTGATTGTGTTGTGGCTTATTATAAAAAGTTATAGGTTGGATACTTGCCAGTTTAATTAAGAATACTTAAAATAGTAGATGGATTTGCCCTTTTGTATTATACTTCACTCTCTTTAAGATAATATCATGGATGTTCTCGTGGTTTTTCTCGTGATTTTTGTATAGGATTAAAGGAATTCTATCTGGTTAAAATGCAATTTGCAACAAAATGATGATGGTGTGAGACTAGAAACTAATAGTTAAAAATTTAAATTAGCTTCAAGTCTCACAATCATGTATGTTAAACCTATCTTGGTTCTTAGCTAATTGATAATTTTTGCTGTGATTTATCAGAAGCAGTTATTGGTTGGACACTTACCAGTTACATTAAGAGTTCTTAAAATGGTAGATGTATTTGCCGTTATGACTGCCTATTGCACGAGTTATTATTGCCCCTACTTCACTGAATTTAACATATTATGGATTTCGTGATTCTCTTGGTTTTCTTCTAGTATGAGAATATTTCTGAGAGTTTCACTATTAGAAAGTAGATGTTTTCAACAATTTTTTCTAATAACACCTTCTGATTCACTGGATTTTTCTGTTGGATTAAAAGTATTATATCTGGTTAAAGTGCAATCTGGAACAAAATAGATGATGGTATGAGACTTAAAGTTAACAAAACTTGTTTCAAGTCCCATCCAATCAAGTCCCATTCAAGTCCCATCATGGCGATTAGAGAATTGACAATTAATTGTGCCGTGTTTTATCAGAAGAGGTTATAGGTTGGACACTTACCAGTTTAATTCAGAATACTTAAAATGGTAGATGGATTTGCACTTTTGTATTATATTTCACTCTCTTTAAGAATATTTTATGGTTGTTCTCTTAGGTTCCTTCTAGTATGAGAACATTTCTGACAATTTCACCATTAGAATTCACCAATTTTCTTTATTAACACCCTCTAATTCACCAGATTTTTGTATTGGATTAAAAGAATTATATTTTGTTAAAGTGCATTCTGCAACAAAATCTAATGGATAATGGTTTGTACATCTCAAATATCCAAGACTAAAAAAAAATAATGTTATTTAAGAATTATGTTAATTTTATATCAATATTAAAATTAATATATTTTTCAAGGTTTCATATACTTTATGCTTTCTGATAGTATGACTATTATTTTGTGCAATCTATTGACAGTATTGACGAACTCACAACACATCGTTGACATCACTTATAGCTAGTTTGAATTATAGCTCGAATGGAATTCTTTAGGACACAATCAACATAAACTTATAACAAGTCTGTCAAAGTTTTTAAGATTATTTTTCGTCATACAAAAATACTAATTAGCATTCTATTGTTATCATATTCATTGCTTTTGTTCTAAAAATATGATAACTAGTCTCCCTGATTAGACCACTAGCAAACAATGACTTTTATTCTTTTGTCGGAATGCAATGTTTAATTTTTTTTTCTAACAGCACATGATTTTACAAATAACTCATATACATTTGAAAAAGATTACTTTCCGTTTGTGAAGAAAATTCACATTGTCATTCTGCAGGTTTCAAATTGCTATTGATTTCAGCTTTTATGTATTCTGAAGTCTTTCGGTGTTAACTGAATAAGGTAAAAACCATATTTCCAGAAATAATGGTAAAATTACAATATGATGGTAAAATTACAATATGGCCTTATCAACAGCTAGAAGTTTTATTTTTGTGTCAAATTATTTTCTGTGTTCATAAAATACGTACAATAGGCATCTGGTCTTCGATTACTTTCACAACTATCAAGAATGAAACCTTTGATAAGATTGGCTGATGCCAGTAACAGAGCTGGTAGTCATATATTTTTTTTCCTTCTCATTTCACATTCTTCAGTTAAAATCTTCTATTTCACATTGTTTAACAAGTTAACACGTTTAGCAATTTTTTAAAAATCTTTGCTTTTTCTGTATACATTTCATGAAAAGTTTCAATAACTTCAGAAGTTAAAGAATTTCTTGGCGTCTGCTTACTCCATCTTGTATAGTTTTTCAAATGTGCCCAGATCTTATTTGAAGAGAAAAAGCTCATTGAAAAGCTATCTCAATAGATGGTTCTTGGTTATTTTAACAGATAATAATTCCAAACTTTGAGTAACTTTTAACCTACATCATAAATTCAGTATGAAAAACATTCAAAATATTGCCATCTGGGAGGTATATTTCTGATTGCTCTAAGTATAAGCATCGATGTAATTTTTTTTTATTCAAACAAGTGTTAGTCGACATTGTTTTTAAAATGCTTTATTTTAGTGTGTGAGACTTGAAATTTGTAGTTAAGAGTGAAAACTCGTTTCAAGTCTCACACAATGAAATATGCTAATCATATCTTGCCGATTCGTAGATTGACAATGTTGGGCATTGATTCATTAGAAGAAGATATAGGCTGTCAGTTTAATTAAGAATGCTTATGGATTTTCCTGGATTTAGAAATGGATTTGCCCTTTTACTTTATACTACACAGTCCATTAGTTGATGACATGGGTGCTCTCTTTCTTCTAATATGAGAACATAAATTAGAGATTTACCATTACCATAATAAAGTAGAAAATTTCCACAATTATTCTGCACTTCAAAGTCGAAAATAGTTATAATTATCTATGTTCAATATTACTAATGTTTAGTTTAATACAATAGCTTATTTGTTTATTTTTTAAATATTTCCATTATAGTACGTTTAAATTAGTAATCTGGTATCATCAGTCCAAATATTAAAAGCATAACATAAGTAAACTGAAAAATGTACAAAAAAATCAGTATTTATTTCGGATAATTAGTATTCCTTATTTTAAATGAAATAGTGTTATAACTTTAATATTTAATTAAGTAGATAAATAAAATATTATGTTTAGTCTAAAATATGGTTTTCTTTTGCAAACTAATATATTATTAATCATGATTATAAGTTAATAATTTCCAAATTCTTAATATTTACTTATCAGCATACTAGCCAAAACCAACCTTCTATTTTAATGAAAACATTTCACAAACTACAAATACTGAATCAGTGCCCACAAAATCAATATTTGAACATCGGGTCTCGTCGATATCCAAACATCCTTTGGAGGGATAATATTAATCCACTTATTGTCAAAATTTTGCGTGGGTAGCTTAAAGGGTTAGGGGTCAGATAAAGGCCCTTCCCAAACAACACTTCTATCCCTTAGTTATCGGTTTTAGAAGGGAGTTACGAACTGAGATCCAGCCGTCCAATAGGATCAATCCGTGCAGCAGTCCTGCTTTGAAATGGACCTTTAACGACATTATGGTTTGAATAATTAGAGTGAGGGGGGTTAGGGTTGGAATCTGCCATCCTGGATTATGAATGCGTAGTGGTTTCAGTTGGCTATGAGGGAAGCTATTGTTTCCAATCAGGGTGGGTTGTGGAATGCTTGCTATTGTGCCAATTAGTGAGGAGAGTATGTATACTGATATAGAGCTTGGCTTAAGAAATATTTCGTTAACAAACAAAACAAAATACTTCTTAAACCAAGCTCTATATTGGCAATGTAATTAGATTGCATTTTTATGTGCAGATAATTTACATATTTAGTTCTAACAATATATTAGCAAGTAATTTGATGTTTTAATTTTTAACAACTTTAGGGATACTAACGTGTAAAAGTACAGGGTGATTATAAATAAAGTTCCAGTTTCAAAATTTTGTCAAAAAAGAACCACTGGACACAATGAGTTCAAATTTGAACTGGAGATACTTGGAAAAAGGAGTCCAGGATAGCTGATAGCAATATAATTGATATTATTTGTTTATCATTAAAAAAACCTAAGCCACTCTTTTCTCCAAAACCTAAATGTATTAAATTTGATACATCTACCAAACTTGTGTCTGCGCTATCACCATCAGACTCTACTTCAATTATTGCTCTTCAGAAAACCACACTAATTGCTGCTAGAAAACAAAAATCAAAAGAAAATATAACCAGTAAAAATAATAAAGTCGTTATAAATAAACAGAAATTGAAGGATTCAATTCTCATTAGGAAAAGATTTAAAAAGCAACTCTCTTATGCCTTCAAAATTCCTCTAATGATGAGTATGTTGTGGAATAAGGCAAGAAAGATATTTGCAATGGTCGATTTGGTTTAATATTAATTGAATTGAATTTTCAGCTGGAATATTAATGTTTCTGAAATGTATAATACATGGGACATGTAATTCAATTTCACCCAGTATAGTAGAACTTTAATTGCTATTATTTAAATAAACTTAAATAATTTTAAGTTTGTATCATTGTATTATTGAAACCAAACCAACTAACCTATTATCTCCATTTTAATTTTAAATATGTCAAAATCCATTCTTGACTTCTTATTTTATATATATATATATATATATAATCAAAGACACAACGAATAAACTTTAAATTAATAAATTGTATAAAACTTCTTTAATTAAGCATAAAATAATACATTTTGTTATAAATGAAGTTATCGCTAAATAAATTCATTCATTTAGCAATAGAATAATTTTAAATAAAATGAACTATCCAGTTAAGAAATTTAAATTAAAACAATGTTTATATCATGAAGCTTATTAACACTTTTTGCTGACATGCTTAAAAATTAAAAGCATTTAAAACTTGTAAAAAGAAAATATTATTAAAAACTTATTGATAATTATGTAGATATACAGTCTAATTTTTAATTATTAGTTTTACCATTAGTGAAGTTGATATTGTTTATTAAAAAAGTGAATGAAATATTACTGTGAAATGTATGAAGTATTATTCTGAAATACATTAAATAGCCGCTGTCACGTAAGCAATTTTGGGAAATTGGTGAATGTTCTGCTAATAAAATTATAACTACTACTAATAATAATAATAACTAAAATTATTGCTGCTAATAAAAATATAACTGCTAAGTATGAAGCCATTGCTAATAACTTCTAGTTTTTATAGGAAGTTCTTGGCAGACTCATAAACATTTTTTCAACTAGAAGTCCATTCATTTTGTATGATAGTAATATAAAATTTTTTGGATTACTGTTGATGTGATTTCATAAGCCTGAATATTTTATCTTTAGCTGCTTATTTTCATGTACTGTATTAACTGAAAGTTAAAAGCTAAAAATGCCTATATTTTTTTAATTTCTTCTATTAGCTCACACTCTCCCTATATATATCTTGTTCAAATTTTCAATCATTAATAAAATACATTTATTCATCTACTCAAGTTCAAATACATTTTTTTAACTTGTAATGGATGGCACTTGATGTTAATACAGTTTTTTCAAATATTAATTCAGTAATTTAATTTAATTCATTAATTTTAGTTTTTTTTATATTTAAATTTCATATATCTACCGATAGATGGCGCCAGATAAATTTAAAAAAATGATGAAATTTTTTTTTCTTTCTTTAATATAATGAGAAAAAAGTAGGAATTGACTTTAATTTTTTTTTTTTTTTTTTCATATTACTTGTTCATTTAATGTAGGGTTTAAGCACACAGAATCAAAATAATCTAGTTTGTTATAATATTCAGATTCACTATAATGAGGCAAACAAACTAAAAATAATGATTTCTAAGAAAAATTTTTGTTGATTTAAAACAATTTAAGACCATTTTCTTAACCCCAGAACAATTTGTCGTTAAATCTGTCTACATTTCTCCAAAATAATTTTGAGACCACGAAACAATAAAGTTGGAGAATTTCAATCACATCATCACTCTAACAAAGGCCGTTGATTGTAATGCAAATTGGGTCTCCACACAGAAGTGGAATACGTAACGCTGTTTGACCAACGTGTCGAAGATCCGGCGTCAACCTATCCGGTAATTTATGCGTATTTGAAAATCTCTCTACATCAGAATTCCGCCACACGTCAATTGCTATCGAGTTAATGAATTTCTAAATGGAGCCACGCAAATATGGATAGTGCTCTGTTCATGCGGTGCGCGTTAAGTGTTTTCCAGATTGTAATAGTGGAATAATTATCGTAAAAACCTTAGCAGTTCAAAGGGATCGATGTAAATTTAGTAAATACGTCATGTCATATTTAATTTTTTTCTTCTAAGAATGGTATTGTAAATTTTTTGTTGATATTGCAATTAATCAATATAGATGGGCATGGTCTTTCTTTACACGCGAGATTATTTATTATATACACTAATATTTATGACATATATATAAGTGTATATACACTAATATTTATGACATGATCTACCTCCCCGTGGTGCACCTGGTAACACTTTTTAGTGGCAAAAAGATCTACATCTTGGCATTATTGTTAGATTAATGAACTCTGTTTCAGCATGTTTTGTTGTATTATCTTTTTTTTTTTTTCGTTGTTCTTTTTATTGCTGTAACTGTTCATAATCTGCCATTGGAAATAATAATTAAAAAAATTATTTATGACGTAAATTACAAAGTTACTGTTCATGTGGTGCACATGAAGTGTTTTCCAGATTGTAATAGTGGAATAATCATCGTAAATACACTAACAGTTCAAAGGGTTCGATGTAAATTTTGTAAATGCATCATGCATAATTAATTTTTTTCTCCCCTAACAACTGTATTATTTTTTTGTTAATATTGCAGTTAAACAAAATAGAAGGACATAGTCTTCTTTTTACATGCGAGATTATTTGTTACATACACTAATATTAAAGCCATAAGTTATAAAAATACTTTTTTTTAAAATTAATCATTATGGCTATAATTAATATTTTAAAAATTGATTTCATATAAAATTACGAAAATTTTAAAGGCATCGTAAACATCAACGTTGATCAATGTGCCTGTTAAACGATTAAAAAGTAAAATTAATATTAAGACGCTGATGAAAATAAATCATCACCCTGCTTGAATTTGATAATTTTCTAACAGACATCTCCCAAAGTGTAGGAGTAGCAATGGCTTCTACAAGGAATTCATCGATAATTTGAAAGCTCTGAAGATCCAAGATACACTAATACGAGGCAATATCATATTAGGATTAGACTTTGGATAAGTCCAAACTGCCTTAATGGCATTAATATGTCAGCCATCTAATTTGCTCCAGCTACATGATTCTAAACTGAAACTGAATTTTCCCAAATAGTTTTAAGCTGAAATTAGTCCATGCTGCCTACGCTATTTCAAGTATAACAAATTAATTCAAGAGTGAATGGTAAATCTCTATCTCCAAACTAAACTTCTCAATCTTCCAAAACAATACTTCCAAGATAAACTTCTTCATTTTAAAAAGCCTTATATTTTTCAGAAACTCTAAATACTGCCGTATCAATTTGAATAGACAGCTTTTAAAGTTTATCTGCAATTCTTAATTCTAAAGCGCTTTATCTAATAGCTAGATGAATACAATATAAGCTTCAGAACAATGACTCCATTGAATTGTTTTGATAAAAGCATATGCAGAATTTTATGGCAATGAACGCATTGATAAATTTGCTTAAAAAAGCTTTATAAACGGTGGCGTAACTTGTCCTCAATATTTAATTCTATTTCTTAAAATAAATTAATTAATTGTCTATCAGAGGATTGGCAGCAAGAATAGATTCACAACAATAAATGGTGGAAAAATTTTGAAACCATGCCTCAAATCTGTAAAAATAACATAATTTATTCTTGAAAAGAAATTACTTTTATAAGTGGTTATAGATTTCAACATACTTCAAGTGATTTAATCTTTTAAAATATGATTCCTGCTCTTATGGAGAAACCGGATAGTCATTCAATTACATAACTACTTGTCCAGTAACATGATCATCTTTCTTTAAAATTCTCTGTAATTAATTTTACAGCTATTGCAAAGAAATAAAGTTTACAACACATTGATATATCAATTTATCCTACAAAGAAACCAATACCCTTGTAATATAAATGTAATTCTCTGCACTTATTCCTCCCCTTTAATAAGTAAAATTTATGATATTTAAATACTATGTCATACCATAATTTCATATCATATTTATAACCATTTTCCATATTTTTTTATTGTTTCATTTATGCTTATATTAGTTAAATTATATCATCCTATATCTTTTATCTGCGGCTTAATATATAAGGTTATTTTAAATGAAGTAGCAGATGTACGACATTTGTTCGTATAAACATGATGCTAACATTGAATGCATAAAATAATTTTCGTCTATCCATCAATATGTAATATGGGACGCCTCATTGCCATTCTTTACAAATAAAATTTTAAATTGCCACCTCTTATCGATTTTGAATAACCCTGAATTTCTGTAACTCCATGATAGTATTGATAATGATGATATTTTTTAATATTGATGATGATGATATTTTTAATTTAATTTCCTTATATATTTAACACGATAGCCTTTTTAACTGGTAGGAGGTTAAATATTCCTGCAAAGTAAATTAAAAATGACAAGACCTATTATATCAATAGTAGTCTTATTGATTTTCTCGCAGCGCTTGCCTAAGTGGTGTTACATCCACGTCAACCGTTAAGACGTCTCCTTCAACTTCACATTATCAGCAGAGTCGTCTGGAGTATTTTGTAGTCGATAATAATATTTACCAAGTGACTAGAATTGCATAACATTCAGTCACGAATCCCATTTAGACCTTAGAGCAGATTGTCATATTCGTATATGGGTAAGCCAGGGTAAGACATCATCAGCATTTGCTTTAAAAGTCCCTCATTTATCACTGATGATGAGGGTGCTCTCTCTTATGGCAAATTTGAATCTGATTAGTAGGTGTACACAGCTAAAGGATCAATCTGTGGACTAATTCTGAGTGAGCATTTGGCTAATCAATATGTTGGTAGTATCCGGGGACAGTTTGCTTTATTTTTTATATCATTAAACATTCCGTATTTTTTTAACACAATGTTAGGTTCCAGATGGCTTTGTTATCTGAGGACTATCCCCATACAGTTGATACTCCTCCGTTAACATCCTAAAGATCGTAAGACCTTTCGTTTATTTAAAAATGCATGAGACATGGTAGACATCCAGAATCAAGAATTCAATCAAGAATACGAATCAGATTTCAAGTAACAATTAAGGAATGTCGAGAAAAATATATCGCAGGATAACATTACAATATTTATAACTCCTTCCATACTTGTGCATCCATACCTTCCATACATCATTACATACATACATACAAACCACGCATCGGTGTCAGACAAGGTTTCATTAAATTGCAGATGATTTAATATAATAAACCAATATTATAGTTCTGCATTTATTCTGCAATTATGAAAGATAAAAGAATAGAAAATCATTTTCGTTTAAATTCACTTAATTAACCACTTGTATGCATGAATTATTTCTTAATTAAAAAAGTACACTATCTTTTAATATACTATCTTAAACATTAAAATCTTTAAGTGCAAAGTAGATACATAGTTCAAATTCGTTAAGTGTAATTTTGTTTTCATTTTGAATACAGGTTCTATTCATGGAGGAATAAATATGAAATACTGTTTTTATTTTTTTATATTTTTTTTTATTTATCTTTAAAGATGTGAAATAAATAATGAGTTCTACGTTTCTTGCAGTTCCTCGAAGTTTAAGGCAAAATATACATAAAGATAAAAAATAGACTCATGCAATTATTTAATATTTAAAAATAAACATATAAATACTGAGAAAAAAAGGTGATGGTCCCTTTTTTAAAGAACACTTTCATGACAATTGGTTGAAAGAGTATTCAACACAAACTCACATGGAAGACTACGATGGTGTGAAGAACCACCAACTTGAAGAACTGAATAGTAAAATGTGATGTTCAACAACGTGCCTCAGTTCGATTTTTCTGATAATAGTTGAAGAATTAGAGTCTGGAGGTGTTGGAGAAATAGAGCCAATCCGACTGTTAATTTTGAATGCCATGCCGGTCGTCTGCGTGGCATAATATTTTGGATTAGCGATCAGACACGATAGCAGCTCACCTCTTGTACGCCTCACATACACATTGTCGGTAGATGTTATGTTGCTGAGGCTATGCTGACATTCAGCGACAACAAAATTTCGCTTTCCAATAGCGAGACTATGCGAGATCGCACGTGGTATTTATTAACATGCAAGTCATGAAATATTTTCAGTTGCTTCTTTGGCCTACAGTATTTCCTGATTTCTCACCAATGGAGCAAATCTGGAAATGTATTGGTTGTTGGTTGTCTTATCTGCCCCCACCTCAATCGGACGACGAACTATGGAGGATACTGTATGTATATGGGCTTCCATTCCTCAGAACACTTTCCAAGCAATAATTGCATATATATCTCAGAAAATTGCAGCTTGAGATAGAGACGGTCCTACTCCATATTGATCATCCTGAACTTGTCATCGCTGAATAAAATTATATTCTTGTAAATTGCATCACTTATTTATGCATGCATTCTCTGTCTGTGTATCAATTTTCATCACATTCTATCGACTCTTTTATTGTGTTGCATTTTCTAATTTCAGTGTATGGGTTGTTCATTTTGTCCATAGGATAAATAAAGTGAACTGATATCGTTAGAAATAATAATATGTACATCATTACATTAAAGTATTCCACCTTTTCCACTCCTTCATGATTTCACCCAAAAAGCAATAATGTCTGTGGATTTGTTGAGTCCATTCCTGGCTTGTCGGGTTTCAAACCCATCTCTCCTGGTTCATAGTCCTAACATACTATTTCACAAGTAATTCTGGCCGAAATAATCGAAATTAAAATCGAGAAATTTACATAGCAAATACGATGCACTATACATAGTGATTAAACTTAGATATTTTGATTATTTCCAACATTATAACGAAATCGTGTACAATATCTTTAATCGATAATTTATTGATTTGTAACTGAATTTTGAGTGATGCATTGAGATGTATTTCCATTTAAAAAGTACTCCCTACATTCAAGAAAACTTCACTTCAATGCAAAATATATAAAAAATAAATGCATTTTACGAACAGAATCTGAACTTCGATACAACAGACATGATGGATGAAGACTGATTTGTAATATAAAAGGAACCTAATAGATTGCAAACAATTCTTCAACGTGTACAGAATTTTTTATAAACGTCGATTAAACTGTATTTTCTATCAAATAGAAAAAGCAAAATTTTTATCGACAACATTTATTCATATTACAGTTAATATTCACTAATGTTAAACCATAAGAATAATCTTAAGATGTATTAAACTTTAAACAAAATGACAAAAAAATCGTTTTAAATAGAAGAATGAGAAATTGCTGTTTATTTATTTATTTTTTAGTTTTCTATTTAGTAACTTACCAAAGTCTTGCTTGCATCATATAAAAATTGAGATATTTTAACTACCCAAACAAAATTTTAAAAAGGAAGGAATAAATATATAATTCTTCTGGAATTTTCCTGAACAGAAAATAATTATTCCTTCAATAAGTTTGCTTACAATAATTCATAATTTTTGCTATTTATCTAATTCGCAAATGCGAGTATATAATAATTGATAAATCGAAATGTTCAAATAAAATTTGAATTATTACCACACCGAAAACAATTCTGTCTGTCGCTATACGTACATTTTTTTCCCACACATTTGGCTAACTAGACCAGGATATGCAGATTAACGTGAATACCGAAACACTAACAAGCATCCATGCCATCGCCATGATTCAAACCTGAAGCCCGTGATACCAAAGTCCAGAGTTTAAACTGTTCGGGGAGAAAATGGTAGCATGCATACAGGTTTGAATCATATTGTGTTGGAGGGTCGGTAAGGCCGTCTTTGTACGGTGGATGGCTTTGCATAGGTGAAGGACAACACATCGTTGTCGTTCACACAGGACACAGACATTTAAGAAACACTATCTGACATAAAAGGATAGACGAATACACATACGCGAATCGACCGAAATGTATCTCGCATATGGAAGTTTATAGGGTGTAATATGCTGTGCAAATGGTAGAATGTTCACTTCTATAAGGAAAGTTCTCATAAGTAGTGTACTCCTCATCAAACGACACTTGTATCTTTGCACCAGAGACTTTGAGAGTGATTCGTATGAAAGCTGTAATGACTCGTTGTGATACCCATATGTGGGCATCGAAGAACATCCACTGCACATGATCACGTGCAACCCCAAAATGTTTCTGTGTAAAAGCTTGGTACCGGCACTGTTTAGGAACACTTCATATTCCCTTACCAGAGGACTGTACATCTGAATGGTTTGCAGAAAAAGTAAGTTCTAAAGCAAGTCCTACCAAAAACTGTTAGACTAAGCACATGTTCCTCGGTTACTGCGTTTCTCTCTCTGAGTTCATCATATTACCCGCCCCATTTTAGCCTTAATAGGACATCTAAATGTAACATTTTCATAACGTTGTAAACATAATGGTCCGTTTCGATGTCCTGCTTGATCTCCAACCTATTGTGTGCCGACTTATACTTCTGGAATCATATTTAAGCCAAGATGTATGAGACACTAGTGAAACCAAGATGAATTTCATAATGCCCTTTACATAATTGCTGGAAGGTTCGAGATACGCCCAGAAGCAACCAGAATCATATAGAATGTTAGAGATTCCCTGCAGAATCGATGCCATGTCTGTGTTAAAGCTTCTGAAAAACAATCGGACACCTACAAGTGCATGTGCAAGCTGTTAATTTAAATATCTTGTTTCAAATCCCTTTTATTTAAGCGCACAAAAGCATTTTGTTTTCGTGACCTTTTATCCCCTTATTTACAATTCAACACCAGAGGAACATATCGACATCCCGGCCATGCTAAGTAAGTTCGTACCTCTTCCTAAACATTTGTCGGTATGGTACTGACTCCCCCTGCATATGTAATGTACAAATATTAAACTTTTAGATAGACTTCAATGAAAGGGCAGAGATAATTCCAGTGTCGAACTCTCTCTCTCTCTCTGTATATATATATATATATATACAGAGAGAGAGAGAGAAAAAAAGTGAGAAAGATAGATAAATTACAAACAGGGATTGTAATATACATGTTATTTAACTATAAGGATTAAAGATGTGTAATAATTTACGTTAACTAATAAAATATATACTGAAGGATGAGTTTTTCGCACTTCCTAGTCTTTGTCCAACTACCACACAGCGCTGATTCTTTGCTTTGACATTGAAAATATTTGAAGTAGATTGAAAACATTTGCTTTGTAGCTATCAAATCAATAGGTGTCAGCAAATGTTCAATTGGAAGAATAATATCAATTGATCCACCTCGAATTGCTGTATTCCATTATTATTATAATTTGAATTGACTTTTGAGATTCAACAACAAACTTTTGAAATTTTTTACTTATATTTCCATAGATTTAGGAGCATGTTATTTCAAAAAAAAAAATGTACAAGGTTACAAATATACGTTTTAAATGTACAAGATTTTAAATAATTTATTAGACTGCATCTTATGAATTCTATCAAATATAAGTTAATGATTTAAAAATTCATAAAAAACTTGTCATTCAAAAGGCAAGAATAAACCAAATAATACTAGCTATGCCTAATAAAATTGAATTTATATACACATAAATGTTTAATTTGTGACTGAACATTTGTTATTGAATATATATATATAGATATATATTGGAAATATAATTCTGAACATCTAAGCGATAAAAGTAATATATATATAAATATATATATAGCATTTAAGAATATTGCTATATCTTTTATTCCTACATTTGTATGAAAACAATTGTTTGGAAATTTATCATTCTATGATAAAAAAATATACATGAAACATATGTAGGAATGCAATATATATTCGGAACTTTTATATGTTTATAATTTATTCAAATCATAAAATATGAAACTATTTTACACTTTTCAGAATAAAAAGATCCAAATAGACTGAATTTGTATTGCATGAAAATATTGTATAAATATTAAAAATTTAACTTGAATGTTTTTTGATACATATTTATTCGAAAAATTTTAAAAGAAAGAAATTTCTTTATTAAAAGTTCTCTTCATTTGGTATAGTAGGGAAGAAAGCGTTCTTTGATGCAAAGTTAAAATTACGATTATTAAGTGATTGATGAACCTTATTCTTCGATAAAATTATCGTATATTTCATATCAATGGAAAATTTTCTACAAAATTATTAGCTAAAGCTTTAGCCAGAAAATTAAAGATAAAATTCTATTATAAAACTATTTATGAAAAAAATTTTTGTCGAAAATGTGCAATTAATAAAAATATGTTTTGAAACTTTTTAGAATTGTGATGCATTCAGCACAGTTATTAAAGATAATTGATTTTTAATTTTATCAGCTCCTAAGTAAAATCATTTTGAATATCTCTGTGTATAAAATGTTAAATAAAAGTAAAATAGTTTCATGGTAATAGGTAGGTTAATAGGTAGATTAATAATAGATAGGTTAGTCTGGAAGTCCCTCCATCATGTTTGGAGAATAGGGTAGTAGACCAAAAGCTGCCTCTAGATATATTCCTTCGAAGAAAGGAACGTCAACCCACTAGAATAGTGCTCCTGTTGTAAAATGAACAAACTAAGAAGTTATTGGGTCAAACACTCCTGGAACTATTAATATAAGATTTGCTTACCTGTTTAAGTAGGATTCCAGCATATTTATCGTTCTTGGGAATCATTTCGTATCGTAAAACATTCGTATATGTTTTCCATATTCTATTTTGATGCATTAACTACTAGTATGTTCCAAATTATTATTTATGTGTGAAATGAAAACTTCAAGTTAATTTCTAATTACTTTCATGTATTTTAATAGTTTATAATGTTAATATGATGATATATATATCCTAAGCTGGACAATCACAAGCTGTAAATTTTATTTTAATTCATTTTTTTCCATTTTTTTCCATTTTTTTTTTCTTTTACACTTTAAACAATATATATATTTTTTACGGTCATAATAAATGCATACACAATACCCGCGATTCCTTTAATTTTGCCAGCAAATAAATGTACCTATATTAACTTCCTCAATTTTGTCATGTATGTGACTAGGCTAAGTATAGATATCATTAAAATGGGGAAATTTCATTTCTAATGTTATATGCCACTTTCTTATAACAAATAAAAAAACATTTTTTACAAAATGCATACTTTAGTTATAAAAAAATCATTAAAATAAGGAAACCTATTTTAATTATAAATTATACGATCAAAAAGAATAACACTAATATCGATAGGTTTATAAATATTGTATAAGAATATAAATCGATAAGACAAGCATTATCGTTAAATTTAAATTGAACGTTTGAGAAATTACATGCAACTGAATTCAAGGTAAATACAAATATCAATTTGCAAATGCGTTTCAACAGACCATAAATAGAACATGATGCCAACGATGAAGGATGACATTAAAATTGAATTTTGATCTTCATCAACAACATTTAGATGTTAGCGATAATGTGAGCTATTAATAATTTGATACACGGATTTCGACAGAACCTTGGAAAATTAAATCATGCACACAGGTTCAAAGTATGTTTGGCCGTTATTAATAAGGAGATATGCGAGTTTATCGTTTAACTTATGCTGACATTCTAATTATTAAACACTGATAACATTATTCTGCGATCAGTAAACTTGATATTTTAAGAGAAATTTCTAGTAAAGGGTATTTAATTTCCGAAACCATTATAATCTGCTATTTTAATCAATCGACTGATAAATGTATGAAATAAGTAAAGGTAAAGAATGCAGATTATAATTATTGATAAAAATATGAAAAAAGTAATGAGTTTGTCTTATTCTGTTGTTCCTTTGTTGAAGTCAAAGGTATAAATGGAATTTAGTAAGAAATTATAATTTATCAATAAACTGGAAATGCTTAAGGAAAATGATGATGGTTGCTCTTTAACATGTTTCTAAAAAAACAGTATCATATTTTTTTAAAAAGCAGTATCATATTTTTAGAGAGCCGTAGCAATATTTTTTAAAAGAAATATAATTATTTTTAACTGTAGCAGCATTACTTTTATTCTTTGAATTGGATAGATTAAAAAGGAAATACTAGGGTTGTTTGCAATGGATTTCCTTTGAAAGTGATGTCAAAAGACAAATGCTAGAAAAAATAAAATAAGCCATGAAATCTTTTATTTAAAGGATGTATCAAACATATTTTTGAAAAAAAAAAAGTAATTAAATTTATACAAATGTTTTAACTAAACTTTATATTTAAAAAAAAAATGAAAAAGATTTAAAAAAGAAAAAAAGGCACTTTTAAGATATAATTTTTTTATTGTTGTAAAGTTCATACATTAATTAAATATTCATGGCCTTGAAAACCCATCAACGTTTAGGCAAATATAAAATGAATGTCGAAATTAGTAATTGATGAATATATTTTCCTTTTGGTGATGCATGCTTATTGATGTGAGATATGAGGACGTAAGAAAGGATTAAGATACCTAATCTCATGCATCGTTACATTTTGTTAGCCATTACATAATTGTTATTCGAGGTCTGCAAAATGTTGGGGACTTTACTTAACGGTTTACCATTTCCCATACATGTTCTATTGAACATAAACCTTTTACTTTGCTATAGTAGCGAATCAGCTTAACATTATATCTGTTTATCATATAGTCACAATATCGTGGAACTTTACTTTGTTGTTTTTCAAAAGGCTTTTGAGAAGTACAACTGTCTGCATAGAATCCCGAATAAATACACAGACTTTCAAGCGTAATTCTTTATATCTGATTAAGTTATCCAATAGCAACAGTTCTTAAAATCTAAATTCCATATTTGAACTAAATTCCTTCCTTCAATTTATGTTCTGAAGAATATTTTCTTCCATAAATATCTAATTACAATTCATCTACTCGTACTTATTAAAAACTAGTGTGTAAGTGGACTAAGGTCGACTAAGGTAGTGGACTAAGGTAGCCACTACTTCCAGACTCGATGACGAGTGTGACAATATAAGTAAATGCGTCTCGAATCGATAGTGAGCCTGTCTGGGGATGTTCCAGGTTTTTCTTATACATCATGCAAATGCGAGGCAGTGTCCCATAGAATTTTCTCGTATGGCACTATCCTCCCCTCGTCATACGTTGGTGGTCTATTCGTGGGATGCATAAGTTTTACATGAGTACCACCATTATTCAACAAAAAAAAGGACTCACTATTAAACAATTGAAAAATAAAGATATTAATGTGATATCTTTTTTTTATATACTTTATTTGATACTTTGAAAATGAAATAGCAGTTTATCCCATTGGCAACATGCGCTGCTAGCGTGCAAGTGGTCTAAGATTAATATTCATGTTCGTCATTGTTATAGACGATTATAGTGATATTCGATTATAGTTATTATTATGGGTGATTTTGACAATATTTGTAAACTCGTCTCGCATTAATAGTCAGGTTGCGGGAATTTCACTTGGGAGTTTCCCAGGTAATTTAAACGCGACACGGGTGTGGCAGATACATTTAAAAAGTCTTACTAAAAGCACTGTCTTCCTCTCATCACCCGTCAGTGGGCTGTTCGTGGGATACATAAGTGATGCATGAGTCCTACACATATTCAACACATAAAGAAGTATTAACGGATTTAGTTTAGAAGCTACTAAAAAAATTTAAATAAAAATCATTACAAATCCGATTTTTAAATTTAATGTATTAACAATATTATTTAAAATTGGAATTAAGTATACTTAAACTCTCGCGCTGCATTTAAATACAAATAATTTTTGTACTGTTCACATTTGAGTAATACATTTTTTCTATATTGATGAAATTTAAAAAAAAAAATTTAACTGGTCATGCAAATTTAGACCTTATTCCAAAAGATTAGGACAGGAAACTACTCATATATATATATTGTCGTGCAGCGTTTGAAGTGAAGAGGATAAAGTGAAGGAGAAGTTTGAAGTGAATAAAATAAACTTATTTTATTACCTTATAGCTTTAAATGTATAATTTCTGATTTTTTAATCAAATTATAAGAACATAATAAAAATTCCTCGATATTTTTAGTAGTTCAATTAAATGTTTTTCAGCTGTCATGATAGATTTTAAGTCATTATTATTGATAATAATATTTTTTTAAAAATATATTGACAGAAAATTGTAGTATATATTTGTTTTTAGCTGTTACATTCACAGTAATACTTAGTCTCCATGCTCTATTTTGCCACCTTGTTTTACTCGTGTTGCACTCTGCACCATGTTATAATTTGCTACCATGTTTTACACATATTTATTTCGCTTCCACGTTTATTGCATATAATTTACTTCGCCACTGCTTGTCTTACTACGTTTTATTTTAGAAAGGAAGAGGAAAATCATTATTTCGAATAAAATAATGCTACCGATAGCTCAGTTAGACTTCTACGATATTATTTTTGATATCTGCGGATATATTTTTACTGGATCTAAATTATTCATATAGAGCATCATAAATAGTTTGTTGGTTTCCAAAAGTAGGAAAGTTTTAACAGTCGACCTCTTTTACGTCGAAATATGTGGTCTGGAAATAGCTCTCTCTTCAAAAGGAAGGTGCAAACTTTCTAGATATCTTTCTTTTTGGTGTTCGTTTCAAAGTGTTGATTTGACTTTTTAAGGCAATTACAAATTTTTGTTTATATTTTGTCTGAATTGAATTAAACATTAATTGAACGTGATAGGAACATTAATTATTATATCCAACTTTCTATGTTCTGTAACTGGGGCACCTGATGGCCGAATGGCTAGCGCTCTGGCGTTCGGTATCAGGTATCGGGTTCAAATCCAGGCTCTGCCCATGGGTGCTTGTAGTGGTTCGGAATTCACTTTAAGCCGTTGGTCCCGGTCCTAATAGGATTGTAGAGCGCTACGGGGGCATTGTAACTCCGTGGCTTACCATCAACTTTCACACGCCCCCTAGCTAATGCAAAGTGAGTAACGTCTGTGCAGCGCTTACCTTAAAGACGTCTAAGTGTTTTCCAGCTGCATTAGAAAGAAAAAAAAATGTTCTGTAACTACTCTAACGATTACTCTAAATAATTTTGTATTACTAATGATTTTTTTTTTAAATTTTACCTTAAAAAGAATTTTTTTTTTTTCAATACAAACAGAAAATTATTTTGATAAAAGTTTTGAGCAGGAAACATATATTTTTTTAAAATCAAGAAACAAAAAAAATTATTTAGTAATTAATTAGTAATATTTACTGAAATTTGGATGGATAGATGAAAAAGTTTTAAATTGTAGTGAAAAAAATACCTTAGGGCAGAAGTCAGGAGAATTTTTTTTTTGTATAATTCTCTTAATTGATATCAAGAAAGGCTGATTGATATTTTTGATCATTTGCAACACCAGTGGCTCGAACATAAAAAAGATTCTTTCTTCTTTTTCAAAATGTTTTAAAAGATAGGGATTAATTTTCTAAATATAGTTATATTTACAAATGCGATTACTACGTGAAATGTATTAATTAGAATTCAATCTATGGCGAAACATTTAAATTGGGAAAAAGAAGTGATGGAAGCTCTCATGTTAGCGCAGAAAAAATTTAAGCTTAGAGGTAAACCCAAATCAAAACTTAGAGATAAAAGCAAATGGGCCTGAATATTAATATGTAAGAACATAATTTGTGTGACTAGAATCAGGTTATATTATGGAGCAAATTAAAAAACAAATTAAAGGAAAATAATTAAAAAAAACACTTAATAATGTTTTTTTTTTTTATTTTTTGTTGCCATTGACAAAAAATATATCATATATCACGAAGTTTATGGAAGTCAGTATCAAACAAATCAATAAGAAAAAATTAAAAACATTAAATAAACGATATATAAATACATTAATAGAGAAAATATAACAATAAATAAAAAGAACGATAAATAAAAATAAACGAAGACAGAAACATTAAAGAAAAAATTACAACATTTATTGAAAGCCTAAAAAAATAGCCTTCTTATTAACAAAAAAATAAAATGTTCTGGAATTTTTTCTGGAAAAAGTTCTGGCAAAAAATTCTTCATATAGTCTGAATGCAAATGATTTTGTTATTTTATTCAGTCTAATGCAAACCACTTTGTTCTCTTATTCATTCTCATGCAAATATAATTCATAATTATTTCGAGTTTAATTTAAAATTCTTTATTGGCACAAAATCATGGTAATTTTTATATATAACGTAAATAGCTTTATTATTTACTTCACGACCTGCAATATAACAACTTATTTGGAAATATTCTGTAAAATTATTGTTATATTTTTAATGTTGATTGGAATTTTCTTGGATGGTTGTGATAAAGCTGAAATTGAAATTAAAAAATCAAAATTAGTTTACGAAGATTAGTTGAGAGCTTTTCATAAAATTATATTGCTCAAAATACTAATGTTTGCGGATAGAAATACAGCAAGTGAAAAATAAAATCTTAATAATTTGTACAATACTCGGAAATAATTTACAACATAATGTGTCTCTGCATTCATAGAAGTAGTAGTATGCAGTACCGATTTCCATATATTAGAAGCATAAGGAAATAAATATATAATAACTTATTTTTAGTAATAGAAGTTATAATGGATTTAATTTCAAAGGAGTTGGAAAAACAGTTAATTTCAGTTCAATTTATAACAGACTGTAATTTACTACATTTCTCAGAAATATAAGATATATGATTTTTCCAATAGAATTTTCTACTTTGAAAGACTCCTTGCTGTTTTACTTCGCTCAAGGTGGAAATATATTCCATTAAGAAATAGCTGATACTTTAATGAGAAATTATTTTCTTTTATTAGCCTTTTATTTTTATTTCATGGGACTAAATTCTAGTTTGAATATTTTAAACCAACCTGAAGAAAAATTTAGAGTGGGATTGAGCTTCGTTAAGGAGTTTGGATAATTGTTTACTTTGAAAAAATATAAACAAGTCCCCACCAGTGAAATCAATAATTTTGCACAAACTAAACCTAGAAACCTCGTTATCAGTTTATTAATTATTATATTTAAGAAAATTTGGCCAGTAAGTGATCCTTAAGAACTTCCCTTTGGAAATAACATTTTTTCAGAGAAGAATTATCCTTCATGATATCATCTACAGAGGAGAAAATATTAGAAAATCTCACTTCTTCCAAAAGTTTTGGAATATCGGCCACCATGTGTGGTCTACAGCTCCTTTAATATACTGAAATATTAAGGTGGTGTAGAGATTTTTCTTCATAAACAATATTCTCCAAAAGCAAAAGAACGTCTAGGTACTTTTTGCACAGTGAATCTACGTTGATCGTTACTAAACAGATCTCCACTTAAGTAATTCTCTTAATAAATAACTTTAATAATGTCTTGATTTGGAAATATTAATTTGAAAATTTTCGGGAATTAGAATAACACGAATACTCTTGCACACATTTAGTGAAACTGCAATATTTAAAGATGCAGAAATGCTAAATTCAAATTTTATTTTCGCTAGTATTTAATATAAGTTTTAAAAGTTTTTGATGCTCGTCAGTAGTCCCGTTCTTTTTGAGAAAACCACTGGTTCAGAAGTACTTAGGGCTTCGATTTGTGGTTGATATTGTTATCTTCAGTCTGAGTAAATAAATGATGAGCAAAAAAAGTTGTGAGTCGAGCGAAAAAAACGTCTTTGCTTAGTATGCATTTTTGCCTGTTGCCACTTCTCAAACGAAAGAGGTGCTCTGTCAAATTTGTTTAATGATTTCTTTGAATTCAGTGTGTAATATTTTTTAACCATTGTTGACATCGAAATCGATGAGTAAATCTTTTAAGGAATTTGTTTTTGATTTAAGAAGTTTAAAAATTTTATTCTAATAATTTTAGTTATACAACCCCTTAAGAAATTGACTTCATTAGATATCTTCGCCTGGCTGTAACATTTTTCCTCATATATTCTATTTCATTTGAACACATGGTGAAGTCCGGATATCTTAATGGATGGTAATGGTGTCTGGAGCAATGCTAATCAATCGTTCAATCAAAGAAAAATTATCTAAATAATAAATTAAATAATAAAAATAATAATATAACTCTTACAAAAATGATTCCAGTTTGCGTCTTTGATATTGAAATTAATTGATTTGTTAGGTAGAGGAGAAGAAAATGAGATGTCAAACTCGATGTCAGGTGATCAAATGCATATAAAGCATCAGAAAGAATAATGATTTTGTGGTAACAAGAGTCCTTTGCCAGTATATATTAAAATCCTAAAACTACTAAAAATATTGTTATAACAAGTGTGCCATCAAGGTTTTCATAAATTCTATTTTCTTTCGTGCGTAAACTATTTAATGCGTATACTTTGTATGCACATTGTAAAAAGAACTTACAAAAACATTTATAAAAATAAAATAACCTTTATCAGTTGAAACAAATAAAATATCTAGTAATTATAAAGCAAGAATCGCTTTCCTATCCTCTATGGGGAAAGTATAGCTTACACTAAAAATAAAGAATTATCTTTAAACAGCATACAACAGAAAACCACTGTTTTAAAATACAATGTAGATTTTAAAAAGATTACAATGTTAAATATACAAACACTAAACCATATTTTAATTAAAATGGATGAAACAAATGTTCTTTTACTAACTTGCAACAATGCCCATATGTATTCTTTTCCCTCATATCTTATCACGTGATACTTCCCACATGAACCAAAATATAAGAAAGAGAATATTTGTTGTTTTTTCGGTTATTAGTACCTTATGCTTTTTCGTGGTATTTATTTATTTTCCCTGCGTCATCCAGTTTAATTGGTCGAAGTAATGGAACAGTAAGGTTTAAGATTAACCGATGCAGAAGAAATTGCATTAGATTTGAACATGCGTGAAAACCTTAAATAAAAGTTTATGGGGTTGAAAATTTACCAAAATTTGTTCTTCTCAAGTGTAGAGGTTTTATTGCATGTCTGGATTATGACAGGCACTAAATGCGACAAACATAATGCGTAGATAAAAGTGGTATTTTTTTCACATATTTTAAAAAAATAATAATAATTAGAGATTCTTCTGTTTTGCCATAATTGTATATCGCTCGTTTGAAAGAAGCAAGCTTACATTATTTTAAGCACTGAGGAATTTCAATGAAAAACCAAGAGTCGCAATTTCTTAGTTATTTGAACAGCGTTTTACATGAGAATAGAATGTTAACAAATGTCGTATCTTTTTTTCCTTTAAACTTTTGTTTGTAAACTAATAAACAAACTGTCTTCTTTTAAAATTGTTGTTATTAAAAATGTGCGAGAAAATATGGAAATGTAACTCCTTTGCAGATTTACTATAAAAATAATTTCTCTGTTTCAATTTTTGATTTGTTAAATAATCAGTTGAATTCTAAAATAAATGATCTAAGCAAGTTTGCCATTTTGATATTGTAATTAATACAGACAGCTTCAACAGATAGATAAAATAAAATGAGGTGTCAAATTCAATGACATGTAATCAGATCGATATCCAGCATCAGAAAGGATTATGATGTTATAGTAACAAAATTCCATTGCCCATGCATGTTAAAATTCTGACACTAATACAAATATTGTTCAAAACTCAAGTGTATCATCAAAAGTTTCATTTGTGCTTCATAAATTTTATTTTCTTTTGTGCATAAAGTATTTAATGTGTGTACTTTGTATGTACATTGTTAAAAGAACGGATAAAATATTTATAAAAATAAAATAGCTTTTATCAGTTGAAACAAATAAAATATCTAGTAATTATAAAACAAGAATCGCTTTCATATTCTCTATGAAATAGCTTACACTAAAAATAAAGAATTATCTTTAAACAACATACAAATGAAAATCACTTTTAAAACACAATGGAGATTTTAAAAAGATTACAATGTTAAATACGCAAACACTAAACCATATTTTAATTAAAATAAATGAAACAATTGTTCTTTTACCAACTTGCAACAATGCCCATATGTATTCTTTTCCCTCATATCTTATCACGTGATACTTCCCACATGAACCAAAATATAAGAAAGAGAATATTTGTTGTTTTTTCGGTTATTAGTACCTCATGCTTTTTCGTGGCATTTATTTATTTTTTTTCCTGCGTCATCCAGTTTAATTGGTCGAAGTAATGGAACAGTAAGGTTTAAGATTAACCGATGCAGAAGGAATCGCGTTAGATTTGAACATGCGTGAAACCTTAAATAAAAGTTTATGGAGTTGAAAATTTACAAAATTTGTTCTTCTCAAGTGTAGAGGTTTTATTACATGTCTGGATTATGACAGGTACTAAATGTGGCAAACATAATGCGTAGATAAAAGTGGTATTTTTTTTCGCATATTTTTTTAAAAAAGAATTGGAGATTCTTCTGTGATGACATAATTGTATATCGCTGATTTGAAAGAACGTTATATCATTTTAAGCACTGCTGAACTTCAATGAAAAACCAAGAGTCGTAATTTCTTAGTTATTTGAACAGCGTTTTGCATGAGAATAGAATGTTAACAAATGTCATATCTTTTTTTCCTTTAAAGTTTATGTCATACTTAAACGAATAAACAAACTGTCTTATTTTAAAATTGCTGTTATTAAAAATGTCCAATAAAATATGTAAACGTAACCCCTTTGCAGATTTACTATAAAAATAATCACTTATTTGCTTCAATTTTTGATTTGTTAAATAATCAGTTGAATTCTAAAATAAATTATCTAAGCAAGTTTGCGATTTTGATATTGTAATTAATCCAGACAGCTTCAACAGATAGATAAAATAAAATGAGGTGTCAAATTCAATGACATGTAATCAGATAGATATCCAGCATCAGAAAGGATTATGATGTTATAGTAACAAAATTCCATTGCCCATGCATGTTAAAATTCTGACACTAATACAAATATTGTTCAAAACTCAAGTGTATCATCAAAAGTTTCATTTGTGCTTCATAAATTTTATTTTCTTTTGTGCATAAAGTATTTAATGTGTGTACTTTGTATGTACATTGTAAAAAGAACGGACAAAATATTTATAAGAATAAAATAGCTTTTATCAGTTGAAACAAATAAAATATCTAGTAATTATAAAACAAGAATCGCTTTCATATTCTCTATGAAATAGCTTACACTAAAAATAAAGAATTATCTTTAAACAACATACAGATGAAAATCACTTTTAAAACACAATGCAGATTTTAAAAAGATTACAATGTTAAATATGCAAACACTAAACCATATTTTAATTAAAATGGGTGAAACAATTGTTCTTTTACCAACTTGCAACAATGCCCATATGTATTCTTTTCCCTCATATCTTATCACGTGATACTTCCCACATGAACAAAAATATAAGAAAGAGAATATTTGTTGTTTTTTCGGTTATTCGTGCTTAGCTTTACCTTAGGCTTTTTCGTGGCATTTATTTATTTTTTTTTCCTGCGTCATCCAGTTTAATTGGTCGAAGTAATGGAACAGTAAGGTTTAAGATTAACCGATGCAGAAGAAATCACATTAGATTTGAACATGCGTGAAAACCTTAAATAAAAGTTTATGGAGTTGAAAATTTACGAAATTTGTTCTTCTCAAATGTAGAAGTTTTATTACATGTCTGGATTATGACAGGTACTAAATGCGGCAAACATAATGTGTAGATAAAAGTGTTATTTTTTTCGCATATTTAAAAAAAAAATAATTCGAGATTCTTCTGTTATGCCATAATTGTATATCGCTGATTTTGAAAGAACGTTACATTATTTTAAGCACTGCTGAACTTCAATGAAAAACCAAGAGTCGTAATTTCTTAGTTATTTGAACAGCGTTTTACATGAGAACAGAATGTTAACAAATGTCGTATTTTTTGTATTTACACTTTGTGTTATGCTTAAACTAATAAACAAACTGTCTTCTTTTAAAATTATTGTTATAAAAAAAGGCCCGATAAAATATGTAAAAGTAACTCCTTTGCAGATTTACTATAAAAATAATTTCTCTGTTTCAATTTTTGATTTTTCAAATAATCAGTTGAATTCTAAAATAAATTAGGTAAGGAATTATTAAATGAAATGCATGAATATGTGTTGAATTTTCATTATAATAAGGTATAGTTCAATATGTTGAAGGAAAAAAAATATCTCTGTCTCCTGTATATATATCTTCTTCTTTTTCATTAGCGCAATTCTGAAACTATTAAATATACCGTTGATAATTCAAGTTTATCATCGAAGTTTTCTTTTGTACTTCATAAATGTTATTTTCTTTCATGCATAAAGTATTTAATGTGTGCACATTTTATACACATTGTAAAAAAAAAAAAAAACGTACTGAAACATTTAGAATTAAATAGCTTTTATCAGCTAAAACAAATAAAATATCTGTTAATTATAAAGCAAGAATCGCTTTCCTATTCTCTATGAAAGAATAGCTTACACTAAAAATAAAGAACTATCCTTAAACAACGCACAACTGAAAACCACTGTTTTAAAACACAATGTTGATTTTAAAACGATTACAATGTTAAATATACAAACACTCAATCATATTTTAATTAAAATGGATAAAACAATTGTTATTTTACAAACTTGCAACAATGCCCATATGTTTTGTTTTCCCTCATATCTTATCACGTGATACTTCCCACATGAACAAAAATATAACAGAAAGAATATTTGTTATTTTTTCGGTTATTAGTACCTCATGCTTTTTCGTTGCATTTATTTATTTTTTTTCCTGCGTCATGCAGTTTAATTGGTCGAAGTAATGGAACAGTAAGGTTTAAGATTAACCGATGCAGAAGAAATCACATTAGATTTGAACATGCGTGAAAACCTTAAATAAAAGTTTATGGAGTTGAAAATTTACAAAATTTGTTCTTCTCAAGTGTAGAGGTTTTATTACATGTCTGGATTATGACAGGTACTAAATGCGGCAAACATAATGTGTAGATAAAAGTGTTATTTTTTTCGCATATTTAAAAAAAAAATAATTCGAGATTCTTCTGTTATGCCATAATTGTATATCGCTGATTTTGAAAGAACGTTACATTATTTTAAGCACTGCTGAACTTCAATGAAAAACCAAGAGTCGTAATTTCTTAGTTATTTGAACAGCGTTTTACATGAGAATAAAATGTTAACAAATGTCATATCTTTTTTTCCTTTAAACTTTATATTACACTTAAACTAATAAACAAATTGTCTTCTTTTAAAATTGTTGTTATTAAAAGTGTCAAATAAAATATTTAAATGTGACTCCTTTGCAGATTTACTATAAAAATAAACACTTCTCTGTTTCAATTTTTGATTTGTTAAATAATCACTTGAATTCTAAAATAATTGATCTAAGCAAATTTGCGTTTTTGTTATTGTAATTAATCCACGCAGCGTCAACAGACAGATGAAAAGAAAATGAGATGTCATACTCAATGTCATGTAATCAGATAGATATCCAGCATCAGAAAGGATTATGATGCTATAGTAAAAAAATTCCATTACCCATGCATGTTAAAATTCTGAAACTACTACAAATATTGTTCATAACTCAAGTGTTTCATCAAAGTTTTCATTTGTACTTCATAAATGTAATTTTCTTTCGTGCATAAAGTATTTAGTCTATGTACTTTGTATGCACATTGTAAAAAGAACGTACAGAAAGATTTATAACACTAAAATAACTTTTATCAGTTGAAACAAATAAAATATCTAGTAATTATAAAACAAGAATCGCTTTTCTATTCTCTATGAAGAAAGAATAGTTCTCACTAAAAATAAAGAACTATCTTTAAACAACTTACAACTAAAAACTACTGTTTTAAAACACAATATAGATTTTAAAAAGATTACAATGTTAAATACACAAACACTAAACCATATTTTAATTAAAATGTATGAAACAATTGTTCTTTTACGAACTCGCAACAATGCACATATGTATTCTTTTCCCTCATATCTTATCACGTGGTATTTCCCACGAACAAAAATATTGTTGTTGTTTTTTTCGGTTATTAGTACCTTATGCTTTTTGGCGGCATTTATTTATTTTTTTTTTCCAGCGCCATCCAATTTAATTGGTCGAAGTAATGGAACAGTAAGGTTTAAGATTAACCAATGCAGAAGAAATTGCATTAGATTTGAGCATGCGTGAAAACCTTAAATAAAAGTTTATGGAGTTGAAAATTTACGAAATTTGTTCTTCTCAAGTGTAGAGGTTTTATTACATGTCTGGATTATGACAGGTACTAAATGCAGCAAACATAATGCGTAGATAAAAGTGGTATTTTTTTAACATATTTTAAAAAAAAAAATAATTGGAGATTCTTCTGTCATGCCATAATTGCATATCGCTGATTTGAAAGAAGAAAACTTACATTATTTTAAGCACTGTTGAACTTCAGTGAAATACGAAGAGTCGTAATTCTTAATTATTTGAACAGCATTTTTCATGAGAATATAATTTTAACAAATATCGTATTTTTTTGTTTCTTTACACTTTGAGTTATATTTAAACTAATAAACGGACTGCCTTCTTTTAAAATTGTTGTTATTAAAAATGTTCGATAAAATTTGTAAACGTAACTCTTTTGCAGAATTTCTATAAAAATAACCACTTCTCTGTTACAATTTTAAATTAATTAAATAATCTGTTGAATCGTAAAAAAAAAAAATATCTAAGCAATTATTAAATGAAATGTAGGAATATGTGTTGAATTTTCATCATAATAGGGTATAATTTAATATGTTGAAGGAAAACAAATCTCTCTCTCTTTCTCACCTGTATATATATCTTATATATATATATATATATATATATATATATATATATATATATATATATATATAGCGGCCTGATGGCCAATCGCTCTGGTGTTTGGTACCATAGGCTTAAGGTTAGAATCTTGGCGGTAGCATAGATCTTATTAGTGGTTCGGAATCCACGTTAAACTGTATGTCCCTGACTATTAAGCCCAAATTTTGCACAAAGTTACCGTACAGCGACAAACCAAACCTGTATATATCTTCTTCTTCTTCATTGGCGCAACAGTACCATAGTGGTTAATGGCCTTCTGGTAGATTTTGAAACAGAAGATGTTTTTTTTTTTTTTTTTACGGTGCAGGGTTGTTAGACAGTAGGCAGGCAGTCTTGGCCTTTTATAGGTCTGGTGAGCCAATGAAGAAGAACTGATGTAAGCCCTATGTCCATATATATATAAAGAGAGAGAAAGAAAGGTGATTTTTGCAATAAAAAAAGTCCGAGATTTTTACAATAAAAAAAAGGTTTAAGTGGTTAATATAAAGAGAACACACTGTTTGTTCCAAAGTGTTCATTTTTAAAAGGGCTTTTGGTGTGGAAATATTTGGTTCCAATTCTTATTTATTTTTTCAACACTCATCTCTATGCTTATTACTGAAAAGGCTTTTATGTATAAGATAGGCTAATTCTTTTTTTTTTTTTTGTGATTTTTAAAAAAAAATATACTATTAAATTCCATACATCTTCAAACAAAGTTTCTTTCTGTAGATACCATAAATATCCTTTAATATTTTCTAAAAAAAAAAAATATTCAGCTCTATTTTTTTATTCTTCATACATCGTCCTTTTATTTGACTCCTAACAAATCGCAAGTGACGCATATCTTGCACCGAGTCATTTACGTAACTAGCGGGGAATTTTTACGCTCCATATGGCAAGGGACCTACAAAACACACAGGAAAAAAAAAATGACTCCTTTGCTTCTCAACCAGAGATTTTTTTTTCTTCTCCTGTGCTGTCATTAATTTTGCTGAGTAATAAATAGAGTGCGTTATTAAAGATCAAGAGAGAAACATAAATTTAAGTTGGGGTGGCAATCTGTATTATTACCTGCAGGAAAAAAAAAGTGCCTGGTTAAAATTAATCCCGTCTATACAAAAGAGCCTTATTTGCGTAATTATCCGGGAGAATGACTTTTTTATTGACTAATGTTCTTTAAACTTCAAGTTTTGGGGGGGAGAGTTATTTCTTGACAGCAACTTTTAGGGCGGAACAATTGTGGCTTTAAGACCGGAAATGAGGGAGGGGGAAACTTTTTAAGGAATTAAAGGGATTTGCTTTGATTTTTGTGGGGGAGAAGGCTTTAAGCTAAGTCTTTAAGTACTTCGCCAAATTTTTATGATTGAATAACTTTACAAGAACATTTTTTCAAGGCTTTTAGAATTTTAATGTTTCGGAGGAGTAAGTTATTCGGTTAATGTTTATTTGAATATTATGTTTTAAGCTCATTAGCAATTTCTGACGTAATATTACGGTCCACGGTAGTTATTACTTCACCCCTATCATTGACACGAAAATAAAAAAAAACGGTTAAACGTATAATAAGTGTAAGCTAACTTACGTGACATAGTTTTGTTTGAATTTAGCAAATATTTTATTGTATTTAATAGTATCTCAATATGGAATATGGAGAAAATATTTCAATTAAAATGTGACTTTTTTTTTTATCCCACTTGGTAGACAGCAACATCTAGACCAAGTCCAAGAACCCGTATTGTCTCATGGAAGGAGGGAAAGGGGAGGCAGTTTCTGTTATGCAGTACACGCAGGTAGAAGTCTGACTTGACTCGGTGACGCAGAAGAATGACGGCAGTGCCTTTCGGGAGGACTTTAGGGGAAACTACCCCGCATTTGAATATCGCATTTGAGAAAACTCGGAAAAGTTCCACCAGGTAGTCCGACTAACGATGCAAGAGTTGGATATCACCGCCATCGTGCCTCCTCGTTTTGTGTCGTGTTCTTAATTGTGTCTCCTCGGAACAGTGTCTACAACAAAGCCGCCAGCGGATTTAACTTCCGCCCTAATGTTCCCCAACGGCGTGCGTTGCCACTGAGTCCCGAGTCGGGCATAAAAAATTACTAAGTATATGAATTTGAATGCATAATCAATAATGTAGGGAAATATAAATAATCTTTCGAAGTAAATAATATTAAAAAACAGCAATGTGTCAAAAAATTTAAATCTTATTTATATGTGAGTAAATAAAACGAACAAAATAATTCTTATGGTCCAAAAACGAACATAGGTATTTACAAAATTTACGTTTATTCAATTCCTTCTATTAGCTCACACTCTTCTTATATATATCTTGTTCAAATTTTCAATCGTAAATAAAATACTTTTTATTCATCCACTCAAGCTCAAATACATTTTTTTAACTTGTAGTGGATGACACTTGATGTTAATACAGTTTTTTCAAATATCAATTCAGTAATTAAATTAAATGAATTAATTTCTAGGTTTTTTTAGATTTAAGTTGCCTATATCTACCAATGAATGACGCCAGATAAACTTAAAAGAAATGAATGAAAATTATTTATAAAGGACTTTCTGCAATATAGTGAAAAAAAAGTAGGAATTGACTTTAATTTTTTTTTTTTATATTACTTGTTTTTAATAAATAAATCTTCACTTAAAGGCAAATTATAATTTCGTAGAGAAAATTATCCTTTGTAGTCAATTTAAGTTGTATCTGCTTTTATTTGTAAAAATCAGTAGTTTTTACTTTTTAAAAAAATAAAAATGTATAGTCCATATCTACAAAAATACATGTTTATGCAATTTCATTTACATATAAAATATTTATTAAACATTCCTAACATTCGTAAAATATTTATTAAACTTCCATTAAACATTCCTAACTTCCAAACACAAAAATACATATTAAATTTAAAAAAAAAAAATAAACAGATCTGGCCATTTTAATATGATGCTAACCGCAATACATTGTTATGGTAATTTATTTGGAACTTGAATCAAGAAAATTGAATTTCACAAATGCAAATATATATATATATATTTTTTTGTTAGAAACTATTCATACTTTAAAAAAAAAAAAAAAAAATTTATTATTTTAAAAATTAATCTCATACTAGTATACAGAAATACAAACTGAAAAATAAAGGCATATTTAAGACAAATACGTTATTAATTATAATCATTATTTAAGTTTTGGTTCAATATAATTATTCAATATTTTATTTTCGGGTTACCTTTCGGTTAGAAAGTAAGTCTATATAAAATTACTTTCTTCATTTTGGATATACATAGTTTATGATTTATGTACTTAAATGGACATAGTAATTCTAAATAAAGCTTATTTTCGTAATGGTTGATACTTCTTAAAAGAGTATGCAATGATATAAATAAGTCATATCATTTATTTATATCGTCGCATAGTGGTATTTTAATTCGTTTTATTAATTATTAATTAAATTTTTTGGCAAAATATCTGATTTAAGATTTATAAGTGACCAAATAAATTCAATTTTTGACCAAAACGGGATTAGAATTCCTATATTGGTATACATGTTTTCATATGAAGAATCTTGATTTATCAAAGCATGAGGTTGATTTATTTCACATAATGATTATTATTAAGTATTACGTAATTGAGTGAATTGATGATTTCCATACATTATTGAATGATATAACCGATCTGAAGACTAAACTAAATATGTAGTTGGTTGGTTAGTAAATAGGGAGTTGTTCAGCTGGATTGTTGTAACTGGTTGTGGATGGGTTAAGACTTGATACACAGATTTGAAACTTACAGCTTTATTTACATACACACGGACATCACACATACAATTAGAGATATACAATATTTAGTAACACATTTAAAGATAGATAATTAAAGATTTGTGGCAATTTTCCCCTTCTACGCCGAAATTCCCGATATTCAGATTAGCGCGGGTAATATACTTCCTCTCCAGGCATTAGACAGGCTTGTGTTGAATATATTTAATCTCTATACATTATTTATATGTGAGATTGCAAACTAAACGTTCTCAACATAAGCTCGTGGTTGCGCTGTACTTCCTCTCGGATGAGAATCTCGAGGTTTACTGGCCATTTCTCCTGAATCTTTCAGTTCCTAGGAGGAATCGCGTTTACAAATAGAATTTATTTTCATGAAAAAAAAATCATTTACATTTTTAATAGTATGAAAGTATAATTTCACTTCAAACTTTCTTTCACTCATGTCATATAAAATTTGCCTCGATTCTTTCACGGCAATGGCAGAATTAATTAATTTATTTTAATTAATAAAAATTTGCCTATAGAAATTGTAGTAAATGCATAATACCAAATAATTATTCTTTTAATTTAAATGATGATTACTCGATTTCCATTGCATCTTATTTAATAAATGCTATTTGAAAAACTTAACATCGAAAGAAGTTCTTAATTTTTTTTTCATTTTCTTTAACAACTAAGTGTATTGTTAAACGGAGCCCACTTCAAATATTGTTTAGATTTTTTTTTAAATTAAAAAGAGCATTTTACGCTACTCCTCTCACTGTTAAGTTGAACACAGTGGAATAAACTAATTTATTAGTGTTAAAATAAATAAATGAACAATTATTTACTTTCAATAAATTGTCTAAAATTTTATAATGCTAAGCAATAAATCAGCTGACCCATTTTGTTCAGTGGCCCCATGATATAATCATGTAATAGAAACTTCTGTTGAATCAGAATTTCATATACAGCACATAAAGTCGATATTAACTGAGTTATATTATATATGATATTAACTCTTGTTAACTGAGTTTATAAGAAAAAAATTTTGTCAGAGATGACTATTTTCCGGGAATTTCGTTAAAACTTTCAGAGGTATTGTAAAATTTGTCTGTTTTCTTTACTATTTTTGTTTTTAATATCTGAATTAAATGTTACTATAATTGGTGTATTTTTTCTTTTCTGTTGAAGTTGCTTTTCCTTTCTTTAAAGTTATTATACATAGCATCACCAAGGTAAGTCCTCACTTTGTAAGCTTCAATAGTAAAGCGTAAGTATCATAGCATATTTGGGAAATTATCTACAGCAATTTTAAAATTAAATAACTTATTCCGTTTTATTACTTTCCATTAAATAATATAATTAGTTATTAATTAATAATATTGGTTTATAATATTGGTTAATAATAATGGTTTAATTAATATAATTGTTATTCCATATTGGTATTTCTTAACTTTATTTGAGAGCAAAAAATGTCTTATTCTTTGGAACCCTTAACATAAATTTATCTTTCTAACAGTAAATTTTCAAATTTAACTCCAATAATGTTACTTACGATTATAATACATTCATAAAAGTTTTTAAAAAAATTCAGAAGATTTTCTTTTGTTACCTATTCCTTTTTACCTTCTTTAGGATTTCCTATTTTTATGTTTGTTTTCAAAATAAATGAGCTTATTTATAAGTATTCAAAGGCTTATAAATATTTCCTCGAACAATGTTTATGATTAATTTTTTTACATCCATTTTATTTTGCCTTTTTAGCATGGAATTATTTTTACTTCCTGTTTATAAATGTCATTTATGTTTTTATTATTATTTTTTTTTATTACACTGGAAAGTAAAAAAGTGTAAAGGAAGTGAGAATTTTATTTAAAAGAGTTATAGAAATCTTTAAAAAATAACTACAAACTTTTTGATCATCAAAACAATCAATCAAAAGCTTTAATTTTATTTTAACATCAATAAATGAAGGACTGATATTAATACATTACCGGATGTATTATTCGATATCACAATTTGTTAAAAAAAAACACATTAAAACACATATGCCCTATTGAGTTTTATGTTTATATAATCGCGTCTTTTTTCAACAAACTGGTAATTTCTTTTGTTTTAATTTAGCTGTACTTTTTCAAGTGGTAATTATTAGTTCAACATGATAAACATCACAAAAAATTACATTTCGACTTGCTGAAAATTTTATATGATTTACTTTCAAATCAGTGAATTAATACTTAGTTCTGCAACCGTGGTTCCACCTACGCAACCATGTTTCCTCCTACGCATTGCAAGAGTGCCACTTGTGACATTCAGAAGAAATCGTCAGTAGGCATCGAGACTCTCACCCTAGAGGGAGTGCGGCGAAAGCGTTGCTGCCGTTAGTTACGATCTCTCATCCCGAGAGAAAATATAGTTAGCACAATCCTGTGTATTTGTTGTCCTACAAACTCTCACCCGGAGAGGAAGTATATATCCTGAGCATTTATTACCTGAGCATAGGAAGTATATCTCGTGCATCCAATGCAAAACTAAATATCTATAAATATCTTTATTTACAACTTAGAAGTGGAATCTTTCCACTAATGTATTAGTATATATCTTTAAATGTGTTACATGTTGTGTGCTAAATAATGTCTGTAGTTAATTGGGGTGTTTATGTCGTGTTTACGTGCTTGTAAATAACGCTGCGTGTTTTTAAACCTTTGCCTCAACACAACTACACCCAGATCCAACCTGCACAAAGAAATTACGAACACTACAGTTTTTAAAGTACACATTTTCTAAGAAATGTTCGAAATTCTGTCCACTACTGCATGTTGAAGAGTAGGAATTAAATATATTGATATATAAATGAAACATATAAACTTTGAAGTACTTTCAAAGTGAAAATTGAATTTTTGACGAATACTTCGCTAAATATACGTTGTACAATAATGCATTAATTAATTACCATCTAATATAAGGAATTGGAAAACATATAAATTAAGATTGCAAAAAAAGAAGAAATTTCCGAGAGAAGATGTTTAACATGTAAAAACATTAAAAAACATTGCAAAAAAATAAATAAATAAAATAAAACACGTAATGATATAAATAAAAAATGACTCTTATGGAGACTGCAATTAGCTATAATTTTTTTAAGTGAACCTTTTATTTAAGATTAGAAACCTCATCTTTCTAATCATGTAAATGAAGAAGGCTCAATATAGAGGGCATTATTTAAATTTTTTCACTTAAAATGAAACCAAATTTGGCTTAATCAATCATCTATTGTCAGTGTTTAAAATGATTTCAAACCCAAATATTATTAAGCTTGTTAAATTTATTTTACTCTCGAATTGTTCAGTTTGGGATTAGAATAATAAATTCCCCTGATTCCTGGGTCGAAAGATTCCTCATTATCCATGTATTTATTCTTATTCTTTTACTTTATTCAAAATAAGACTCGAAGGAAAATGCAAACAGACTTTCACTATTTTGTTTTTCTCTTTTTGAGATTACTTTTATTTACTTACATAATTTGCTTCAAAGAAATTTACGATTTTCATTAAATGTTTTCAGATTTTGAAATTTGAATTTATTTGTATTAAATTGGGTAGACATAAAGTTTATAATTATATTTCGGATTGCTTTTGCTGTTGTTTTTGGAAAGTAAATCATTTGTATAAAAATTGAAGGATAATTAAATGTAGTCTTTTTGAAAAGTTCCTTAAGCTAAAGTACAATATTTAGATTAAATTGAATAATTAAATTATACATAACACATCAAGAGAAGCTCTAATGCAAGATAAGAGAAAATGTTGGCAATCTTTGAAAGAAAAGCGCTACTAACTATTTTTCGTGGTATCAATGACAATGGAAATGGGCGAAAAAGATACAATTTTGAACTTTACAAACTTTTTAGAGTTATTGGCATTCTAAAATTTGTTAAACTTAACAAAATGAGATGGGCCGGTCATCTCATGAGAATTTAAAGTAAGGGAGATGCTTTGAAAGTTTTCAATGCAATCCCTTTTGGACAACGATCAAGGGGAAGACCGAAAAAGAGATAGTTCGACTATTTAGACTCTGATTTTAATATTATTAAGATCGAAAACTTGAGGTCCACGGCCAAGAGGAGAACAATCTGGTTGAATCTTTTAAAGAAGGCCAAGGCCCGCAATGGGCTGTCGAGCCAGTTATGATGATATATATATATTTACATAAACTCACGTTCAAGTGCGTCGTTTTCAGATCTCTCTCTCAAATAAATATTCAAGATCCGAAGATAATATAAATTTTAACAACAAAACTGAAAATTCCTTAGTATTAAAAATTCAAAGTTTGAAACGCAAATATATATACACTTATATCTAAGAATTTCTCAGAAACTATGAACTATAATTTTATGGATTTGTTGAATACGTTGAAACACGATGAAACACGTTGTGAATTTGAACACACTTATCCCAACTCGTTTCGTGCTGGCAATAACTTTATTAACAACAGTTTGGCAAATTAAGCCCCACTCTTGAAACAATACTGAATTCAAAGCATTTATATCTCTAGCATGAGAATGTCTACTTGGAATTGCATTTCCAAGATAGTCCCGTAAGTTCTCTATCAGGTTGAGATCAGGAGACTTTGTGGCCACGATATTCGCTGAATATCTTCACTTTCAAGGAATTCGTCAAGGAGGTTTGCTCGATGGGGACGAGCATTATCGTCCATAAATAAAAAGTAAGATCCATATGCACCTGGCACAATTCAGTCTGCCATTAGGCTCTAAAACCTCATCCCCATATATCTGGCTGGTCAATTGAAAACGTTGAAACGTTGAACGTGAAAATTGGCTGTCTATTGAAAACGTGTAGGGACTTCAGTCCATCGATCATTATCTCTCCTCATATCATCACGTCTCCACTACCAAAACTGTCACCCTAATGTTCAAGGGAAACTTTCGTGTTCTTGACTCCCTCCAGATGTAAACACGTTTAGAATCCTGTAAAATTAAACTTCAACTCATCGGTAAAGAGGGCATGGAACCAGTGGTGTACACTTCAGTTCTGATCTTCTTTGCACCAATTAATTCCACTTTTGATCTGAAGACAGTGGAATACATACTCTCGACTTTCTGTCATATAAGCCGTTTTCATTAAGCCTTTTATATAACATTTTCCACGACACAGAAGTTTACAATGGCTGCTGCAAGCTCTTAACTTAATAGCGAGCAATGTACTTCCTGTTAGGCTGGCAGTTATTGCCAGATATTGATCTTCAGAAGCAGGTATCATTCGTTTACAACCTCTTCCAGACATTCTTACAACAGTTTCATCATTCTGAAATTGTTTCTATAACATAGAGACTATCTGTCTTGAAATATTCAGACATCTAGCCCCTTCCTTGATTGGCTGCTTGCTTCGAAACGGCCTATGAGTTGCCACATCAAAGATCTTTCCAAATGATGCTTCGAAGTCATAATAAACCGATTTGAGCCCTTTCGCAGTGAAATCAAACAGTGTATTACTGAATTTCACTCAAATATTCACTTTGCGCAAAGTGCTTGATTCAACGTCGGATGAAGTAAGCCTAGATTTGCATATCAGTAAACATGTGATTACTTTGATTAGTTAATGCTAATTAGGCTTGTTTTTTGCACGTTCTCTGAAAATATGGATAACATTGATTGGGTATTTCATTGACTATCATTATTTTTAGTCATGCAAAAGTACTTTTGGACATGAGTATATTTGAAAATAGTATTCGTGTACTGTTAATCTACAAGTTTTCGGTTTTCTCATAAATTATTAATTTGTTTTAAATACATATATATTTTTTAAGTTACAAAATGAATTATTGGATTCATCAATAATCGTGCGATACAGTAAATCAATCAAATATTTATTTTTTATCGTTTTCTGTCAAGATATGTTGGATCTGAATGTAAATAAATAGCTGCTAACAAATGATGAATACACAGACTTACAAATTTATTAATTAATTTGATAATAATTTCTAATTTAGTGATTTTTTTAAAAGCATTGATGTCAGTATTAATCTTACCAATCAAAAAATGGATGTCTTACACATTTTATATTTCAAATTTATAAAGATGCAATTTGAAATAGATTGAAAAATAAAAGGTTAATCATAGAAAGTGCATGAATTAATAGTTACTGCATGAATTGATAGTTATAGTTATTGATACATATCAGCTTAAGTTAAACTAATTTCAATTAATATATCCACCTCAAAGAAATTAATTTTTAACTGAATTTTTTACGGATTTTATTATTTTAGTTCCATAGATAAGAGTTGTAGCAATTGTCTTTATCAGAGCAATGGTTTGTAATAAATAAATTTAGCATTTTGAAGTTTCTATAATTCTTCACTAACTATAAAATCAAACTCGCACAACTAAGAAAAAGGAGAAACTCTTAAAAATAATGTTGATTTCAATTAAAAGAAAAATAAAAGAAGAGCGAAATGGCGTGATTAAATGTTAATGTCTTTGTAATTTTTAAAGATTATGAATATTGTTTGTTTAGATGTTTTTAACTACATAGAAATAAATTTTTTTAATTTTTGATTTTTATGATATTTTTATATTCTTATTTTAAATAATCTTGATTTTTAGTTTTTTTAAAATTTTATGTAAAATAAAATAATTTAATATATACTACATTATTCATTTAAGTAGAATGTTGATAATAAGAATGATGATGTAATGAAATATTCTGATTTACACAGAATACCCCTATTCTGTATTGAAAAAAAAAGATTTGGATTCATACCACGTGTAAAGTTTTGAAACTAAAGTTCCTTAGATTGAAAACTAGTACCTAATAAGTTAACCCAAATTCGCTGATTGTCACAATTTTTGAATATTGTTGTATTAATTTATTAGTGACACTTTTGAAAATCTATATTTAAATATAAATATACACATACAAACTTTATTGAATCTTTATTATCATTCGTCATTCACTAATACATACCTTTCCAATAAGTAATGCATAATAGTTTGGAGAATTTCAAATTCTAATAAAAATTTCTCAATATATTATTAAATATACATCTTCATATGATGAGACCATTTTAAAAATTGTATTCTGTTAAATTTATCAAATTGATAGTTTAAAAATTCTTGTCGAAAATCACGATCTCTGGAGTGCGGCTATAAAGATGATCCATTTTTTTTCTCGTTGCCTGTGTTTGGCTGGTGCACCACAGTTAAACCCATGCTTTGATTTCGGAAGCTACTGGAAGATGCGTCTCAGACATAAAAACTTTTACTTTGGTTTTATTGTTATCTGTGCCACGCTGTTTTGTTTCGGTATGCGACCAGCACGGTAGAATCGTCTGCGCTTCAGATCGTAAAATTTACTGTTTTTCATCGCGAATGTATAAATCAAGTTTCACGAGGATTCTTTTCGAGAGTTTTAAAACTCGTATTAATCTCGGTTGAGTTCGATTCGGAGATGTATTTTTAGTTTAGTGTCTAACACAACAAGATTTTTAAGCCAAAAGAATGGATTCTACATTGATCTGTCTATGGATCTATTCTTATCGTCTATTACAGTTCCCTTAGAGAAATTACAGTGCATTTCAGCCTTATATAAGGTGTCCGAGAGTTATCAAAATTATAAACAATTAGAAGAGATATAATCAAATTATTTTACTAATTTACAATGCAACTACAATAGTTTATTATTTTCTTTTTCAGTTCATTTGATTGCTTGTAATACGTTTAAATGCTATCCGATGTCATGCTATGTTTGATTAACATTTTCTGAGAGATAACTTATTTCTATGTAGATATTATTATATTTATTGTTTAGATATTATTTAACAATACATAAAATTATTTGTTACTTTTGTTTGTTTGTTTATTATTATAATTACTAGATATTATTTGTTTAGACTTCGCTTTTAATGTGAACGATTTCAAAGAGGGTCCCAGGTCGCACTTAGTAGCGAATCTTTATTTAACAGAAATTTGGAAGATTATTATTGATATATTATTTATTGGTTTTTAAATGTATGATATATAGAAGATTGATAAAAGATTATTTATTGGTTTAAAAATACACCCCAACTTCAAAAAAATTTTGAACCAATGCTATATAGGTGTAATTAGCCTATTACCACTGCTATTTATTTATATATCTTTAACAAATTAAGTATCACTTGAGCGTATAACAAGAAAACACAATGTTCTCATATAAGAATTAATAATTTTTTGTAGTTAATTTGTAAGTAAGTAATTTTTTTTTATTTATATGTTTTCCAGTTTCTCTTAATATAATGTTGTACCGCATCCAATAATTCTCTGACACCTCATATAACACTTACATGAATTGTAATTTCTCTATATTTACTGTAGAAAATGATAAAAATCAATCTTAAGGCAGACCAAATCCAATAAAACTACAGCCAGCTGAAGAATTGACTTTCAGTAGATAATGTTAGTTATTCTTCGAAGGAATATATTTTAAATTTGTTCCCATCTTTATAGAAATTCTGCTTTTTCTTTCATATAACACAATTGTGGGAGATTACTTCAGGAAGATAGGAATTTTTGCTGTATTATACAGCTTTTTTATTATAGGTATACTTTAGATAATTCTTAATCGGTAGTAACGAATGCTGTAGAGTGCTGGGGAGTAATGGACTAATACACTACTTAGAATATCATTTATAACACATGATAATATTTGCCTGCATAAACCGGCATACTTATACTGCAATTCAACAGCATCATGTCAATTTCGTAGGATATAAACCGTTCTTTCAGTGAACAAAGTTGCTTGCTCGATATTTACAATATATTTAGATTTAAAAATATTTCATATTCGCATATCTAAGTGCCTAGAATAAGAATTAAATAAATTCAATCAATTTTGTTTTTAAATAAACCTTATATACTTTCTACATCCACAATACTGTCACATGTTTCGCTATTTACAAAAAAAGAATTGTTTCGAATATCTTTAAAAATATACAAAGATGATAGAGAATAAATACAAGGCTTATTTCTTTTTTCAAATCTCCAAAGGCGCATTAACTAAAGACAAATGTAGAAAACAAATTGATTTTAAGTAGTCAAGAGCAATCAATGTTACGTTTCCAAAACGTCACAAAATCATACTGATGGTGGAAGGGTTCTTGAATATTCTCTTAATGATAGGTTACCAGTGTATGGAGATAGGTCTTCCTCCCATCTTGAATTCATTCGTTACAGAAAAGATGTGTCCCGATATCTCTTTTTAGCTTTCGAAAGACGTGAAAATCACTCGGTGCCATCTGTGGGCTGGACGCCGGGTGATCGAACACTTTCGAAATTTCTGAAAACGCTAGTTTACGGCAGTTATCATAAAAAAAATAATTCCAACCATAAACGCAGCTCATTCGCCAACGATTTTCTGCTGAGCTATCCCTTCTACTCACATGAAACGAATGGCGCTGTGAAACTCGCACTTGACAGGAGAGTAAATCATGGCGGAAATTGTAAAGGGTCTGTAGCTAAACTCCAATTGATATTTTGGATTCATCGGATCCATCAGTATATCATCTTTATAAACAGGCTGAGCAGTAGAGCAATGTAAAGATCGGATATATATCAACTGTACACTTAGTAGAGCTATCAGAGGTTGAAAAATATATATTTCCTGTGTTCTTCATACCTACACACATTGAACCAATTAAATTATACGAAAATTTCATCATAGAGATTAATCCTTCATATAACACATATATGCGTCCAAATCAAGATGTATCTGTATTTTCAAGCAATATCATTACAATAACTTACATATTTCTTTCAAGTAGTTTATTAATTTGTTGATGCTTTCGAAATAATAACTCACGTATTTCCTATTTTTTATCGTATTTTTCACCTTATAATTCAGAAGATCATTTTAAAATAGGAAATATTCTAAACAGATGCTATGCAGCATAGCAGGAGTTTATTTAACTCTCGTAGAAGTAGAAGCTTTAATAATAAGTACTGAAAATAATAGTATAGTACTGAAAGTACTGGCTAATAATGAAATGCAGTTAACACTTATGAAAATATTTTAACAGGGCAATTTAATTTACAGTTTAAGCATCATAATTTTCATTATAGATTTTCACATTTTTCAACCCATATATGTGATACAATTTAAATATTAAATAGTGTTTCTATGCGATAAATCTGTTTTAATAACATATAATTGCATATTAATTTGGGGCATAATTATATATTAATTTGAGTTAGAAAATAGCTTACTTGTAATAAAATTTTAGATGAATGTTGATTTTTTGGAATTATCTATACATAATTATAAGGATCAAAGTAGATTTAGTGTTCAATTTTTTGTTAAATTTTAACATTAAATATCTTTTTACAAAGTGCATAAAAATATCTAGTAAAATTTTAAGGCTATATCTATAAATGTCTAAAATACATTTTTTATTAAAATAAAATGTATTTGAAAATACCTAAAATTAAAAGTTTTATGTTTATATAAATAGTTGCAAATATAAAAAAAGAAAATTTAGGTGCAAAATTATTTTAAATAAATTCATTATATAAATATCTAAAAGATTGCAAAGATGGCAAAGCAGAATTTCTTCATGCGAATCGATCAAATAGCCAATCCATTTCTTTTCACAATCCTATATTTGTCTGCTGTCTCTGAATTCATGCAGCTATTATTAAATCTATAAAGTCGTACTTTTACAAAAGTAAATATCATCTTCTATTGCGTTATCACACCATTTCTCATTATAAATTCTATGAAGAAAATTTCTTTGTGGAATTCCTCAAATGCAAAAATCTTATGGTACTATTTATAAAATCTATAGACCACGTTTGCTAATAAAAAAGCTTGTATCATATTAATGAAATATATTATTATTATTATATCATTTCTCAAAAGATTGAAATGAACTGAGAATAATTTTAGCAATTTCATTGCCAAAATTATTTTTTTCTATTATTATGAAAGTTTTAACTTAATAATGTATAATTAGATTTTTATTTATCCAATTTATTTCAATATATACAAAAACATTTACGACATCTTTGAAATTGTTTTAGCGAATAAGAAATTCCACCAATATATATATATATCAGTAATCAGTCATTTGTTAAGTCATAAAAATGTTTTTAAGAAAACATATTATTTCTTTTTACATTTATAACTTATGAATACTTAAAATTGTGGACTTTTTTTTTATTTTGAACACGAATTTGTTAGCATTCCCCATAATATTGTAGAAGGAAGTAATATATTTACGATAGATTTTTGACATAATTAATAATTTGTTCAAATTTTTGAGCTTACTCTTAGAACTCCAATTATGCAGACTAACAATCAATACTATAATCTATTGTAATTTATAAAGATTCTATTTGTTTTTTAAACCAATGACTATAACGTACCACCAGAGTAATAAAACCTACGACATCTTGAATGTTAACCAGCATTTATTTTGTGTAATAAGATAAAAACTAGAATAGTTAGTTAGTCTACAAAAATTAAATTTTAACACGTTAAAAATTCAAAAATGCTTCAATACTGATATTTTGGATTTGAGATTTAAATTTGTTGATAGTATTTTTTTTTATCTGTAACAGTGTAAAAATTAAGTTATACGAGAAGTATAGAATTCGACAGATACATCCTTTGGATGCACTGAGAATGAAAACTGCACAATAAAGTAGATAATTTAATGGGATAATGAAATTGTAACAATGGCACTATTTTAACAATTAAATTGTAACAAATTCTCACATTCCCTTTTAAGAAGCATTTTGTAACCTAAAGGAAATTTAACGTAACACTTAATTCTATTTCATTTTAGGCTCTGATTTAGAAATTCTAACGAATTAAATACGTTAGATAAATTATTAAAGCACTGCTTAAATATGTGTGGCTGAATCCATTTATAAAATTCAATGCAGTTTTAAGATTGTTAAAATTTTTAATATGTTACTCTAAATTTATCTCGATAAAAATATTTATTTAATGTGAAATTCGTAAGGATTGAAATTCTAAAATATTTATTTATTTATTTTGAACTATAAATTATTTCATTATCTGAAGTAAATCAAAGCAATTAAAATGCCTGTTGTCGTCTGCCAATTAATAGCACGTTACTATTTTTTAATGTTTATAATAATATGCAATTATTTATCTTTAGAATTATTTGGCTGTGAAATGTATACTTAGCATTTCTCTCTCTACAAAGAAAAAGCGAGAAAATGTAATTATAACTTCTGTGTGCATTTTCAATATATTCAATGATTTTCAATTAAAATAATTTTTCCAAACTAATAATTGTTTTCATATGATTTACAAAATGAAATTTGTAATAGTTTTTCTTAAATAAACATGCATTAATGCTTTATGTCAACCTCGACCATAAAGAAAAAAATATTAATGGAGATTTTTTAAATACAATAAAAAAATTTTTTTTTAGAAAAATAATGCTTATCTTTAATATTCAGAATTCTTCCTTTTAAATAGTTTTGTCTAAATTATAATTAATACTTGGTTATTATTATTTTAACATTTTGTGATTTAATTATTTACTTAATTTTTTATATAGACAGGGTATATATGCATATTTTATTGTTATTGATTTGGTAACAGAGGAGACACGGCTAAATTGCCTTTTCTTTGGTGGAAATAGCAACTTTCTAAATGAATAAATAAAATACCCATTAAAAAATCGCTATGCGGATTTAAAGATTTTAGATTTGCGTCTGACTATAAGGCGGTAAGCGAAATGATCAAATGTCTTGACTGTATCAATTCATTACAGAGATCGTTCATGATAAAGCCGTTGAGGAATTTGTTAACTCTATTCCAACCTCAAATGTTTTATGTTTATTTGCGAGTTCGTACATTGATTAAAATGTTTAGTATCTAAACGGAAGATGATGACTTATGAAACAGAAAATATATTATAGATTCACCTCGATTCATTTTGAAGTTTAACAATAGCGGTAAACAATTTATACTCATACAGGTAATTAAATATATATTAAGCATTAATTTTTCGTAACAATACAAATTTATTTTGAAATGTACAAATAACTTCATTATTCTAACAATCCTAATTTTTATTGCATAAAATTAAGTAATTTATAGTTAAAAATATTCCCTTAAAATATTACCATTAAAAAGTGCAAATTAAATTTAATAATAAAATATTAAAAGAATTTATACAGTAATTCATCTTTTATAGAATGCACCACACAAACTGACATGTATTTAAAAGTGAAAAATTTGTGCTTTAAGCAAAAAGAAAAACTTTGCTTTAAGAATATCGTTTATTTACTGCTAATACTTGCTTTTCTCTCCCTTCCAATATAATTAGAAAGTTTACACAAAAATATTTATTTATAATTCTAACAGTAAAGCAATGCAATTAAATATAGATAAAAGAAAACTTGTTACAAAATTGAATATATGCTTTTATTAATTTTGATGCAAAACAAATTATTCTTTAGATGAATATCCATTCGCCTGGATCGCATCTTGTATTCTTTAAGGAATTGTCTCCACCACTATTTTGGTTATTAAAGTAAATTTTTGTCCCATTCTTCTCTTAAGATGTAATTCAGATCGTCATTATTTTTCATAATGGATGTATTACTACACTTGAGCCCATACATTTTCTATGTCATTGATATCTGGATATTGGGATGGGTTGTACTTTTGCTACTTTCAGTGGTACGTCAAATATAGTTTGACTATATTCATCGGTAACTTAGAGTCATTGTGTTGCTGTATGACGGAGCTGAAGTTCTACTTTATCGACAATATTTTTGCAAGTTATTTTTAAAATATACATTTATCCATACTGCCATCAATAAAGATAAGTTCTTCAACTCCTCCTGCTGCCATACAACCCCAAATGAGTTCGGATTCACCATCATATGCAACGTTTACTGTGATGTTTTTAGGATACATTTTTGCCCAATGTACCTCCATCTTTTTTAATATTCGTTCCCGTACAGATTGAATTTATTCTCATCGAGGGTACAGAAAAATATTACAGAATGATAGTTGTAATGAAATATGAATTTTTTACGAATTTCGAAAACCAAGTCTAACAATTTAAAATCTTTCCTTCGTCCTTACCAATTGCAATATACATACGATAATACAAATTTTGGGGAGATTAATTGCAGATTTTTTCCTTACAGAACATATAATCTTCCTTTTAGTTGCAAAATTTTATTTTTACTTAGACATTTCTTTATGTCCTCTTTTTCGAAAATCAGACATGTAACCTTTTTTTCGATATTTTTGCAGTACTCTTTAGACACAACCATGGTTTTTTAAAGTAATTTCTGAGACAGCTTTCTTATCTTTTTTACTATTTGATTACCATACCTTGTTCGAAAGATATTTTAACCCTACAACTAATTTAAATAGTTATTCCATCTAAAAATTATATTAATGAAAACAAATGTTACATTTCAATTTCTCAAATGCATGCAAACTATAAAAATGTCACAAAGTAGAAATTAAAAAGAAGTACTTGGTAATTTAATTGATTAGTTTCTAACTGAATTAGTTAAGTGTGAACTCAATTTGGTAATATCTTTTTAAAATCCAGTTTCATATCCATTTCCTTTACAAAAAAAAAAAAAAAAAAAAAAAAACCAGAAATTATTGAAATATTTTTTTACATTGTTAGAGAAGATATTCAAGAGCACAAGTGATGATGGAAAATTCGATTATTTTAAAATAAATTTTAGCCTGTTGTTTAACAAATATTTTAAATTTTAAATGCTTTTACTCAATAATTGAACATACTGTAGAGTTCTCATCATTTTTTTCGAACTGGTCAATAATGACTTTAAAAAAAAATAATAGAAATTGAAATAAGAGAACAATTAAATAAATATTGTTCGATAATTTCAATTCTTCACGTTTCTGTGTAACAAAATTTGAGATTCCGTCATATAATCCTGATAATTTGAACTATTGAAATTCGAGCAAACACATGTTCATAATTAGTTTCTACCCGAAATTTGAAAGGGAATGCTTGGATTTCTCCTCTTTCAAACTTCTGATTACATATAGATGCGATTAAATTAGTAATTTAATGAGTAACACTCCCAAATGCAGAAGTTGAAAAGCAAAAGTCGATAATCCTAGTGGCGCGCTCAATTGAATTCATTTATCAATTAAATCAGTTTTAATTTGCTTCCTAATTTGACTTCCAAGTTTCTCTAACGAATTTGCCCCATTTTTGTACAAGTTTACATCCAAAACATATTGCAGTATTGAATAGGCAGTTTATCATATTTCATTATTCGCCTTCGTATTAAATATAAATTAATACTGTCATTATGTATAAAGTTACTTTTAAGTACATATTATTTTTTATACATAAATGGATATATTTATCACATTTGTATAGAACAAATACCGCACTAAAAATGCTTAAATTAATTAAATTGCCTTTAGGAAGCACTTGTATTGCTAGTATTTGCATGTTGGCATAAGAAAACTAATGAAATTCTTACCAATAAGCTTGATTATTGGTGTGAGAGGTCTTAATTGATATCGAGTTTCCCTATTCTTTAAAAAAAAACATTGCAACACTGGCCTCCAGAGGATTCGAACTTTTACAACAAACAAATTACAACTGGGACACAAATCATGTATTTACTGCTTCAACATGTTTTTCAAATGCAAAAATTAATAAAATCCTTGTTCTATATCAGTTATTTTATGAAATTATATTCTCCAACAGTATACACAATACAAATAAAAAATCATTGCGACTTCGAAAACGCACTGTTCTATGTAAATCATTATGATAGGCTGTGTTTTTAAATCAGTTATTGAGGAATTTTTTTTTTCACTTTGATAAAGTTCTCTCTTTGCTTATAAAGTTTAAATTAGTTTTTCTTTGAATTCGAACTTTGTATTTTAGTTGTTATTGTTGTTCTCAAACATAATTTTAATACGAATTTAAATAAGTGTGCTGTGTACATTTATATCAGGTACAATCACAGAATCTTGTGATATTATTTATTGAGCTTTAAATTGAAAACCCTCAATTAGCGATAACCAACATAATATTGAAGGCCTATTTCAGAAAGGCCTCAATTTTTGAGTTATATGATTGTAACCACCCTATTGCTGATTTAATTGGAGTTGGTAGTAGATTCGAACAGACGACTCTTGCTAGGCTCCGCAGTGCTCATCTTCTTGCTGAACCCCATATGTCAGGCCTTAAGGTTTATCCCCTTTGCCCGAAATGTTCCTTGACTCAAGCAACTCTTGCCCATATCTTGACTTGTACTGATTTCCAGTGGAGCCAGTTTTGCTCAAGTCCTACAGACATTTTTCCTTAAATTCCATCTTTGTTATATTAAAATGTATTTATTTCCATCTTTAAATTATATTAAAATGTATCAGGTGTAATACCTTAAACAATAAGAACCCTGCTAACTCGATCTATAATCAAAAAATAAATTTTCAAAATTTTACTTTATTTGATGCAACAATCAATTTATGTAGAGCTCTAGCCAATATTATTTATGTCTCAGAATGTTACAATGTCAGGTTATTTTAAAAGGACAGTCATTTATTATGCTATGAATCTTTAATTCTTAAACTTAGCAAACTTCAAACAATGGGTTTTGTCATTCAGGCATTTAAATTTTATCCCATTTCATATTAGGGGCCTAGAATTAATTGCCTGCAGCATGCAGGAGGTCTAAAATTTGAATCTGCATGTAGCTTCCATTGCAGTCATTGTTTAAGAAACCAGAAGACTTGTCGGCATTATTACATTGCATAAGTATCCTATAGACAATATTGTATAGACAATATCCTATTGACAGTATTGTCCCACGTGTACATCTTAGGACGTTCCTTTTGACAATTTAAAGGTTTCCTCACCTTAGACGTGCAGCTTTGGGGCATTGGCTTATGAAAGTTTTCTGAAACAATGTTCTGTCTTCAACACACTTTCGTGGGCTGTTGTTGTATACGTAAGTGGAAAATGAGTTTACCTGTATATAATCAAATAAGCATTTTCCAAGTTTGTTTTACAGAATTCTAATAATTGTAATATAAGTCATATAAAAATATGAAAGTTTTTTTCAACTTTATCAACACCTATAATAATGACTTGGCAACGAAAATTTATTTACTTATTTATTTCATTCTACATATGAAGTCTTATAGAAATATTATTTTTTAAACTTTCAATATTTGTTATAATATTCTGTTTTAATTATGTCCTTCATAATAGCATTTCCTTGAGGAAAAAAATCATTCAATTTGTTTAATTTAAATAATTGAGGAATAAAAAGAAATGTAGTAATTTCATTTAGATATTCTGTTTATGTGATTGTTATGTGATTCAAATTGTTTTGTATTTCAAACTTTCTCGTATCTTTCCTTCCTTTTTTCTGTTCATAATAATACAGTTTTTCTCACAATTGATGCAGTATCGTTGCCATGGATACCTGTTTGGAATATTGAACAAAGCGCGGGAAAAAAAAAGTATCGTACCATAAAAAGTGACGTCATCTGAAGCAAAGAACAAATGAAAAAGGGTGAAAACAAAGGGATAACGAAAACAAAAACAAAATAACAAGTAAGGAGACAAAAAAAATGAATAAACTAGAATAAAAATTGGAAATCGCTTTTGATATTGGAAACAAACTTTTTGGAAAAAGATACCAAATGTCATTACGTGTCTTCAGAATTTGTTTGATGCAGAATTATTATCTACTTCTCTTTGTTGGAGCCTTTGGCTTCAACTGATTAAGGACTAGAAGAAAAACTTTCTTGACATTCACTATTGTTACACACTGGTTTAGTTGGAGATACTGAATTTTACTTTTATGCTAGAAAGCCTCTGTTACAGCACGCAAGAAATAATTAAAGACATAGAAATTTATCAAAAAGAATTTCTTTGGAAATATTGCGCGTGATTACGATGGAAAAATAAATCCTCATACTTTTCTAGGAAGTACGAATACTAAGTTTCCTTGATTTAAAACTTTCTATAATTTGAAACGCTAACATCAAAGATTACTGAACACACACAAAAAAAGCAAGATTGTGTCTTAAATGGATATTGAAATTCTTTCAAGAAAATATTTCGTTCTCAACTACTTGAATATGCTCGGAATTTTGTAGGAAAGCAAATTTTTATTTGAATTCTTTGCAATCATAAATTTCTTCAATTTGTAATCATATTTACCCTTAATCGCATTGATATGCGTATCGACTTTTAAATTTATTTAATTCTTTTAAAATTCATCAGCAAATTAATGTTATCTGAAAAGGCAGCTAGAATTAAAAAAAATGAAAAGTTAATGCATTTTTCGTCTCGAATTTCATATTTTTTATTTAATATAAAGCTGTTCATACTTAGAATAACCGTTTAATGATGAGCAATTGTGTATTGTTATTCACATCCATTTTATTACAAATGACGAAGGATTAAGTTTCGTTCCGTAATGTCTTTTAAAGAATTACATATCTTCTTTTAATGCAATGCTTTAAAATTATGGTTGAAATCATTAAGAAGTTAAAAAATTTTTTTTCTTTTTAATACATTCTGAACAAATTTTAATAGTCTTAAAATTTAGAAGTTAAATTTCTAAATGATGTTTTATATGGATCCCTTTTAATTCCCATTTAAAATAATTTTTTAATTTTTCGACATTAAATATTTGTATTTGGAAACATTTTCCTGTTATTGAAATATAATGAGTAACTTCATAATTTTTAAACTCAATGAACTATTTTTTTAACTCCTTTAAATTGTAAATATGAATTACATAATTTTCGAATACTGGAGGAAAGGAATTATATTTTATAAGACTTTAAGTTATAATGTTTGCGAATTGAATCATCATCATAAAAATGGACAATATAATTTTCAGAATTAATATCATATAAGGAAACTGATATTTAAAACGGGAATTAAAGAATTTGAGATCTATCTTATCAATTAATATGGAATTCATATTAATGATTGTTTATATGCCTACAACTGATTTATCATTTTGATCTTCAACTTGGTTCTTAAATTAAGGATTATTAGCTAAAATAGCTAATTTCTTCGAAAAAAAGAAATAAATATCAACTGCTAATATCAAATATGCTTTACTGTTTGATAAATTATAAATCATTCTCATATATTTTAAAAATAAAAGACATGTATCCAACAGTAACAGTGTATAAGTTTCTCTCATGAATATTCTAAATCTTCTCTTTTGACAATTTAAAGGTTTCCTTATATACGACGATAGTTCTGAGGTGTTGGTCTATGATAGTTCTCCTGAAACAATAATCTGTCTTCATCACACTTTCGTGGGCTGTTGTATACGGAAAATGAGGTTACGTGTATATAATCAAATAATCATAGTCCACTTCTGTATTACAGAATTCTAATGAAAGTGTTTTTTCACCTTTATCAGTGCATATAATAATGACTTGACGACTAAAATTAATTTATTTAATTATTTCATACATGAAAGTCTTTGTACTTGAAACTTTAAATAATAAATATATTGCTATATTGCTATTGTTTAAAGTTTAAATGTTTGTTATTGTAATATGTTTTAATTATTTCCATCATAATAGCATTTTCTTGGAAAAAAAACTTTCCATTTGTTTATTTCAAAAAATTTAAAAATAAAAAATTGCAGTAAATTCAGTTAGATAGTGTGTTTATATGATTTTATACTTGATTAAAAAATAATTTCTCAAGAATTTCACAAACTTTTTTATTGCAAATTGTTTTATATTTCAAACTTTCTCTTATTTTTACTTTTCTTTTTTTCGGTTCATAATGAAACAGTTTTTCTCTCAATTGATGCAGCGTCGTTGCCATGGATACCTGTTTGGAATATTGAACAAAGCGCGGGAAGAAAAAAAATTATCGTACCATAAAAAGTGATGTCATCTGAAGCAAAGAACAAATGAAAATAGTGAAAAGAAAGAGATAAAGAAAATAAAACACAAAATAAAAAGTAAGGAGAAAAAAAAAAATGAATAAACTAGAATAAAAATTGGAAATCGCTTTTGATATTGGAAACAAAATTTTTGGAAAAAGACACCAAATGTCATTACGGGTCTTCAGAATTTGTTTGATGCAGAATTATTATCTTCTTCTCTTTGTTGGAGCCTTTGGCTTCAACTGATTAAGGACTGGAAGAAAAACTTTCTTGACATTCACTATTGTTACACACTAGTTTAGTTGGAGATACTGAATTTTACTTTTATGCTAGAAAGCCTTTGTTAAGGCACGCAAGAAATAATTAAAGACCTAGAAATTTATCAAAAAGAATTTCTTTGGAAATATTGCGCATGATTACAAAGGAAAAATAAATCCTCATACTTCTCTAGGAAGTACGAATACTAAGTTTCCTTGATAATTTGAAACGCTAACATCAAAGATTGCTGAACACATAAAAAAAAAGCAAGATTGTGTTTTAAAAGGATATTGAAATTCTCTCAAGAAAATATTTCGTTCTCAACTACTTGAATATGCTCGGAATGTTGTAGGAAAGCAAATTTTTATTTGAGTTCTTTGCAATCATAAATTTCTTCAATTTGTAATCTTATTTACCCTTAATCGCATTTCTATGTGTATCGACTTTTAAATTTATTTAATTCTTTTAAAATTAATCAGCAAATTAGTGTTTTTTGAAAAGATTACTGAAATTAAAAAATGAAAAGTTAATGCATCTTTCCTCTCGAATTTCAAATTATTTTATTTAAACAAAACAGTTCATACTTAGAATAACCATTTAATGATGAGAAATTGTGTATTGTTATTCACATCCATTTTATTACAAATGACAAATGATTAAGTTTCATTTCCTAATGCCTTTTAAAGAAATTACATATCTTATTTTAATTCATTAGTTTAAAAATTATGGTTGAAAGCATTAAGAAATCAAACAATTTGTTTTTCTTTTTTAATAAATTCTGTAAAAAATTAAATAGCTTCGAAATTTAGAAGCTAAATTTCTAAATGATATTTTAAATGAATCCCTTTTAATTCCCATTTTAAATAATTTTTTTTTAAACTTTTCGTCATTAAATATTTGTATTTGAAAAATTTTTTCTGCAATGTATTTGAAATCTAACGAATAACTTCATAATTTTTAAACTCAAGGAATTCCATTTTTACTTATTGGAAATATGGATTACGTAATTCTCGAATTCTGGAGAAAAGTAATTGTATTTTATAAGATTGGAAATTATAATGTTTACAAATTGAGTTATTATTATAAAAATGTACAGTAAAATTTTCAAATTTTCTACTAAAAAGAAATTGATATTCAACATCGGAAATTAAAAAGTTTGAAATCAATATTATCAGTTAATATGAAATTCATATTAATAATTGTTTACATGATTGAATTAACATCGTCGTTTGAATTATCATTAAAATGAACAATAAAATTTTCAAAATTTTATACTAAAAAAGGAAAATAATATTCAACATCAAAAATTAAAGAATTTGAGACTTATCTTACCAGTTAATATGGAATACATATTAATATGTGAATATTATTTATATGCCTATAATTGATTCGTCATTTCATCAACCTCGTTCTTCTAATAAAGATTATTAGACAAAATGAAAAAAAAGGTCAATATCAACTGCTAATATCAAATATGTTTTACTGTGTGATAAATTATAAATGGTTCTTATATATTTTAAAAATTAATCGGCATGTATCCATTCCACATAAAACGTGTTTTTAAAAGGGTTTTGTGTTTCTCATTTAATTCTATTTATTTTACAAATTATAATTAATTTTTTGTGTTTCAAATTTTTCCTTTGTTTTCGGCATTCTTGATTTAAGTTGTGTTTAAAGGTTTTTTTCGTTAATTTATCACTATAAATCTATTTAATTTTCTAAGACAATCAGTATTGAGTATGATCAATATTATTCTCAAAATTTTGTGAGAAGTTATTTGGAGTTTTGTCTCATAACATTTATGTGATTTTTTTCATATTGTCTAATTTTATATTCCTTGATTTAATTAACTCATATTTTGAAATAAAATAATTAATTGATTTATTCAAGCAAATACAAGCATTTTATTGTTTACTTTATAATATAGAAAAAAATTACTTGATTTCTTTTCAATTTCGATGCATATTAATCTAACATATAGAACTGTATAAATTATTCCATATATCTAACGCTTTTTCTGCATGTGGTTAATATAATAATTTTTCACATTTATTATGATTTCCGTAATTGCGTTATTACCAATAAAAATTTTCTAGCGTTTTCAATGTAGAAACAAACATTATTTGTGATATGATTTTGAACAAATCTTTCATCAGAAATTTTTACATGCATTACATCATTCAACCAAGTAAAATTGATGATGATGATAAGAACGATATCGTAGCGTAATTTTCTGATTCACATATTTACAAATGCCCATATTCTGTATTGAAAAAATGCGTTTTGGATTCGTATTACGTGTAGATTTCGAAACTAAACTTCTTTAAATTGAAAACCAACACTCTAGTATGCTAATCCAAAATCGTCGACCACATTTTTGAAAAATATTATTATATTAATTTGTTAGTGATACCTGACAATTTGTATTTAAATATAAACATGCACATATAAATATTATTTAATCATTAATACCCCTTGTTATTCATTAATATATAACTTTACGATAAGTAAGGCATCATAGTTTGGGGAATTTCAGATTTTAATAATATTAAAGATACAGCTTCATATGTATTCTGGTAAATTTATAAAATTGATAGTTTAAAAATTCTTGTCGAAAATCACGATCTCTGGCGTGCGGCTATAAAGAGGATCCATTTTTTTGTCGTTGCCTCTGTTTGGTCTGGTCCACCACACTAAACCTATGCTTTGATTTCGGAAGCTACTTGAAGATACGTCTCAGACATAAAAACTTTTACTTTGGTTTTATTGTTATCTGTGCCACGCTGTTTTGTTTGGGTATGCGACGGGCACGGTGGAATCATCTGCGCTTCAGATCGTAAAATTTACTGTTTTTCATCGCGAATGTATAAATCAAGTTTCACGAGGATTCTTTTCGAGAGTTTTAAAACTCGTATTAATCTCAGTTGAGTTCGATTCAGAGATGTATTTTTAGTTTAGTGTGTAACATAACAAGATTTTTAAGTGAAAAAAGTGGATTCAGCATTGATCTGTCTTTGGATGTATTATTATCGTTTATTAGAGTCACTTACAAAAATTACAATGCATTTCATCTTATACAATACAGCCTTTACAATGCAACTACAAAAATTTAGTAATTTTTTTTGAATACTTGAAATACTTTTAAATGATATCGATGTCATGCTGTGTTTTGACTAACATTTTCTCTGGAATAACTTATTTCTATGTAGTTATCATTATATTTATTATTTAGATATTATTTAACAATATAATATTATAATATTATTCAACAATTTAATATTATAATATTATTTTTCAATGTAATATTTATTATTATTATTGTTTAAAATTTTATTTATTATTATAATTATTAGATATTATTCGTTTGGACTTTCAACTTGGAAGTACTTGAAAGATTGTGTTTAATTGTACTACTCTGTACTGCAGTGGTTCTCAAAAAGGTGCTCCCTCTTCTAAGTGCTTCCTCTAGTAGGTGCTCCCTCTTCTATGTGCTTCCTGTAGTAGGTGCTCTCTGAGAAATGTGCTTAGGTATAAAAGTAAATATTTTTCTCGTTGGTTTTCCCATTCTAAGGAAACTTTCATTACAAGTAACGATTCAGCAATTTTTTTTTTCCTCCTTCTTTGCATAAAAAGTCTCAAAACAACAATAATGCGCCAAAGAAGGTTACTGGAGAAACTAGGAGAGGTAATATACATGGTTTGATACTAAAAGCGCTAACGCTTATGTGATTTTCTATGTTAAAGTAATTTCCGTTGTATCCTCTGAGACTCCGCTGTCTGTAAACAGAAGCCTGTTTAATTGATCATTTGAATTTAAAACATGAAGGCGTTAGTAGTGAATATTTATTTATCATAAATTTGTATATATTGCCCCTACAATTATTTATTGGTTTTTAAATACGCCTTAACTTCAAAAAAGTTGAGACGCCTGCTGTAACCACTGCTATTCCTTCATAACTCAACAAACTGAGTATCACTTGAGCGTATAACAAGAAAGCAAAGTGCTTTTACATAAGAATTAATAATTTTTGTAGTTACATTGTACGAAGTAAATATCTTTTATTTGTATGATTTCTAGTTTCCGTTATATATTTTTGTAGTGTATCCAGTAATTCTCTGACAACTCACATAACACTTACATACATTGTAATTTCTCTACGTTTACTGTAGAAAATGATAAAAACCAATATTAAGGCTGGCTAAATCCAATAACATTACAGCCAGTTGAAGACTTTAATCAGATAATGTTAGTTATTCTTCGAAGGAATAGATTTTAAATTTGTTCCCATCTTTATAGATAGTCTGCTTTTTCTCTCATATAACAAAATTGTGGGATATTACTTTAGGAATCTAGGAAGTTTTCAAACGAAGACTGTTTTGGGGTACTATACAGCATTTTTACTGTACTACTGTGCTCAAAAAGTAAGACCACTTATTTTTTTTTCTAAAACTCTTTATTTGTTATATTCTTTTTTTTTCAAACCTCCAATGGCGCATTATATGAAGACAAATGTGGAAAACTAAATGGTTTTAGGGAGTCAAGAGTAATCAATGTTACTTTTCCAAAAAGTCACAAAATCATACTTATGATGGAAGAATTCTTCAATACTCTCATGATAGGTTGCCAGAGTATTTTAGATAGGTCTTCCTCCCATCTTGAATTTCTTCGTTACAGAAAAGATGTGTCCCCGTATCTCTTTTCAGCTTTCGAAAGAAGTGAAAATCACACGGTACCATCTGTGGGCCGGACGCAGGATGATCGAACACTTTTGAAATTTTTCAAAACGCTAGTTTACTGTAGTTGTCATAAACAAAAATAATTCCAACCATAAACACAGCTCATTCTCCGATGAATTTCTGCTGAGCCATCCCTTCTACTCACATGAAACGAATGACGCTGTGAAACTGGCACTTGACAGGAGAGTAAATCATGGCGAAAATTTGAAGGGTCTGTAGTTAACTCAAATTGACATTTTGGGTGAAGCAGTGACACACATTTAAAAAAACCTGAGCAGTAATGCAATGTGAAGATCGGATATATATGAGCTGTTTACTTAGTAGAGCTATCGGAGGTTGAAAAAATATATATTGTCTGTATTCTTCATACGTACACATATAGAATCAATTAAATTACATGAAATTTTCACCATAGAGATTAATGCTTCACATAACACATATATGTATCCAAATTAAGATGTATCTTTAGTTTCAAGTAATAATAACAACTTACATATTTCTCTTAGCAGCATATAAATAGCTCCCGTACAGATTGAATTTATTATAATCAGTAAACACAATATTATTGCATAGTTATATTTGTCATGAAATATGTTTTTTTGCAAAAGAAAGTACCATTTTCGAATGAAGTAATGAATGGACAGTTTTCATGTTGGAATATGATTGTGAAATTCTGCGTTTTGAAAATCATGTCTAACAATTTAAAATTCTTCCTTTTCAATTGTAAAGAACATGTATAATAAAAGTTTGGGAAGATTAATTGCAGATTTTTCTTTACAGTGCATATAATTTTCCTTTTGTTGTAAGTTTTTCTTTTACTTAAAACGTTCTTTATGCACGGAAAATCAGACTAAGAACATGTTTTCGATATTTTCTTAATACGTATTGGGCACAACCATGGCTTTTTCCAATCAACAAAATAATTTTTCGAGCAGATTTTCCATTTCATTTTACTATTTGATTGCCAAACAATTTTCGTTCTTAGATATTTCAATCCTACAACTAATTTAAATAGTTTTTCAATGTAAAAATTATATTAATAAAAAAAGTTACATTTCAATTCCTCAAAGGCAATCTGTATAAACACCACAAAGTAAAACTTAGAAAGGAATACCTGATAATTTAATTGGCGAACTAGTTAAGTGTGAACTCAATTTGGCGATATCTTTTTTAGGTCAGGTTTCATATCTATTTCCTTTTCGAAAAAAAAAAAGAAATTATTAAAATACTTTTTCACATTGTTGGAGAAAATATTCAAGAGTGCAAATGATGATGGAAAATTCCATTATTTTTAAATACATTTTATCCTGTTGTTCATGAAATGCTGTAAATTTAAAAAGTTTATTCTCAATTTTTGAACATGCTGTAGATTCGTATCACTTTTTTCCAACTTAACAAAAATGAAAATTAAAAAAAATCAACAGAAATTGAAATAAGAGAACAATTAAATACATATTGTTCGATAATTTCGATTCTTAATGTTTCTGCGTAACAAAATGTGAGATTCCGTCATATAATTCTGCTAATTTTAACTATTGAAATTCGAGTAAGCACATTTCCATAATTAGTTTCTACCCGAAATTTGAAACAGAATGCTTGGATTTCTCCTCTTTCAAACTTCCGATTACACATATGGATGCGATTAAATTAGTAATTTAATGAACAACACTCCCAAATGCAGAAGTTGAAAAGCACAAGTCGATAATCCTAGTGGCACGCTCAATTGAATTCATTTATCAATTAAATCAGTTTTAATTTGCTTCCTAATTTGACTTCCAAGTTTCTCTAACGAATTTGCACCATTCTTATACAAGTTTACATCCAAAACATACTGCAGTATTGAATAGATAATTTGTCATATTTCATTATTCGACTTCATATTAAATATAAATTAATATTTCCATTATGTATGCAGTTACTTTTAAGTATATATTATTTTTATACGTAGCTGGGCATTTTTATTATCTATGTATAGAAAAAATATCACATTAAAATGTTTTTAATTAATTAAATTGCTTTTATTGAGCACTTATATTGCTAACTATTGCTTATATGCATGTTGTTATGAAAAAAATTGGGAGAGTCTTACCAATCAGCTTGAATATTGGTGTAAGACATCTTAATTGCCGTCGAGTATCCCCAATCTTTAAAAACATATATTGCAACACTGGCCTCCCGCGGATTTGAACTAATCCTTCCTTCATGTAATTTGCATACTTAACAACAGGCCCACAAATCGTGTATCTAGTGCTTCAAAATATTTTTCAAATGCACTGTTAAATAAAATCCATATTCTTTGTCAGTACACAATAAATTCGCCAACAGTATACACAATAAAAATAACAAACCGTTGCAACTTTTAAAACATGCTGTTCTATGTAAATTACTGCGATATGGTGTGCTTTGGAATCAGTTATTGACGATATATATATTTTTTTTTCATTTTATCAAGTTTACTGTTTATAAAAATTAAATTAAGTTTTGCTTCGAATTTGAATTCTATATTTCAGTTGCTATTTTATATGTTCTCAAACACAATTTTAATATGCATTTAAATAAGTGTGCAGGGTACATACATAGTAGGTATAAACACAGGATCTCACGATGTTGCTTAGAGTTAGGTTTGAATCGAAATCTCTCAATTAGTGATAACCACCTAAATATTTAAAACCAATCGAAAACATTTATTTTTCTTCAATTCCTTCTATTAGCTCACACTCTCCCTATATATATCTTTGTTCAAATTTTCAATCGTTCATAAAATACGTTTTATTCATCCACTCAAGTTCAAATACATGTTTTTTAACTTGTAGTGGATGACACTGGATGTTATTAAAGTTTTTTCAAATATTAATTCAGTAATTAAATTTAATTAATTAATTTTAGTTTTTTTTTAGATGTAAGTTGCATATATCTGCCAATAGATGTCAACAGATAAACTTTAAAAAATGAATGAAAATTATTTATAAAAGACTTTTCTGCAATATAGTGAAAAAAAAGTAGGAAGTGACTTTAAAAAAAAAAAATATATGTTACTTGTGTACTGAGTATATAAATTATATACTCAGTGACATAAATAATTTAAAATTCAGCTTTTGGGTTACTTAAGGGCTCATCATCATAATATTATTTTTCAGTGAGTTCCCTCAAATGGGTGGTGTTTACGGCAACGGGATTGCAGATGAGACAACAGTCTTATAATTTCTTGTGATGGTGACTGTTTCATTTTCTCGGAGCTTGCAATTTAAAGGTTTCCTCATATACAACGTATAGTTTTGGGGCATTGATCTATGAAAGTTCTTCTGAAACAATATTCTATCTTCATCACACTTTCGTGGACTGATGTTGTAAGTGAAAAATGAGGTTACCTGTATATAATCAAAAAATCATTTTTCAATTTTGTAATACAGAATTCTAATAATAGTAATGTAGATCACATATAATTATGAAAGAATTTTTCAACTTTATCGGTACATATAATAAATGCAAAACGATGCAAATTCATTTACTTATTTTTTCCAAACATGAAGTATTTGTAGCAATATTACTATTGTTTAAAGTTCCAATATTTGATATAATATTCTGTATTAATTACTCCCTTCAAAATAGCATTTCCTTAAAAAGGTCATCCAACTTGTTTATTTTTAAAAATTGAAAAATAAAAACAAATGTAGTAAATTCAATTAGATATTGTGTTTATATAATTTTACACTTGGTTAAAAATGAATTTCTCAAGATTTTCACAAACTTTTTTATTGCAAATTGTTTTATATTTAAAAACTTTCTCCCATCTTTACTTTTTTTTTTTTTTTCATTTCATAATGAAATATTTTTTCGCTCAATTGATGCAGTATCGTTGCCATGGATACCTGTTTGGAATATTGAACAAAGCGCGGAGAAGAAAAAAATATTATCGTACCATAAAAAAGTGATGTCATCTGAAGCAAAGAACAAATGAAAATAGTGAAAAGAAAGATATAAAGAAAACAAAATAAAAAGTAAGGAGACAAAAAAAAATTAATAAACTAGAATAAAAATTGGAAATCGCTTTTGATATTGGAAACAAAATTTTTGGAAAAAGTTATTAAATGCCTTCAGAATTTGTTTGATGCAGAATTATTATCTTCTTCTCTTTGTTGGAGCCTTTGGCTTCAACTGATTAAGGACTGGAAGAAAAACTTTCTTGACATTCACTATTGTTACACACTAGTTTATGTTGGAGATACTGAATTTTACTTTTATGCTAGAAAGCCTTTGTTAAGGAACGCGAGAAATAATTAAAGACCTAGAAATTTATCAAAAAGAATTTCTTTGGAAATATTGCGCTTGATTACAAAGGAAAAATAAGTCCTCATACTTTTCTATGAAGAGCGAATACAAAGTTTCCTTGCTTTAAAAATTTCTATAATTTGAAACGTCAAAGATTACTGAACACACAAAAAAAAACAAGATTGTGTTTTAAAAGGATATTGAAATTCTCTCAAGAAAATATTTCGTTCTCAACTGCTTGAATATTCTTGGAATTTTGTAGGAAAGTAAATTTTTATTTAAATTCTCTGAACTCATAAATTACTTCAATTTGTAATCTTATTTACCCTTAATCGCATTTCTATGAGTATCGAATTTATTTAATTCTTTTAAAATTAATCAGCAATTAGTGTTTTTTGAAAAGAATTCTAAGATTTAAAAACGAAAAGTTAATGCATTTTTCCTCTCGAATTTCAAATTATTTATTTAATCTGAAACAGTTCATACTTAGAATTACCATTAAATTATGAGCAATTGTGTATTGTTAATTGCATCCATTTTATTACAAATAACGAAGATTAAATTTCATTCCGTATTGTCTTTTAAAGAAATTGCCTATCTTCAATACTTTAAAAATTATGGTTGAAACCATTAAGGAATTAAACAATTTGTTTTCCTGTTTTAATAAATTGTGTATAAATTTAAATAGTTTCTTTCAAAATTTAGAAGCTAAATTTCTAAATGACGTTTTAAATTAATCCCTTTTAATTCCCATTTAAAATCATTTTTTTAACTTTTCGACATTAAATATTTGTATTTGGAAACACTTTTCTGCTGTTTATTTGAAATGCAATGAATAACTTCAGAATTTTTAAACTCCAGGAACTATTTTTTTTACTTCACTAAAATGGGATTATGAATTACGTAATTTTGGAATACTAGAGAAAAGGAATTATATTTTATAAGACTCGAACTTATAATGTTTATGTATAGAATTATGATCATAAAAATGGACAAGAAAATTTTCAAAATTTATATTATAAAAGAAATTGATGTTTAGCAACAGAAATTTAAGAATTTGAGATTTATCTTATCAATTAATATGGAATTCATACTAATGATTGCTTATATACCTATAACTCATTTATAATTTTGATCTTCAATCTCGTTCTTCAACTTAAGATTATTAGACCAAATGGCGAATTTGGAAAAAAAGACATATCACCTGCTAGTATCAAATATATTTTATTGTGTGATAAATTATAAATGGTTCTTATATATTTTAAAAATTAAACAACATGTTTTTTTTCCACATAAAACGTGTTTTAGAAGTGTTTTCTGTTTTTCATTGAATTCTATTTATTTTACAAATTATACCTTAATTTTAGTATTTCAATTTTTATCTTTTCGGCATTCTTGATTCTAGTTATGATTCCAGTGTTTTCTTATAATATTCATATAAATATACATTTAACAACTTTATTGAATAGTTACTATCATTCCTCATTCACTAATATATAGTTTTACAATAAATAAGGCGTGATAGTTTAGAGTATTTCAGATTCTAATAAAAGCTTATTATTCTATTATTAAAGATACAGCTTCTTAAGATGAGATCATTTTAAAAATTGTATTCTAGTAAATTTATCAAATTGATAGTTTAAAAATTCTTGTCGAAAATCACGATCTCTGGCGTGCGGCTATAAAGAGGATCCATTTTTTCCTCGTTTTCCTCTGTTTGGTTGGACCTCCTGAGTAAACCTATGCTTTGATTTCGGAAACTGCTGAAAGATGCGTCTCAGACATAAAAACTTTTACTTTGGTTTTATTGTTATCTGCGCCACGCTGTTTTGTTTCGGTATGCGACGGGCACGGTGGAATCATCTGCGCTTCAGATCGTAAAATTTACTGTTTTTCATCGCGAATGTATAAATCAAGTTTCACGAGGATTCTTTTCGAGAGTTTTAAAACTCGTATTAATCTCGGTTGAGTTCGATTCGGAGATGTATTTTTAGTTTAGTGTGTAATGTAACAGGATTTTTGAGTCAAAAGAATGGATTCAGCATTGATCTGTCTTCACTTAGAGGAATTACAATGCTTTTCTGCCTGATAGAAGGCGTCCGAAAGTTATCGATATTATAACACTTAGAAGAGATATAAACAACTGGTTTTACTAACTATAAACAATTAGAAATATAATTTTTACTAGTTATAAACAATTAGAAGAGATATAAACAAATTGTTTTATTAATTTACAATGAAATAAATACAAAGTTTATTAATACATTTAAACAAGTACAAAAGTTCATACTCTTCTTTTTCTGTTCAATTGATTGCTTGTAATACCTTTCAATGATATCCGATGCCATGCTATGTTCTGAATAACATTTTCTATCGGATAACTTATTTCTATGCAGATATTATTAAATTTATTGTTTAAACAGTATTTAAAAATAAATATAATTATTTGTTATTGTATGTACATATTACTTATTTATATTTGTTTATCTTGTTATTATTGTTTTATTTTTATTTGTTATTAAAATTATTAGATATTTTTTGGACTTTCAAGTATTTGAAAGTTTGTGTGTACAAGTACTGCTCTGTATAGTAGTTCTCAAAGATTGGTGCCAGGTCTCACTGGTGAGCCCTAAACGATTTCTTGGTGCTCCCTGTGATATTTGGGAGAAATATGTGCCTAGATATAAAAATAAATATTTTTCTTGCCAGTTTTCCCATTCAAAGGCAAATTTCCTTACAAATAAGTAAACTTTCTTGTTGATATTTGTTTCTTCTAACTTCACATAAAAAAATCTCTAAACAGCAATAATGCGCCAAAGAAGTTACCGAGAAACTAGGAGCTATAACTTCCGTTACAGCGTCCGATACGTAAAGCGTTATCCTCTGTGTGATTTTTAATGTTAACGAAATTTCCATTATAGCCTCTGAGACTTCACATTATGTAAGTATTTGTCTGTGAAATTGACCATTTGAATGCAAAACAGTTAGGTGTTACTAGCGAAAGTTTATTTATCAGAAATTTGTATATTCTGCTATCATTTATTGGTTTTTAAACACACCCCAACTTCAAAACATTTGAGAACCCCTGCTGTATAGCCTTTAATAAGCGTATTACAGCTGATATTTCTTGATAACTCCACAGAAAATTGAGTATCACTTGGGCGCATGACTAGAAAACAAACTGCTCTCATATAAGAATCAATATTTTTTTGTAATCACATTGTAAGTAAGCATATTCTATTATATAATTTTGTAGTGCGTCCAATAATTCTCGAACATCTCACATAACGCTATGAAATGCATTGTAAGTTCTCTACTTTACTGTTGAAAATGATAAAAATCAATCTGAAGACAGACAAAATCCAATAATGCTACAGTCAGTTGAAGCTTTGACTTTAATCAGATAATGTTAGTTATTCTTCGAAGAAATAGATTTTGAGTTTGTTCCCAATCTATATAAATATTCTGTCTTTCTCTCATATAAGAAAATTGACGGAAATAACAATAGAAAGAAAGGAACTTGTAATAGGAAGAAAGGAATTTTTCAAAAAAAATTATTTTATAGTATTATACAACATTTTTATTATAGGTATATTTTGGATAATTCTTAATCGGTAGTGACAAATGCTGTCAAGTGCAGAAGATTATTTGATTAATACAGCATTTAGTATGTCATTCATAATACATAATATTTGCTTACATAAGCCAGTGTACTTTAATCCAACAATATCATGTCAATCATTCAAAGAAGAAGGTTGCTTGCTCAATATTTACTAACAATATTTCATATTTTTATAGCTAAGTACCTAGAACTAAATCATAAAGCTAAAACGATTGCATCAAATTTGTTTTATATAAGCCTTAAAAACATTCTATATTAACAGTACTGACTTATTTTTTGCTATTTGCAAAGGAAGAATTGTTTCAAATATCTCAACAACGTACAACAAAGAAAATAGAGAGCGAATGTTAGGCCTATTTCTTTTTCAAACCTCCAATGGCGCATTAAATAAAGACAAATGGGGAAAACAGAATGGTTTTAAGTAGTCAAGAGAAATCAATGTTACTTTTCCAAAAAATCACAAAATCATACTGATGGTGGAATGGTTCTTCAATACATGATAAGTTGCAAGTGTGTTGAGATAGATCTTCCTCCCATCTTAAATTTCTGAACATCGAATCATACCGATGGTTAAAAGTTCTCCATTATTCTCTTCATCATATAATGCCACCAGCGTATTAGATAGGGTCTCATACTATCTTGAACTTCTTCGTTAAAGAAAAGATGTGTCCCTGTATCTCTTTTTAGCATTCGAAAGAAGTGAAAGTAACTCGGTGCCATTTGTAGGCCGGACGCAGGGTGATCGAACACTTTCGAAATTTTGCAAAACTCTAGTTTAAGCAGTTGTCATGAACAAAAATAATTCCAACCATAAACACAGATCATTCTCCAATGAAATTCTGCTGAGCCATCCCTTCTATTTGTATAAAACGAATAGACCCTGTGAAACTGGCACTTGACAGGGGAATAAATCATGGCGGAAATTTTAAAAGGTCTGTAGCTGAACTACGATTGATATTTTGGGTTAAGCAGTGACAGACATTTTAAAAAAGTCGCGCAGTAGTGCAATGGGAAGATTGGATATATATCAACTGTTCACTTAGTTCAGCTATCAAAGGTTGAAAAATATATATTGCCTATGTTCTCCAAACGTACACACAAATAAAACCAATTAAATTGTACGAAAATTTAATAATAGAGTTTAATTCTTCACATAACACATACATGCGTCCAAATCAAGATTTATCTATATTTTCATGTAATAATAAAAACTTACATATTTCTTTTACGCAGTTGTTGATTTTTTCGAAATAATAACTAACCTATAACATATTTTATCCTATTTTTCACCTTATAATTTAAAAGATCACTTTAAAATAATAAATATTCTGAACAGATGCTATATAGCATGGCAAGAGATATTTCACTCTCGTAGAAGTAGAAACTTTAATAATCAGTATTGAAAATAACAGTTCTAAACGTACTAAATTTTAAACAAGGCAATTTACACTCATGTCCATAAATTAAGGATAATGAGGTTCAGGCAAAGAAAGAGACAGTAGCAAAACAAATTTGACTTATTTGTAAAGTCTATTTATTAAACAAAAGGTAAAGAGCAAAAAAGATGCTATATGTTTGACATAATTAATAAAAATTGCGATTTTTACTCCCTGGAGCAAATTTCAAAAAAAGAACCTATTTACAAAAAAAAGTATACAGTCTCCCGGACGATGCAATACAGGTCTTACAACGCCTAGGTATGCTGAGTAACAAATTATCAGTCTGATCTTGGGGAATATTACACCACTCATCAAGCAATGCCCTCCGAAGTTCCGGTTGACAGGTGGGAGGGGGGATTGACGGGCTGCAATTCGTCGGCCAAGCATATCCCACACATGCTCTATTGGATTCAAGTCCGGTGAGTATGCTGGCCAAACCATACGGGTGATATCCTCCAATTGAAGGCATTCGTCTACAATGTTTGCACGGTGAGGACGGGCGTTGTCATCCATAAACAGAAATTCAGCACCCATGGCGCCCCGAAACAAACGTACATGTTGTTCCATAATTACATCCCGATAGATATGGCCTGTCATCGTTGCCCTCTGAACATGCAGGTCAGTTCTGAAACCAAGAATAATTCCTCCCCAAACGAGCCATCCTGCACCACCGTAACGGTGTCGTTCAATGGCGTTCTCATGGTGGTAACGGGTACCTGGCGCTCTCCATATGAAAGTCCGGCGAGAATCAGACTGCAAACTAAACCTGGACTCGTGCATGCTCTCTACTCCATGTTAATCGCACGCGACAGTGAGTTGCGGTAAGTGAAACACATCTCACAGGCCTACGAGCATATAGACCAATGTGCCCTAAACGTCTGTACACGGTCTGCCTTGAAACTGTCGTACCGGTAGCTGAAGAGAGCTGACGAGACAGATCTGATGCTGTGCTCCGTCTGTTTCTTTTGGCAGTAACTCAATGCCGGTCCTCATTCGGCGTTGTAACTCGAGGGCGAACTGTGCTGTAACATCTACTCACATTACCATCATCTTGGAAACGTTTCCAAACCCTGGAGATGACATTATGGACGATTCCAAGGTCCTCGGATACTTCCTGCTGGATACGTCCACATTCCAGTCGTCCGATAATTCTACCACGTAAAAAATCATCCAAATGCTTCCTTTGTGCCATAACTATGCGGTTATTGCACTGAAAGGCCTTTAAAGCGCTTGTGAACAATTTTACTTCTTTGCCACCATTCCTTATATACCCCTCTCTTACACTCTCGTCATTGTGACGTACTATCCACGCCATCTGGTGGTTTCATGTAATTTGCATATTCTTCTTCAAGATGTGTGTGATAATTCTACAGGTGAAATTTTTATTTTAGAGTTCAATTTCTGTGTGATTCTGAATTATCCTTAATTTATGGACATGAGTGTAATTTCGAGTTTAATCATCATTATTTTCGTTACAGATTTTTCATCCCATATATGTGATACATTTTAAATATTAAATAGTGTGTTTACACGATAAATTTGTGTTAACAACACATAATTAAATATTAATTTGGATCATAATTACTTTTTAATTTATGTTAGGAAATAGGGTATGGGTAATACAAGTTCAGAAGAATGTTTATTTTTTGGAATTATCTATACAAAATTATAGTTCAATTTTCTTTTTACAAAGTCCATAAAAATATCTAGTAGGAACTTCAAGATAGCGAAAATAAAAAAAAATTTTTTATTAAAATAAAATGCACTTGAAAATACCTAAAATTAAAGTTTTTATATGTCTATACAAATTGTTGAAAATATAAAAAATAAAATAAAAAGCAAAGACAAGAAAATGTAGGTACAAAAATATTTTAAATAAATTCATTTTTAAAATAAATGTTTGAAAGATTATAATGGCAAAGCAGAATTTCCTCATGCGCATTGGTCAAATAGCCTATCCATTTCAATTTACAATCCTATATATGCGGACTCTAAATTCGTGTACCTATTATTAGACCTATAAAACCATATTTTTACAAAAGTAAATACCATCTTCTATTGCTTTATGATTCCATTTTCCAACACAAATTCTATAAAGAAAATACTTTGGTGAATTCCACAAATGTAGAATCTTATAGAACTATTATAAAGTTTATAGACCACGTTTCCTAATAAAAAAACTTTTATCATATTAGTGAATTATATTATTATTATATATCATGTCTTAAAAGATTAAAATGAACTGAGAATAATTTTAGCAATTTAATTGCCTGCAAATTATTTGTTTTCTATTATCATGGAAGTTATAGCTTAATAATGTGCAATTAGATTTTTATTTTTATTTATCCAATTTATTTCATTATATACAAAACATTTACGACGTCTTTGAAAGTGTTTTAGTGAATAAGAAATTTCACCAATATATATATATATATATACAAACACACATATGTGTGTGTGTGTGTGTGTGTGTATCAGTTACATCATCAGTCTGTGATTTGTCATAAAAATATTTTAAAGAAAACATATTACTTCTTTTTTCTCTTTACGTTTAAAACTTATGAATCGCTAAAATTTATGACTTTTTTTATGATTTTGAACATGAATTTGTTAGCATTCCCTTTATTACTGTAGAAGGAAGTAATACCTTTATGGTAGATTTATCTGAGGTAATACTAATTTGTTAATGTAGTTTTAGAGTTAATTGTTAGAAATCCAATCATGCAGTCTAATTATGAATACGATAATCTGTCTCGACTTCTAAAGATTATATTAGTTTTTAAAGCAATGACTGTAGAATACATCAACAGAATAATAAAATCCACAACGCCTTGAATGCTAACTAGCGCTCATATTGGGTAATATGATAACAACTAAAACACATAGTTTAAAAAAAAATTAAATTTTGTCGCATTAAAAATTAAAAAATGCTTCAATAATATGTAATAATGAAGTCTTCAATAATGATGTAAAATTATGAAATAAATATAAGAAAATAATAAAAATGCCTCAATAATGATATATAATAATGAAGTCTTCAATAATGATGTAAAATTATAAAATAAATATGAGAAAATAATAAAAATGCTACAATGATGATAAAATACACCAACAGAATAATAAAAATCACAATCCTATAATGCTAATTAGCGTTTATATTGGGTAATAAGACAACAACTAGAAACTTTTGATGCTTTAAAAATTCAAAAATGCTTCAATACTGGCATTTTGGTTTTGAGATTTTATTTGTTGATAGAATTATTTTTTTTTTATAACAGTGTAAAAACTCAGATATACGAGAAGTCTAGAATTCGACAGATACATCCTCTGAACGCACTGAGAATGAAAGCTGCACAATAGACATATGTAAGGCTATTTTAACAGAGAATTTAATGGAATAATGAAATGGTAACAATGGCGCTATTTTAACAATTAAATTGTAACAAATTTCACATACCCTTTTAAAAATCATTTTGTAGCCTAAAGGAAATTTAATGTAACACTTAATTCTACTTCATTTTAAATGGTCTGAATTAGAAATTCCAACGAATTAAATACCCTAGATAATTTATTAAAACACTGTGTAAATATTTGTGGCTAAATCCACTTATAAAATTAAATCTTTAAAATTTAAGATTGTTAAAATTTTTAATATGTTATTTTAGATTTATCTTCATAAAAATATTTATGTATTGTAAAAAATGAAGCAAGGAATGAATTTATATTATTTAATTTTTTTGAAATATAAATTATGTCATTATCTAAATTAATCAAACCAATTAAAATGCCTGTCATCGTCTTTTAATTAATATTCCATTATTTATTTTTTATTGTTTATAATAATGTGCAATTTATTTCTATTATTTATTTTAAGAACTATTTGGCTGTAAAACGTATAGGTCCCAACTCTACACAGAAAATAAAACTATAACTTCGGTGTACATTTTCAATATATTTAATGATCTTCAACTGAAGTAATTTTTCCAAACTAACAATTATTTCCATATGTTTTATAAAATTAATTTCGTATTATTTTTTCTTGATTAAACATGTATTAATGCTTTATGTCAACTTCTTATATAGTTACTAAATGCTCCTTAACACTAAAAGTCTTAATGAAGATTTTTAAATACAAATAAAAAATTGGTTTTTTAAAAAAAAATGCCTATCTTGAATATTCAGATTTCTTCCTTTGAAATATTTTTGTCTAAATTATAATTAATACTTGGTTATTTATATTTTAACATTTCGTGATTTAATTATTTACTTAATTTTGTTATATAGACAGAACACACATGCATATTTTATTGTTATTGATTTGGTAACAGAGGGGACACGGCTAAACTGCCTTTTCTTTGGTAGAAACAACAACTTTCTAGGTGAATAAAACGAATACCTATTCAATAATCCCTTTGCAGATTTGCAGATTTCAGATTTGCATCTGATCTATAAAGCTGTAAATGAAATGATCAAATGTAGATATTCATTGCAGACATCGTTCATGATAAAGCCGATGAGAGATTTGTTCCTTCAGTACAATCTCATATGTTTGATGTTTATTTGCGAGTTCGTATAACTATTTATTAGTTATGATTTATATAGTTTCTGAGCGATTATTATTTTATTTAGTTTCTGAACGATTATTATTTTATTATTTTCTGAATGATTATTATTTTATTTATTTTCTTAATGAATATTATTTTATTTATTTTCTGAATGATTATTATTTTATTTAGTTTCTGAACGATTATTATTTTATTTAGTTTCTGAATGATTATTATTTTATTTAGTTTCTGAACGATTATTATTTTATTTAGTTTCTGAATGATTATTATTTTATTTAGTTTCTGAACGATTATTACTGTATTTAATTTCTGAACGGAGGATGATGCCTCATGCCACAGAAAGGATATTATAAGCTCACCCAAATATTATCATTCTAACTGAACATCTATTCACTTGGTATTCAACTCCATACTCAAACATCTAAAAGCGAATAATTTTTGATGAAAAAAAAGATTGCATTTTTTTTAACTTAAAACCCTAGTCAATAACCTTTCAATCTCTTTTATTGTTAATATGTTTTTATTCTTTTAATATATTGAAATTAAAAAATAAATTATGAATATAAATTAATTCAACGACAAAGGGAACAAAATGCCTAAAAAACAAGTCAGGAAATTTAAATTTAAAAATTAAGAAAAAAGCGTATAATGATGCTGTTATAAAACTGTATATAGTATGTATGAAATTTTATTATTTTTTATTCCGTCAACATTTTTAAAGAAGATCTCGTGAACTAGGGTACACTTTTCTAAAATATGGGATATTGTTTCCATCGACTTTGTAAACTTCATGTTTTAAAGAATTACTTAATTTTTATCCTGAAATATTTCTGTTTTTAAAGAATAAATACCAATAATTTCAATTTTGAAGTTTACAATAGTTTTAAACTGTTTACGTTCCCACAGGTAATTAAATTTATGTTGAACATTAATTTTGTAACACTACATATTTATTTTGTAATGTACAAATGTCTATTCTAACAATCCTAATTTTTATTGCATAAAAAAAGGAAAATTGTATTAAAACGTATCAATAAAAGTTAATAAAAATTTTTAAAAAGAATTTATTTTCATCACTTATACAATGAACCACACAACTACATATGTACTTAAAAATACAAATACATGTTTTACGCAAAAAGCGAAATTGTGATTTGAGAATATCGGACATTTACTGTTAAAATACTCACGTTCAATCCTTTCCAATATGTTTAGAAAAATTACACAAATTAATTTATTTCTACTTTTAAAAATAAAACAATACAATTAAATGTGGTACTTAGACAAAAACTTGTTACAAAATTGGGTATACACTATTAATTTTGATACAAAAATAAGTTAATCGTTCGATGTATATCCCTTTTGCCTGCATCACATCTTGCAATCTTTAAGGCAAAGTTTCCACCAGTATTTTGTTACGAAAGCAAAATGTTGGCCTAATCTTCTCTTCATACGTAATTTAGATCTTCTCTATTTGTCACAATGAACAGATTTTCACAATTAAACCCCCAAAATTTCTATAATATTGAGATCTGAATATTGGGATGGAGTTTATTTTTGCTGCTTGCAGTGGTACATCAAATATAGCTTGACTATTTTTACCGTTTGCTTTGAGTCATGGTCTAGCTGGATCATGGAGCTGAAGTTCTACTTTATCGACACATTTTTCAAGATATACATCTATCTATACCGCCATCAATAAAGATAAATTCTTCAATTCCTCCTACTGCCATACCACCCCAGATGAGTAAGGATCTACACCCTCATATGCAAAGTTCACCTGTGGTGATTTTAGGATACATTTCTTTCCCAATTACCCCCATTTTTTTTTAACGTTCGCACTCGTACATATTGAGTTTATTCTCATCGGGGAACAGGATAATATTACAGAGTGATATTTATAATAAAATATGATTTTTACGAATTTTATTTTCTAATGAAGAAACGAATGAATATCCTCCGTGTTGGAATATGATTGTGAAATCCTGCATTATGAAAACGTAGTCTAACAATTTAAAATCCTTCCTTCGTCACTTTCAATTGCAAAAGACATCGATACTACAAATTATGAGGAGCTTAATTGCAGATTTTTCTTTACAGAACATATAATTTTACCTTCTTGCTGTAAATTTTCCTTTTTACTTAAAACATTCTTTATGCGCTCTTCTTGGAAAAACATATACAAGACTTATTTTTCGACATTTCTGTAGTACGTTTAGGACACAAACAAGGCCTTTTTCCAATCAATAAATCAATTTCTTAAACAAATTTCACATCCTTGTATTATTTGATTACCAATCGTTCGAACAAATCGAACATTCGTTCTTAGATATTTTAATCCTACAACTAATTTAAATAGTTTTCACTGTAAAAACTATATTGATAAAAAAAAAAAAAAAAAATGTTACATTTCAATTCATCAAATGCAAACTGTAAAAATGCCACAAAGCAGAAATTAAAAAGAAATACTTGGTAATTTAAATGACGAACTAGTTAAGTGTGAAATCAAATTGGTATCGTATTTAGATTAAGTTTTATATCTATTTTTTTACGAAAAAAAGAAGTTATTAAAATATTCTTTCCATATAATTAGAAAGATATGCAAGAGTATAAGTCATGATGGAAAATTAGATTGTTTTTAAATAAATTTTAGCCTGTTGTTCATGTTTAAAAAGTTGACATCCAATTTTTGTACTGTAGAGTTAGTATCATTTTTTCCCACTTAACAAAAATGAAAAAAAAAATAATCATAACAGACATTGAAACAAGAGTACAATTAAATGAATAATGTTCAATAATTTCGATTCTTAATGTTTCTGTGTAACAAAATGTGAGATTCCGTCATATAATTCTGCTAATTTTAACTATTGAAATTCCAGTAAACACATTTCCATAATTAGTTTCTGCCCGAAATTTGAAAGGAAATGCTTGGATTTCTCCTCTTTCAAACTTCTGATTACACATATGGATGCGATTAAATTAGTAATTTAATGAGCAACACTCCCAAATGCAGAAGTTGAAAAGCACAAGTCGATAATCCTAGTGGCACGCTCAATTGAATTCATTTATCAATTAAATCAGTTTTAATTTGCTTCCTAATTTCACTTCCAAGTTTCTCTAACGAATTTGCACCACCATTCTTATACAAGTTTACATCCAAGACATATTGCAGTATTTAAATAGATAGTTTATCATATTTCATTATTCGAGTTCATATTAAATATAAATTATTATGTATACAGTTAATTTTAAGAATATATATTTTTATACATTGTTGGGCATATGCCTGTTTATGCTATTTTGGATATGCATGTTTATCACCTATGTAAAGAACAAATATCACATTAAAAATGTTTAAATTAATTAAATTGTGTTTAGGGAGCATTTGCATTGCTATGTTGTTACGAGAAAGATTGAGAAAGTCTTACCAATCAGCTTGAATATTGTTGTGAGATGACTTAATTGCCATCGCGTATCCCCATTCTTTAAAAAAAACATGGCAGTTCTGGCCTACTGCGGTCCTCTTGCTCAAGTCCTGGAGAAAATTTTCATTTTTAAAACGCAGGTTCAAGGACTTGTTCTAGATGTCGCTGTCGACCAAGTGGTATAAGAAACAACAGCATTAAAAATATTTAAGTTATATTAAAATATATCAGGTGTAATACCTTAAACAATAAGAACTCTGTATAAGCAAATAATAAGTTTTCAAAATTTTACTTTCCTTTGATGTAATTATCAGTTTAGGTACAAATCTTGCCAACATTATTTATGTCTCAGAATGTATTGCAATGAAGATTTTAAAAGACAGTCATTTATTTAGCCGTGAATATTTAATTCTTAAATTCTGGATTATTTGCTAATCTGTAAAAGAAATGTTTTGTCATTCAGGCATATACTTTTTATCTCATTTCATATTCATAGCCTAGTATTAATTACCCTGTAGCATGCAGGAGGTCTAAAGTTTGAATCTGCATGTAACATCCATTGCAATCATTGTTTAAGGAAACAGAAGACTTGATGACAATTGTAACAGTGTATATAAGTGTCTCGCATGGACAGTAAGGATTCCCTTTTGACAATTTAAAGGTTTCCTCACATACGATATGCAGTTTTGGGGCATTGGTCTGTGAAAGTTCTTCTGGAACAATGTTCTATCTTCATCATAGTTTGGTTATGTGTATACAGTTAAAAAATCATTATTCAGCTTTGCTTTGCAGAATTTTAATAAGCCACTTATAAATATGAAAGGTTTTTTTTCAACTTTATCAGTGCATATAATAATGAATAAGTGACGTAAATTCATTTATTTAATTATTTCATACAAAAAGTCTTTGTAGCAATATTGCTATTAGTTAAAGTTTCAATATTTGTTATAGTATTTTGTTTTAATTATTTCCTTTATATTAGCAGTTACTTGAAAAAAATCTTTCAATTTCTTTATTTTAAGAAACTTGTTGTAAATTCAGTTAGATTGTGTGTTTATGTGATTTTATACTTGGTTAAATATGAATTTCTGAAGATTTCCACGAACTTTTTGATCGCAAATTGTTTTATATTTCAAACTTTCACCTATCTTTACTTTTCTTTTTTTCGGTTCATAAGGAAACAGTTTTTCTCTCAATTGATGCTGTATCGTTGCCATGGATACCTGTTTGGAATATTGAACAATGCGCGGGAAAAAAATTATCTACCATGAAAAGTGATGTCATCTGAAGCAAAGAACAAATAAAAATTGTGAAAAGAAAGAGATAAAGAAAACAAAAAACGAAATAAAAACTAAGAAAGAAAAGAAAAATGAATAAACTAGAATAAAAATTGGAAATCGCTTTTGATATTGGAAACAAAATTTTTGGAAAAAGATACCAAATGTCATTACGGGTCTTCAGAATTTGTTTGATGCAGAATTATTATCTTCTTCTCTTTGTTGGAGCCTTTGGCTTCAACTGATTAAGGACTGGAAAAAAAAACTTTCTTGACATTCACTATTGTTACACACTAGTTTAGTTGGAGATAGTGAGTTTTACTTTTATACTGGAAAGTCATTGTTAAGGCACGCAAGAAATAATTAAAGACCTAGAAATTTATCAAAAAGAATTTCTTTGGAAATATTGCGCGTGATTACAAAGGAAAAATAAATCCTCATACTTTTCTAGGAAGAGCGAATACAAAGTTTCCTTGCTTTAAACTTTCTATAATTTGAAACGCTAACATCAAAGATTACTGAACAAAAAAAAATAAGATTTTGTCTTAAATGGATTTTGAAATTCTTTCAAGAAAATATTGCGTTCTCAACTACTTGAATATGCTTGGAAATTTGTAAATATATGCTACAAGGAAAGAAAATTTTTATTTGAATTCTTTGCAATCATAAATTTCTTCAATCTGCAATCTTATTTACCCCTTAATCGCATTTCTACGCGTATCGACTCTTAAACTTATTTAATTCTTTTAAAACTAGCCAGTAAATTAGTGTTTTTTGAAAAGACTACTAAGATTAAAAAATGAAAAGTTAATGCATTTTTCCACTCGAATTTCAAATTACTTTGTTTAATCTAAAACAGTTCATTCTTTGAATAACCATTTAATGATGAACAATTGTGTATTGTTATTTACATCCATGTTACTACAAATGACGAAGGATTAAATTTCATTCCGTAATGCCTTTTAAAGAAATTACATATTTATCATAATTCAATACTTTAAAAATTATGGTTAAAAGCATTAAGAAATTAAACAATTTGTTTTTCTTTTTGAATAAATTCTGTACAATTTTAAATATCTTCAAAATTTAGAAGCTAAATTTCTAAATGATGTTTTAAATGAATCCCTTTTAATTCCCATTTAAAATAATTTTTTAACTTTTCGACATTAAATATTTGCATTTGGAAACATTTTCCTGCTATTTATTTTAAACGTAATGAATAACTTCATAATTTTTAAACTCAATGGACTAACAGTTTTTACTCCATTAAAACGGAAATTTGAAATACGTAATTCTTCAATACCGGAGAAAAGGAATCATATTTTATATGACTTGAACTTATATATTTATATGACTTGAATTGAATTATAAATAAAATGGAGAGTAAAATTTTCAAAATTTATATTATATAAGGAAACTGATATTCAACAACTGAAATTAAAGAATTTGAAATCTATTTTATTAGTTAATATCTAATTCATATTAATAATTGTTTATATGCCTATAATTGATTTATTATTTTGATCTTCAACCTCGTTCTTAAACTGAAGATTATTAGACAAAATGGCAAATTTTTTTCGAAAAAAAAATAGAAATATCAACTGGTAATATCAAATATGTTTTACTGTGTGATAAATTCTAAAAGGTTCTCATATATTTTAAAAATTAATTGGTATGTATCCATCCCGCATGAAACGTGTATTCAAAAAGTATTTTGGTTTCTCATTGAATTCTACTTGTTACATATTATAACTTAATTTTAGTATTTCAAATTTTACCTTTGCTATCGACATTCATGATTTAAATTCTGATTCCAGTTTTTTTCTAGTTAAATTAGCAGTATTAATCTATTTAACTTTTTAAGCTAATCAGCAATAAGTGTGATCAATATAATAGGAATTTGAATTGAGAATTTGAGTATAATATTGATCATATAAAAAGTATGATCAGTATTATTCTTCAAAGTTGTTATTTAGACTTTTTTCTCATAATATTTATGAGAAAAAAGATTTTTTTATTCTCTAATTTTACATTCGTAGATTTTTTCCTGTCATATTTTCTAATAAAGTAATTAATGTATTTATTTCAAGCAAATACAAGCATTTTAATGTATACTTTATAATATAAAAAAAAGGACTCGGTTCCTTTTCGATTTCAAGGTATATTAATCAAATATATATAACTGTATAAAGTATTTCATATGTTTAACGTTTGATCTGGTTAAAATCCTAATTTTTCATATTTTTTTACGATTTCTGTAATTTTTTTACTTCAAATACAAATTTTGTAGCGTTTTCAATGTAGAAACAAACATCATTTGTGGTTTAACATCATCATGATTTTTCTGCTAAACATAAATATTCATGATAAATGTATTGCTGAATATTGTTATTATCTTATAGTGGAATATTCAGCTCCTCATTAAACGATCCGCAACATGCATACACATTGCTAAACACTTGTAAATGTCTCAAACGGCCATATTCAAATCGAAAGGTTCCCCTAGTACTAACTAGTACCCTAAGTGCATCCAACACCAATAGGGAAAGCCGAGTCGAGAAATTTCCATCAGACTGTTTCACGTAAATCATAATTCATAGTGGCAATGGACATGGCGACAGTCAAATGACAAACCAATGCACTCCGGGCAACTCTCTCGTCAATCGATGGCAGTCCACCTTAAGTCATCAAATCTAAATTACAGCCACCAGCTTCAAAGGATGATCCAATAATGCACGAATAACTGACTTCTATGGGAGTCATCTCTGGTAGTCGTCAATGGAAGCTAACTTGTTATGTCTACCACAGGCCTTGTTGAAAGCGTTGAAAACCGGCTATCTAATTCCCTTGAAAATGTGTTTAATGTCTTAGTGTGGTCTTTAAGTGAAGGCTTCGTATTGAAGGAATGTGCATTAACCATGCCTTTGGTGCGATTTTGTCATCTGGAAGGTAAATTGGATCTAATGCATAATGTTATATGCTTAAATGTGTTTCTAGTATACTTATATCGATATGTAACTCAGCGATTACAGAATTGAAAAGTTACATTATTCTTTATTGTGGATATTATATATTTATCAAGTGCATGATAAAATAAGTTTTAATTATAAGAAACTAAAACTTTCATAAAATGAACGCTGTTTTATATAATTTCCTATTAAAATGAGTAGTAAAAATAGGTAATATTTTAGTAAAGATTTAAATATAAATTAATTTAAATCTATCTGGTTTTTTAGTGCCAATATTGCTCAATTTACCATTTCAATATATCATATGTTACTATTAGCATTACTGTATTTTAGAATATTAATTACTTTTGCCCGAAGGAATTTCTAACATGAAAATTATTACATCCTAGTAACATTACATCCTGATTGTGTAAAATCAATTTAATTTTAATTGTCTGGTATAAATAATATTGGTTTCTAATTTATATTTTAAGAGAAAATCGTTAACTAAAAAGAATAACCAGATTGCCGACGATGTAACACAACATCAGATAATTATTTCAAAGTTAACATGAAAACATTAACAAACAATATTATTAAAAATTAATAAAGTTAAATTTAAAGCGTCTCATTAAATCGTTACATTTTTGTAAGAATAAATATGTATCATAATTTAAGTAATATTTAAATGCTGTATTCAAGTTAAAGATTATTAGTAATACTCTTTCTCATTTTATTTTATATGTTTTGCTACTATTTAAATGAGTCACCGTAAGAATTAAACTCGATATCCCTTTGAATAACATTTAATAAAATAGTCACTCTATATATGTTGCAAATATACATCGTTAGAGTGTTTTGGCTCAGCAGTTGCAAAGTGCTTTCGGGTGTATTGGCCACCAGTAGAAAAATAGCCAAGACCATAATGTTAGGGCCTATATTATTAGTCAGAATGGTTGCACCTTCTTATAAGCCTTCCTTACAACCCTTTAGAAACAATATATATTTTGAATATAATACTTATTTTATTGCTTAGAAATATGAAGATTGTGATTGTATGCTATATTAATCATTGTTTTCTTAGAATTTGTTTTAAATTTGAATTTTTTTAATATAATTTTCTGTTATTATATTTTCCAAATAAAACATATCATAATGTGGTAATATTTACTAAAGGTAGAAAATGAACATTTAATTAGAAAGAATTTTTTTTTATCAATTGTGGAATGATAAATTGATAATTAGTGAATTCTTTTAAGTAATGATATGTGGTGCATGTTCTAATTTTATAGATTATTTTGAATAATAAATTAAAAAATTTATTCTATAACAAGCTGCTGAATTTGTAAATTAATATATAATAAAATGGAATAAATGTTTAATATATTAAATGTCATACATTTTTTTCGATATTTTAATGTCTCTAAAATATTATGTTGCATTTTAAAATAATTAATAAATTTTCTAAGTTTTATTATTTTATAAGTATTATTTTTTAAAGTTAATAGATTTTATTATATTGGGAATCTTATGTTCATACAGGGCGTCTTATAAATTTTTAAAATAGCTTTTATCTTCACAAAATTATAGAGAAAATATTGCAAAATATCTCCCATAAAATATTGCATTTTTACAAATTATCACTGAAAAGATATCCTTTGTACAAAAGTTATTTTATAAACGAAATACAATGTTTGTCTACTTTTACGATATTAAAAAAGTGTTTGGTGTATTTTATTTTTTCAATGGGATGTTATGTATTTTCAAATATAGAAATCTAATTGAACAAAAAGACTATAAGAAAAAATTATCTCAAATTTTGTCGTTGAAAATTGACGGAATTGTTAACTGTTCTGTGAAATGTATTATTATATTTTAAAAGAAAAATATATTTGAAATTCGTTTAATTTTACACTTTCTTTGAAAAGGTTTTTTTCACCAAATCACAAATTTTCTCTTCGAAGAAAGACATTAATTTGGTAATCACTCACTTTGAAAGTTAAAGTTTATTTGCAGCAGAAATAAAACCAGCACAAAATTTTTTAAATGCATCTTGCAGAAAAAAAAGAATGTTAGTTTCCTTCTAGACTTTTTTATTTTAAAATATCTTCTTAAAGCGCAGAGCATTAAAAGATTAGGGTGTTTGTTCAGACCTTGTCTTTCAATAAAAAGAAATTCTTCTTTTTATTCATTTCTGTTGAGAAAACAACTCACCCTACTCCAAAACCGTTTTTTTTTTTTTTTAAATAAAAACCTCTTGTTCTTCTCTGTTGAATTTTCATCGATTCGTTTTAATCGATTACGAAACCATCGTCTAAAAAACATCAAAATAAAGGCTTAGGATCGTGTAAGCAAACATTAGAGGTTTATGAACAGAACAGAAAAATAAAAGCAATATGTGTTTTAGGAAAAATTTCTTATATATTCAACATTCATTGAAGACTCTTAAATTTGACACAATTGTTAAGCAAACTCAATGATGCACCTCTAATGACGTCAAATCGCGTTGCGAAAATATTTTAATATCCTTCAGGCTACCGAGATATCAAGTATTCATCTAATATTCTCTTCTAAACCCTCTTCAAAGTAATTTACATTTACGCCACGCTAAAAAAAGTAAGCTCTGATTTTTATAAATTTTGTTGCTTGTTCTTTGGTTCTTTTAAAGGTTTAGAAGTTTAACAAATCGCTTGACAGCAAACACAATTCTATTTGATACTCATAACATTAAAAAAAATTCAATGTCCACATTAATGTACTATGAAATTGATGGTAGAATTTCTTAAAAGTGAATAAAATGTTGTATTTTTAAATAATTTTCCTAGAAAATTTTTTTAAATTCTTGATATTTTGTTTAATCTAATAATGGGTAAAAGTTGTTTGAATATTTAGTTTCATATTTTTTGAACATGCCATCAGTCTTGACAATGTGTACAAACTCTGAAGATAGCACAATCAATATTTATCTTTTAAGTGTACAAATATCTATATATATTTAACTAGTAAAATTTTTGTATAAATTAAAAATATTTATTTCGTTTACGATACATTTTAATAAGTTTTAGTACACTACCACAAAAAAGGTAGTACAATATCACAATTATGAACTAATTTTGAGATCAATTTAGCCATTTTAGCTAAATAAGTAACATTAATATTGGTTTTTATAATTTAATGATGATTTGCAATGAAGAAATTTTTCTTAATTTGAAAAATATCTTAAAATGTTTTATAACGGTATAAATCTTTTAAATTATTATTATTTAACCCTATGAAATAAATTTGATTATATCTTCATTCAAATTTATAATTACAAATTACAAGTTTTTTTCAAATGTAGTATATACATGTTGTGTATATATTTAATTTTTTTAAGATTAACTTTTAATTAAAGCTAATGTTTATTTTTCAATTGTAAATTTTCCTTTTTTAAACAATGACAGCAATTACAAATAGATATATATCATTATCATGATATATGGATATATGAAAGTAATTAAAATAGATTAAATCAGTAGCAGAATTGTATAATTACAAAATTGGAAATAGTAAAATGTATGTCAATAAACAGATATTTTTAAAATATTTAAAATTAAAAAATTTGGAATTTTGAAAATTTTAAAATTTAAAATTTAAAAATATTTTAAATAGCAATTTTGTATTTGAATTTTTTAATCTTTTTGTTGTATATTTTATTGGATTTTGCTAATAATTATTTGCTAATTTTGGATTTTTTGGATTTTGCTAATTTTGATATTAAATATGATATAATAAATGTATTTAGAAATTAACTGTCAATTTTAATTAGCTAAAGGCTGATATGATACGATACTAAAATAATAATTAATAGAATAAAATTAAAATAAATAATAAGCGAAATAATAATTAAAAGAAAAAATGTTGTAGTTGAAAATATTTTCTCATGCAAAGGAAATTTAGTTTTCAACACAAAAACTCGGGGCCTGATGGCCGAGTGGCTAGCGCTCTGGCACTTGGTACCACAGGTATCGGGTTCGAATCTCTACTGTACCGTGGATGTTTGTAGTGGTTCGGAATCCACTTTAAACCGTAGGTCCCGTGTTGTAGGGGTAGTGTTACTCGCGTCTCGTGCCCCTTGGGTAGTGCTAAATGAGTAACAGCAGTGCAGCCCTTGCTTATGGCATAAGTCTGATTAACTACAGTAAGATTAACTGTCTGTATTGTCAGCTGCATTAGAACAACAACACAAAAATTAAATGCGAATTTTATCTTATGTTCTATAACATGAAAAATAAAGTTAATTTATGAATTATAAATAATGGTACATATTTAATTTACAGATATTACTTAAATTAAGTTATTCAAAGAATGGAAAGAATATATATACAACCTGAAAAATAGAGAATTATTCGGAAGAAATTACTATTTTTCTAATTTTATTAAACTAATTTTGTTATTAAAATATTCAGACCTTTAAAGAATACGAATTTATTTATAAGTTTAATTTCTTTTAGAATATCAGTTATTATCTATTTCCACACATATACAAGGAATAATTTAAGCGACTATATGAAATATTTATAAAATTTGAATTACTATTTGAATTTTACTATTCACAATTTTATAATTGTTAAATTCTACCATTTATTTAAATTTATCTACTTTTAAAATTTATCTTATCTTCCGTATATCATGATAACGTTATATATCTCTTTCTAATTGCTATTATTGCTCTTAAAAAAGGTTACAATTCAAAAGTAAACATTAGGTTTAATTAAAATTTATTCTTCACAGAAAATTTAAATCTATACATTACTTGTATATATCATATATGAAAGAAAACTTGCAATTTGTAATCATAAAATTGAATAAAAATTTAATGAAATTTGTTTCATAAGGATAAATAAAAATAATTTTTTTAATAATTTTAATAATTTTTCTCCTATATCAGAAAGGAAATTTATTTTAGTTCTTAAAGATGGATAAATTAGGATTCGTGAGACATTGAATTATAATTTAAAAAATGTTTTTTACAAAATAAAAATATGTTAACAATATTTCTCCTCAATAAATGAAATAGATTATTAAAAATAAGAAAATATTTTCCTTTCAAAATTTGGCATTATTTTTCAATTAAAAATATTTCATTGATATGATAATATATAATTTAAATTCATCATTATAAATTTTACGAAAATTGTTTTCAAATCTGTATTAATATATTTTCTTTATATGAAATGAAGAATATGTAAGTAAATGTAAAATATTAGCCACTTCTAATATTTATTCCATCATGAATTTTTTTGAATTTCTAGTTAAATAATTAATTAAATATTTGGGTATTTATTCGTAAATTCTGCGATATCGCAATATTTATTTTTCTTAACATTTAATTTTAAACATTGATTTATAAATGGAATTAATAAATGAAATTGAAATTTCAATTTGAAACTATGAATATCTGTCGAAGCATAAAATTTAATTTAATAAGTAAACACTTGTTTTTTTTTAAAGGATTCTTCTTTAAAATATTATTTTTCATCAGGGGTATATATATATATATATATATATATATATATATATATAGATGTGTATAGAATAAAATGTTTTATTTTTTTGCATAACTTTTAGTTCATAAGTATATTAGCGTAAAATATTGTTTATGCACAAATTTTGTAAATTTTTTGACAAAACATTTATTTAAATAATAACATGCTAGTTATTATTATCATTTATGATATATTATTAAAAATATTATAAATTTATTTTATTAAATTCATTAATGATATATTATTAATGATAATTCAATTTAAAATGATGATTTTCTATCGAACGCCAATTTATTTTTAAAAGTAAACACTTGTGTTTTTAAAGGATTTTTCTTTAAAATGTTAATTTTTAAGAAATTTTCGATCAAGAATATATATACATTTTTGAATATTTATTATTAGGGGAAGTTTTTAGTTTTAATTTTTCGAGAATTTTTTAGTTGATAAAATGTATATTAACTTAAAATATTTTTTATGCACAGATTTTGTAAATATTTTGATGAAACATTTATTTAAATAATAATATATTCATCATTAATATAAGCATAATAATATAAACCTTTATTATAATAATCACATAAATTTTTATAATAATATAAACATTTATTTAAAAAAAGACATATTATGCAATGACAATTAAAAAATTTACTATATGAAATATCTATTGAAATATAAATAGGAAATTAATTATAAATCTAACCAATATTAATTTTTTAACGTTGTCTAAGCAGAGTCAAATTAAAAAGAAAAGAAATTATATATATTTATTGAGTTTTCCTTTAAAGTATAACAACCAAGTCTTAAATTGCATAAACAAACTAAAGTTATTAATGCGATTAATTATTTCTATATTCGTTTTATTATAGGATTATTTTGATAGTTAAATAAAAATAAACTTTTTTATTAACCAATTTTCTTTTTATCTTTTAGAAAATAAAGAAGTATCAAAAATAAAAAAATTATAAAAAAGGGAAATACATTTTAAAATACATTTAAGTTTGGTTAGTTTCTATAACTAAAATTTATAGAAATGAAAAGAAATTTAATGATATAGTATATAGGAAAAGAACACATTTTCAAATCAAAACAAACAAAAGAACAATTTTCAAAATCAATTTTCAGATGTCTATAACAGATAGGTCTTTTAATATATTTGTGTGAAAAGTATGATATTCCATACTTCTTTTTAATTTTTGGAATTTGCTCGCTTTGGTCTTGTTGCACATGCGCGATGTCTGAGCTTAACTTTTGGAGTTCTACTTTTGCGATGGGAGATGTCAAATCGATGGTGTTGGTGAGAAACATTTGGCGATTACTCGCCTTCGCATTTCGAAAGGTTTATTTGGTAATCTGTTTTAATTACTTTTTGCCCTACTCTATTGACCATATTCACGAATTATAATAAATCCCAGACTGAAACTATTCTTAGATTTATATCAGAATATTTTGTAAACTTAATGATTCAAAAGAACCCCAAAGAAGTTTAATTTGCTTCATATTTATTTGTAATTCTTAGAGCTTGTGCTTACACTTTTGATCTCAACACATTCCAGTCATAATTGACCATATCATGTTAGATCTCAGCATATTACAATTTGATTCTTAATTTCAAATTATTCATTAACTAAAAATGATAGATATACAATAATAATAATTCCCTTCCTGATGATACGGGAAAAATACCAGCTTAGAAATCTGTATTCGCTTCTAATATTTTATTCTTTTCTGCATTCACAAGAAGGTTTCGTGGCTTTAGGAGCTAAAATTTTTATACGAAAGTCGTATATGTATGCCAAGAAGTACTTGGAATATGAACTTTCTAAAAAGGAATGAATTCTTAATTTTTTTCAAAATTATATTTTAGCCTACCCTTATTACTGAATAAAGAGTTTTTGCGTACCGTATTTCGGACGTTCGTTAGCTTTTTCTCCCTAGCCCGCCTGCTCATAGGAAACATTATTACAGATAAGCATGCGCAATTTCCTATGAGCATGCGCGCTGGAGAGAAAAAGTTAACGGACGTCCGAAATACGGTATGCAAAAACTCTCTAATATCCCAGAAATTACCGAATGTACCATTTACAATTTTTAAGAATTTTCTAGACTTTTCAACTTCACAAAATATATTTTAAACTAATACATACATTAATGATTATCTATACTTTCACAAATTTTTTATATAAATAAAATGTGATGAAATATATTTTTAAAACTAAAATTATTAAAAAAAATAGTTAACTATAAATAAAAGTATTATTATCTTAAATATAATAACTGTTTTAAGCATATAGACGAAAAACAAATTAAATCTTATGTATATAGAAATTAAATATTAGTTATAAATTTTTATTAATAATTATAATTAAATATTATTGCTATATATAAATTAAACATTTTACATTATCTATTTGCTACGAATTATTATTATTATTATTTTTTTTTTTTTTTTTGCCTAGGCATACATAGAATTGCTTTGCTGTATATTGAATTTTATATCAATTTTATTCGTATTTGCTCATTATTTCTGCATATTTTATTAAAAAAATGTTTTGAATTTAATACAATAAATATTTTTAGATATATTTGGTATAATAATGTTTTAGTATCAAAACTATTGTCGTGTTGACATGTATTTAAATTTATTATATTGTTGTTGTTTCTTTTCTTATATTTTAATGTGCAATTTTGTGCTATGACCTTTTTTTGTTTAATAGGCAATTGTAAATACTTTTTATCTATCTCATATAGGTGGACTTGAATTTATACATTTTGTGATATGTGTGTTTTAATCTCGGTGAAACCTTTTTTCAATGCATTCAAGTTTTGAAAAATTTTATATTCGGTACTACCCTATGAGCACATCTGACTTGGAATTTGTTTTTCACCAGAAATGAAAAATAGAGTTGTCTCTTTTTGAAGAAGGGACAATTTATTGCCTAGGCATACATAGAATTTCTTTGATTGGCAGCGTCCAGTTGGAGGGACGCCTCGCTGTTACTAGATAAATTTATTTAACAGTGTGTGCAGTTGGTCCGAGATTATGTTGCACAGTGAGAGGTTGGTAGCAAAAAGGCCTTATGTCTTACCATGTTTTCCGCCTAGAAGGGGACAGTATACCATTTTTATGGTGATAAATATTTCCTGAAAAGTAAATGGGAGGAAATATTTATGTGACGTTGGTGTTTTATCCAAATATTCTCCAGATGTCCTCTTATGCATACGAAAACAACTCTTGACCTTCGAAAAAGCTCTTCGTCCTACCAGGACTGTATTAAATGGTACAATAACCTCAGCCAGCAGATGTGCCAAAAGCCTTCTGAGCGGATTCCAAGGATTGAATCCTACCAATAATTGCAATGAATGCAGGATTTCCTAGAGGATAAATAGAAATGGAAATGAGAAGAAAGACAGAGAATATCATTTGAAGAAAATCGAAATGGAAAATATATATAAGACCAAATTGAATGGTCAGAGGATCATTAATCTCAGTGAGGAGATGATTTGTCCTCAAGGAAAAAGGAGCCCTGTTTTGTTTATAAGAAGTTGACGAAGAAGCGATTAATCATCATGGAAATAAAGATCATAGCATACATGATGATGATCAAAGCGATCACTTGGTCGATCAGTTGAGCTGTTGAAGTTGTGAAGACCTCTGCACCCTGTCGACACCTGGTCTGTTAAAGTGAAGTTGTACTTATCCAAAAATAATCACCATCATATTTATGGACGTGATTATATTTAAAGAAAAGAGACAGTACCAAAATAATGATATGGACAACAGAAAAAACACAGAAAAAAACAGTATATCTGCACTTTGGGATCAATGCGGAAGTTCCAGCATGCTCTTGTACCTTCCAAAGTGAATTTTGCGAAAGATTTCCCACCTCAATCATGTGTCCATTCAATTTCACCCACATCATTCCCAAACTGTGTAGGTGCAACTCAACTCTAGACACAGTGATGTAGTGTGGTATAGTAATAGTAGTAGCACACAGTGAAGAATTTCCATTTTTTATATAGTGATATATCACCCTGTTGATGTAGGGGCCCCATACTTTTAATTAACTTTAGAGTATGTGTTTCTGTTATCATTCGGGATGAAGCATGATTTTCTAATGTCCTAATTTAAATTGACCAGTTATGTGCAACTATAATTGGCTAAACTAAATTTAAAGAGTTTCTGCTATGTAATGTTTTGTATTTAATGAATTGTCTATCCAAGTATAATCAATGCTTCTGATAATTAATTATATGGCAGAATAGAGTTGCATGATATTATTTATTCGAGTTGCTCTAAAATATACACTAAATATTATCTAACTGCTGCAAATTAATCTTTATCAATCATCTTATCCTTTTTTTTATTATTTAAAATTTAAATATTTGTTGGTTCCATATTTGATATGTATGTGTTCTTTTTAAAAAATGTTAAGGTTATTCGATACAGGTAGGATTTTAAGATTTTAAATATGACGGATGATGTTTACTTCAATTTTGCTATTGCTAATTATTATGTTAGTGCTGTACGTAATATATAGATTTCATTTTACTATTTTTCATACTTTGATTTGGTATGGATTATTGCGGTTTAAATATTTCAGAAGCAATGTTGAAGAAAGATTACTGTTGACAATTAATTAACACCACTCTATAAATAAAATTCAATCTCTTCTGTCCATAATTTTTTTGCTTTCATTAGACATTTTTCAACAAGTAATGAAGTAAAAATCCAATTGAAAAAAATTAAATAATCTTCAAATAAAAGGGAAACTTTTTATCAAAAACAGTCTTCGACTGCTCCATTTTGCAACATTGTCTTAAAAAAAGGACATTTATGTTGAATTTATATTATTGGAATAAAATAATAATAAATGATAATTCCGTTAGATGTGCCACTCACACATGATGGGATCATTAATAATGTTTTCGCAAATTGTTTTAGGAACACGAATGAAATTGCGTGATCTGCATTCACCCATTCAGCCACCCATTCATTTATTCTCCGTACAGATGTGTTTGACCACAGTCACAAATATATTTCACTCTTATAAGCATGGTAAAGAATGCTTTTCCATCAATGAATGGGGTATTCATTAGTTTTATGGAAATGTCAAAAAATAAAATTGAGTTCCATATGTATATGAAACACAAAAAAATTAATGTTCTTTTAGAGCTCAGCATATCTACTTGAATAAAACAAATAATGAACATAAAAAAACATTTTTTATGATAATAATTGTTAAATAAAAGAATGTAGTTAAATATGTTACATTTTTGCAAAATATTTTATATATTTTTTTTTAATTCCCTGGTATTTGTGCCTTTACTAATTGGTTTACAAATTCAGTAACCGAACATTTTATAATGAGATCATTTACATTATGACTGTTCTAGAAATTAAATGTTTCTTGCTTCGGTTATACTAGTTCAGATACTAGTGTTATAGTTGAATATAGCGAGGAAGATATATTTTCTGAATGATTTGTTTTAAAAAATTTAATTGCAATTACTATTTTAACCATGGGTCATGCATATTAAATAGTTTTTTTAATTGACTTTGAACAAATTATTTAAGGTTTTACTGTGCAATTTAATAATTTATTTTGTTCTAATATTTACTGTTAAATCCTACATTAGTTTGTCGAATGTATTAAGTGTTTTCTTATTTTTTACGTATTTTTATCATGACTTTTAATGAATATTTTCAAGAGCCACGAATTTTACTCATTTTATTGATTAACTTTTGTTTTGTTTTTTACTAAATTGTTTGGAGCAGCCAAATTGGCCCTTGTGTCGTAAAGCTACAACCAACCAGCCAATTGCTTATTGGAACTTAACATCAAAACATCAGCTAAACACTTTAGTGTGATAACCAGAGTGTAATATTTTGAAATATTAACTATTAAAGCAAATTTAAACAATCTTTGAATAATATCAGACTCAAATATAATAATACTAGATTGAATAATATTTCCAAATAATGTGGATAATATAAAATTTCATTATGATGCATTGCATTAAATACATAAAATGAGCAAGGATTTTTTTTTTAATTTCCATTTGAGACTTTTACTGACATAACGGGTATTAACAATTGAATAAAGACAATTATATCCCTTAATACTACTATCTGATAAATGTTTATAATATTATAAATGTTTATAATATTAAAGTTTATAATATTTAACGTAGTTTATTTTGGTGAATTACCACTTTTCTGCTTGTTAAACATTGCAAACCATTTAATATGATCACCGTAGTTAATAAGTTAAAGTACTGTTGATAACATATACAGCAAACAGAACGATTATAATGATTGTTTATATATTTTTTTTGTCTTACCTTTTCTTTTCTTCATACAACTAAGCATTTGAAATCATTTATTATGTTAGCAAATTTCATGTTATTCAGACACATGAGAAAAGCAAATAACATACTGTATATGAGATTGACAAAAATGCGTTCTTCATTTTAAAAAGGATACTAAAAATATTAGTTTTTCATCAGAGGAAAAACTAGGAAAGTGTATTTGCCAAAATTATTGTTAAAATATATTTTCTACAATTTTTACTGGATCTGGTTGAAATCGCTTTGTTAAATTATTAAAATTTTCATCCGCTACAACCTCAATGCAGCTTTTGTACACTTCCAGGCCATAAATAAATAAATACAAAATAAAGAGTCGTTCAATTTAGAGTTCCTCATAGAAATAAATGCAAATGAAAAATAGATTAAACACATATTACTGTGCCCAAAAAGTAAGAACAATTTTCAATTTAAAATTCCCGGGTATTATAGAATTTTATTTATTTATTTATTTTTTTTTTGGTTGCTAGCACTGTCCTTGACATCTGTGTGAACTTTGACGTCAAAATATTCATTAGTGTTTGTTACGCTTGGCTTTGTGAGACACTAAAACTGATTCCGGCGTTTTTTAAAATGTCTGAATTATTAATAACAATGGTTTCTGTCTAATGTTTATTACAAATAAATATTTTAATGATAGCCCAATAATTCGTGAATTAGTTTATTGTAGACTTTAAAAGGTTTTTATGTTTCAAATGGCTGTCTTGAAATTATAACTACGCGGCGACAAAATATTTGACTGTAAAAGTTTTTTGAGACAGACATTGCAAAATATTATTTCAAAGAAATTCCTTTAGTATCATTATAAATTAATTATTCATATATATATATATATGTATGTATGTATAGGTATATATGTGTATATAAATTAATATACAATATAATATATTATATATACATAATATTATATTACATTATATTTAGAATTATTTGACCTACAATAAAGTTTTAGTTGTACTGAGCTTTGGTGAGAAGTCTATTAAGAAAAAAAAATAGGAAATAACTCGGAACTTTATGGGATACATAAAAATGAAATCTTCTATTATTTACACAGTTTAAAAGTAACATAAAATGATTAGCGTATGCAATTACCATTAAATTATATGATTAATTTAATATTAAAAACCGTTAGAAATGAATGTATACAATATATAAATGGCGTAGTTTTAAAATAAAACACATGTACAAAGTAGACAATGCAAATTGTTTTAAATTATTCAAAATGAATTAGACAATATAGTATTTATATAAGTCTTATTTAAATGAAATTGATAAATATTAAGTCCAACTTTAGTCATGTTTAAGAATAGCAGCGGTGAAGGTCATTTAGAGTTAGTAATTAATTTCAACTGGCATTTAAAATGAAATTTTATCATAATTAGGAGGCTTCCAAATTAGTGGAAAATATTTTTATTTTTTATTTTTGCACGTTTCATTGAAATATTACATATTGCAAATTTTCTTGTATCAGTAAACAATTACTAAATTAGTAGATTTTAACTTACAATTAAAATTTTTCATGATATATATCAAATAAAATGGTTATGCAGAATTATTTTCTGAAATTGTTAGAACAATACTGGTAAATACTGAAATCTCAAGATTATTCAATTCCTTCTATTAGCTCGCACTCTCCCTATATATATATCTTGTTCAAATTTCCAATCGTTAATAAAATACTTTTTATTCATCCACTCAAGTTCAAATACATTTTTTTAGCTTTTAGTGGATGACATTGGATGCTAATGTAGTTTTTTTCAAATATTAATTCAGTAATTAAATTTAATTAATTAATTTTAGTTTTTTTTAGATTAAAGTTGCATATATCTACCAATAGATGTCGCCAGATAAACTTAAAAAATGAAAGAAAATTATTTATAAAGGACTTTCGGCAATAAAATGAAAAAAAAGTAGGAATTGACTTAAAATTTTTTATTATTTTTATTTTACTTGTTTTATTTATTACATACATTACATAATCAAATATATTTAGAAGAATTTATTTTAAATTTACAGAACTTTTATAGACGTTCAAATATGTAGTAAAACCAGTAAACTTTAATGTTTTTGTTTTTTATCTAGAGTGTTGAACATTCATTGAAAGGGTACATATATTGGAAAATATTTTAAATGCGAGCTTTTATAATAATTTTGTAGAATAGGCTTCAGTAAGCAAGATAGATATGCTTGTCTTTCTGCAATTAATATTTTCTGTATAATATTATATATTTAATATTTCTTGTTTTATAAAAATATATAACTTCTAACTAAAATAACACAATTTGTTATTAACCTGACAATTTATTATTAACACTGTTACTGGACTTCATTTGTTTTCTGTGCCTATGTCTCAATCGGAGGACAAACTGTGGAGGATAGTTGAAAGCATATGGGTTTAAATTCCACAGGATACTATAGGCACTTTAATTGAATCTGTACACCATTGGTTTGCTGCTTGCATCGCCACGAGTAGTGACCTTACTAAAGTAACCTTTTTTGTAAAATAAATCACTTATTTACACATTTAGTATTTTTTAATTTTATCAATTTCCATTACATTCTACCCTTTCTTTCATGGAGTTGTATTTTCTGTGTCAGACAGTGAATATTTAAGTACAAACAAAGTAAACATTTTAGTAGATAAATCTTGAATATTATGTATTTAGGTTAGTTGACAATTTTTTGAGACATGATAATTTTAAATCTTTAAAATATTCATTTATTTATGAACAAAATTTACTCTTACCTTCCTCGGGTTTTGCATATATATATATTGTATATGGTGAGGTCTCCCATGTGGGCATCTATCTGCTCGCTAGGGAAGGCTGCAAACTTCCCAAAGCTTCTTCCAATCTGTTAGCTTCACAAATATATAAGAATAGCCAGAGTGAATACCGCTTGGAGGTCACCACCAATTCATGCATGGTACGCCGCTAAATATTCTGGTATGTCCTTGCAGTGCTCCTGTCCTAGATCTGAACAAGCGGCTTTAGCTAGACTAAGGACTGGCCACACTAAGAGTTTGACCTTCAATGGAGACGAGAAGACATATACCCTGTGTCATTGTTCGGCCATCGCGTCTCCCTCTCGTCTCGTCGATTGTATTGGTGCCTCTGCGAGGCAACTGTTGAATGAGGGGAGGCCCATTTACGATCTATTGATGCAGCATGATCTACTGGACTTGGTTTAGGATTCTAAATCAAGGGGATAAGCAACAACAACAACATATGGTGAGGTTTATGCTAAATCTACAGATTTCAAAGAGGAAGATTACAGATTAATTTAGGAAATTACTTATAAATTAAGAAACTAAAAAAAAAATTATATTTAGGTACCCCAAAATATTAACGAAGTCTCACTGATTTTGCATCACTTTGCAACAACTTGGAATTAAATAGAAATATAATTATTCAAGAATATTACGATAAATATGTTTCCATTTCAAGTTTCTGATCGTTGAAAATGCTAATAAAAAATATCAGAAATACATTTAAAGATGTATTTTAACTGTAATAATTTAATTAGAACAACCTGAAGATGTTAGATGCATAATTAAAAAAAGGAAAGCACGCTAAACTAAAGCCCCCGGGATAAATTATTTTGTATCATTAAATACATGACAGCATTAATTAAGATTTTTAAGTAAATACTGTTATGTTTTTTTTTAATAATGTACAGTAAGAAATTCTTTTTATAAGCTGCGATTACATTTCTGATTAAATTAAGTGTTTATTGATAAAAACTCTTATTAAAAATACAATGCAGTTTAATACTATGAATTAGGCATTAAAATGCATATCATTTCACCTATCATACCTATCCATTTTAAATATGCCAATTTTTTTATTCAGTTAAAAAATAAGCACTACTAAAAGTGTAACAAAAAATAACATTTTCAAATCCATTCATAAAACCAAAAAATGAGAAAAAAAAAAAAAAAAAAACCTGTTTAGATTCTTCATACTTATAAAGGTTCAAACCATTAACCAACATTTTTGGTGTACTCCATATGATGAAAAGCAAACAAATACACCACATCAAAATATAAGATTTATTCCAATGCCCACTTTTGTATAAAAGAACGAATTTTAATAGATTTAGTTCCATTCAATGTTGTTGTTGAATAGTGATTGATTATGGCAGGGTAGCAGCGTCTAATAGTCTTGTGAACGCCATGAAGGAAACGTGATGGATATGTTTTAAACTATTCCACTACCCTGTCAGCATTGTGTAACATTAGGCACTGACCTCGTTAAAACTTTTCCCAGCTATTTCCCCCTTTTCAAACCTCTATCGCTTAATATTCGCCTTAATCTGCAACTAGCCTCACGCTGTTACACTAAATGGCAGCGCTCTAACATGGATCCTATCAGTTTTCAGTTGTATTTGGCACGAAATAACCTATTTATACCTTTCTATTAATTTATAGACGCTTGTTAGATTACAAGCGGATCCATTTATAATGTAAATAATTAATTATTTGAGGATTTATTCAACGATTTATTTGTCAAAGGTGGAATATGAATTCATTTTATTTTTATAAATCCTTATAGATAGAGTTAAAATGTTTTAATCGTTATGTTTTAATCTAATTCGTATATGCATGCTATAACATTTCGTCTTTTAATAAGAATTTCCAGCTTAGGTCTGCATTAATAGTTCATTTGCATATGAGGGCCTGAATGGCAGAGTGTCTACCGCTCGGTGACACAGATTTCGGATTCGAGCCACGGCAGTGCCATGGATGTTTGTAATGGTTCGGAATCCCTTTTAAGCCGTAGGTTTCGGTCTAAAATGGTCGAAGAGCGTTGTCTTGAGGTTTAGTCAGTCTTCGGACCTCGTGGTTCCTAGTTAAAGTGAAGCTGAATATTACCCTTAGCCATGGACCTGACGCCTGCGACGGGGTCTATTGGACCTGATGTTGGCTTTCCTGCACCAGGGGAATTAGTAACAATAACTTGCACATGATACTATTATACTATGGTTTGATTTGTCACTTTACGGTCATCTTGGGCAACCTATGGCTAAACAGACCGGGACCTACAGCTTAAAGTGGATTCCGAGCCATTAACAAACATACATGCCACCTCCAGGATTCGAACCTGAAGCCTACGGTACCAATGGCCAGAGCGTTGGTCATTAGGCTCCAATATAATATATGATAATTTAAATAATTAAGTTGGATATAGTTAAACTGGCATTACACATAATAACTTTAGCTCGATTTAAGAACTGAAGCACAGCAAAATTTGGAGGAAATAGTGTTAATAAAGCAATTACCCAGCTAGGTAGACTCTACTCAAAAATTATTTTAAAAAAATGATGGATAAAATGGAATGCGTCATATTATAATGTTTAAAACGTATATTGACAAATAAATGAATTACGAAGACAAATCGACTGAAATTTTAAATATTAAAGAATTTTTATGTTCTATATATACCAACTTTTTATAGTCACAGAATTGCATATTATTCATGTTCCATCATCATAATATGCATCCGCGTTTAATAATCTCGTCTAGCTTGATTTGAGTTTTAACTTAATCCACCTTAAAAGCGATTAACAACGGTTATAATGATCCTAATATCTGGGGTGTACATATTCGACTGTTTAAAACGTTTTGCATATAACGCAATTACTATTTTACAAAAAAGTGGATATATTGAATAAATTATGAAAATATTTAATTCAGATTTTTAATTCATTTATATAATCATTGTAAATCTTAAATATCAAGAAACGCCATATTTCTTATTATCGGGATATTTTAGAACTTTTATTATGGCATCTTCCTTTTTATGAATGTATTAGTTTTTCTATCCTTTCAATTTCATGACGCTGTGGTTTTTAGATTCTTATATTTATACTAACTATATAAATAATTCCGAGTTATAAGCTAACTTATAAATGCTATGCAATCCATATGATGGGGGCTCGTTAGAACTGTAGGATATCAATGTTTAGAAAGTAGTAATCATGAATTTTTAAGTAGACGGCTTTAGTAAACATAAAACACATAAAAGTAATTTAATTTAATTGTGGAGTGTGCATTTTATTTACAAATATTTCTTAAAGTATAGCGTTTTGCTTTTAACACACATGAAATAAATAAGTAAATATAAGGTAAAAATATTCAGCATAAATACTTTCCCTCAAATATACTGGAATCATTCAAATCCAGTTGACATCTTAACATAAACATACCTAATAGATAACATACCTAAGTTTTCAGTTTATGAATACGTCTTAGATTGTATAAGTTTATTATAAGTTCTTTTAAACATTCTTCAAATTACTCGTCTGATAAGTATTAATGTATTAAAAAAAGTGAATACAATAAGTTATTCTAAGTAACATGACTAACATGACTTATTTTCCTTAACAGGTTAAGTTGTGTGACAGCAGAATATTACTTAAGAAATATATGAGCTATATATGAAAATTTTACTAAAAAAAAATGAATATAGATTTTCTTTTTTACCGTGCAATTATTTGGACTGATTCCAGCTTTTTATCAACTTAGAATTTAATTCAAGCTTTGTATACTTTGTATTGTAATGATTTTAACAAATTGTATTGCTAAAATTACAAAAAAAAAAAAAAAAAAAAAAAAAAAAAAAATTACAAAAAATGTGTTATTTAGTTTAAGCATATTTAATTACTTCTTGCATTCTTTGTGTCATTTTTTGATTAGACATTTGTTTTGAGAATATTTAGAAAATAGTTAATTGACAATTAGCTCGCAGTAAATTATGTATATATATACACTTGCCATAAAAGGTCTGCGTACAAGCACATAGCAAATATTCAAGAACGAAAAAAATTATATTTTGAAAATGATAATAATTTCATATTGTATTTACTTTATTCCTTACACAATTCATTAACTTTTCATAATAATTTATGAAATATAACACACGTTGTGTTTAAGAAATAACAATTGAAATAAAAAATAACACAAATTGCTACCAGTAAAAGTTTGCGTACAAAAATAAATATAATGAAATGTGCAAATCAAACTTCAATTAACTTTAACCACTTGCTCAGTTTTATTAGATAGTGGTTAAAATATTATGTTTTCAAGATTTGTGGCAAGTAAATCACAATGGATTTAAAAGGAAAGGAGATTACTCCTGAAGAAAGAAAGATCATCATAAAACTTAGGAATGAAGGCAAAACTCTTCGGGAAATTGGCAAGATTGTTGGAAGAACTCATTCCTCTATCCAAAGAGTGATCAATAATTACACTTCATCGAAATCTATAATCTCAAACCCACGTTCTGGACGTCCATCTAAGCTGACTGCCCGTGGAAAGATATATGTCTTCAAGTCCGTACGTTTAAATCCACGTATAAGTGCCTTTAAGATTGTAAATGACGTTAGAGAGAGATTTAAAAAAACACTCCATGAAGACACCATAAGAAAAATTTTGAAAAGGCTGGGTATCATGGCCGTGTTGCTCGCAGGAAGCCACACATATCAGCTGTGAATAGGCAAAAGCGTTCACATTTTGCAAATGAGTATGTAAATAAGTCTCCACAATTTTAGGAAAAAGTACTATTCTCTGATGAGAGCAAGTTTCGCATATTTGGCATAAAAGGACGTAAGCTGGTGTGGAGAAAACAAGGTACGGCTTTTGAGAAGCAGAATCTTGTGCCTACAGTTAAGCATGGTGGAGGTGGTATAATGCTCTGGGGGTGCATGGCTGCCAACGGCGTAGGTCGTCTAACCTTTATAGAGTCGACATTAAACCATATGGGATATATCAACATTTTAAAAGAAAATTTGAAACAGAGCGCACAGGACTTGAACTTAGGAAATGACTTTTGGTTTCAACAGGACAATGATCCGAAGCACACTGCCCATAATGTTAAGCTCTGGCTTCTGTTCAATATCAAAAATCAATTGCATTCTCATCCACAATCGCCGAACTTAAACCCCATTGAGCATTTATGGGACTTATTGGAGCGAAAAATTCGACAGCACAAGATTACCTCAAAAGAAATGTTAAAGAGAGTGATAATCACAGAATGGAATAACATTTCTTCTGAGGAGACCTCCAAACTCGTCCATTCTATGCCCAAACGATTAACAGAGGTTCTCAGACGTAAGGGTTATCCAACCACCTATTAAAGTTTAGTTGAAAACCAATGAAATGTATTTTTTAATGCTTTTTTTTCATCTGTACGCAGACTTTTTCTGGCAGCTATTTCTAATATTCCTTATTTTAATTGTTATTTTTCAAACACAAATTGTGTTGTATTTCTTTAATTGTTATTAAATGCTAATGAATTAACTTTGGAATCATTATTAAAAGATGATTTATTTTCAATTTTGAATATGTGCTATGTGCTTGTACGCAGACTTTTTCTGGCAAGTGTGTATATGTATGTATGTTTGCAAGATAAAGGAAAGAAGTGTTGAAACTGGAAATATTTCTATTTAAATGCTTTTTTTGAATTTTTAAAATCATTACATTTTAATGAAAGAGTAAAACTGCATTTATAAGATACGAGTATCGTGCAATTGTATTGTACGGCTAAAACATGTATAAAGAAAATATATATAATTAGTCAATTTTCTCGACAAAATATCTAAAACATTAAATAAACACACATAAAGAATATATAAAAAATGCAATAATTTATTCAAAATAGAAAACAGTTCTATTAGAATTTTAGCATGCTATTCAGTAAAACATATTAAATTATATTGCAATAAGGAAAATAGATGGATTGTCATCAATAATCATCTACAAGTAGCATAAATATGTACGCAATAACTTTGCAAAAATGCATGAAAGGAAAATACGTTTCGCTATTCTAGAGATATAAAGAATCTGAAATAGCAATTTTCGACAATGGATTTGAAATATATACCAATAGCCAATGGATAAAATTTGAGAACTTGAGACATTTTTGGTTCATAGTTTTTCGAAAAATTTCAAAATACAATTCAGGTATTCTTAAGTTTCAATCAAGAAGTATGTCGTGCGAGCGCTACATCAATTGTGAAAAGTTCTCATGGAGATTGCATTTGAGCAAAGCAGTCAGATATTTCCTTGCCGCCCACCACATTCCAGGAAAGAAGTCCTGCTTTTATAAATCTCAAAGTCACAAATCAAATCAATTCATTTCATAAGTTTTGCTCCACATCAAGACCAGTTCTTTTTTTGGACAAAAATTTGCAAAGCTTTATTTTACTTTAGCTTTCAAAGCGAAAGTGAGATATAAAGATGCTTGATATAAAGAGGACCTGGAACTTATAATCTATTATTCCGCGAAGAAAAGATTAATATAACAGTACTTCCTTTGTGAATGTAGTGACTCTTAGGGTGAATTCCATGTCTTTGCACTTGGAACTGCTTCTGCTGAAGTCACTTGCATGAGTCTTTATTCTGATGTAAAATGTAATAACTACCGCTTTTACGGAGAGAATGCTAGAGGGCATCGGTCTAGTATAATGAGAGACTTTTTTTCATGTATTGACCAGATTGATTTCAGAACCTGAATCCCATCGAATATGGTTGGCATACTCTAGAAGGATGTATTGCTGTCTTCCATGGCTTGCCATGCTCAAACCATTTTTCACGAAAATTATTTTTTTAGTGCATCTTAGGGTAAATTCCATGTCTGTGCTCGTGGAACTGTCCTGTTGAGGTCACATACATGAGTCTTTATTACGATACAATAAGTAGTGCGATTCAATAATAATTCCGATGCAATAAGTATTTATAGAGGCAATGCTAGACCGAATCGGTCCAATATAATGAGATATTATTTTTAGGCAGAAAACAATTTAGCGCATGGTTTGACCAACTTGATCTCAGGACCTGAACTCCATCGAATATGGTTGGCATACTCTAGAAGGAGATGTATTGCTGTCTTCTAAGGTTTGCCATGCTCAAAACCCTTTTCAAGAAAATCATTTTTTGATTCTTACTCTATAATTAATTGCATAAGACACTGATGTATGTACTTATATTTATAATTTATTATTATTATTCATTATGAAAATTGTTGCATAAGATGATCTTATTTAATATTTCTGTCACATTTACAATATCATTATTAATTTTATTTTTTATTTTCTTCATATATTAATTTTCAAAATATTATGATTTTTTTATATTTTATTTTGAATTCTATACTTTGTCTTATAAAAGAAAAAAAGTTAAAGATTGTGAAAAGGAATATGTAAACTTGGAACATACACGTTGTACAGAACCATAATGAATGTATTATTTAAAAATATGAAGTATCAATATTACTTATTGGTTTTTATTATTTTATTATTTCAATAAAATGCTTTAAAAAATAATTAATATATTTTGTTATAAAACTGCAATAATTTTTTAAATATTAGAAATGTGTCTTAAAGAATCGCATAAATCTGTTGTAGTGCTGAGGATGCATGAAATTTTATAAATAACTGGTTTTGTTTAAGACATTTGTTATTTAACAGGAAGAAACAATCTGTAAATTTATGGTTCTCTGACTTTTAAGAAAAAAATGAAACACTCGTAATATAATATTTATGACAACATAATAACAATGCATATGTTTTCAATGAATTAATCGGTTGGTTTATCATTCAAAAAATATTGGAATATTAATAGATAGCTACTTCTGTTAGATATAAATATGTATATTTTTTGAAATTTAAAAAGAAATACTATATTTTAGACTTACATCTAATCCTCTAAAGTAATCTTCTGTTATTTTAACTTTAATAACAGTATTATTTAAAGGGTTACAATAACATTAATAACAATATTATTATACATTGATGTTCACAATTTAAAACATTTTCTTTTTTGGTCGATAATCATCAGAACATCAGAAAGGATTTTATTAAATTAGGTTTGAACAAAAAGTTCATGTAATGCAAAATAACAATTATACCTATAATAATAATAATGATTATGATTATTTTAGCACGACAATTTGTAACGCATTTCTAGCTGGAAAAAAAACCAGAGCTTGTAATATCAAAAATAATAGGTTAATAAAGGCCATGATCCTCTCTTACAGATATACATCTATCACAAAGTGAATTCACAATTAAAATGACAGTTTATTAATCAAATGGTAAATTCAGTCCTACAAAGCATGTTGCTCTATTTTTAGATCATGGATGGTACTAGTATAGTTGGTTGGTGGGTAGGGATGCATGGCACAAAGATCAGTTTTGGCCAAGTTGTGACAAATAATTTATTAAAAGCATTAAGGTAACATTATTGTAAAATCAATTAAATTTTCGAATCCTTCCAAACATTCTTAATAGTGGCAAATGAAATACGTAAGATACGTGTCACATAAGTATAAATTTCCAACCTCGTTAACTACTTAAAAGAGAATTAATCTAAAACAAGAGTTTAATTTATTACAGTAAATTTAATGAAAAGACTAGTTCCATTAAAATGACAAAGTATTTCTCACGAAAAAGAGTTAAATATTGTGATCACAAATACTAGCTGCAACTAAATTTGAAATAAAAAAAACCTATTATTCAGAAATCATCTCCATCTCATTATATTCAACTATAGTACATCACTATTACAAAAAGAACTTTCGTCTGACATAGATTCAGATTTTAATACCTCGGTTGGAACATAATAGTTAAATCTTTTTCTATTTAGTAATGTCTCCTTTGAATTTTAATTCATGTTGTTTTTATTTTTTTCGCCCTATTAAATAATCTGTTGGATTTTGTTTATTTTTAACTAACGTTTGTGGTTAAACGGACATATTTATTTGGTTTGGCATTTTCAGTTGAGTGAGTTTACTAACACTAGTAGAGATAACGTAACTAGAAGTGGATGGAGCAGATATCAAATTTACAGAAATAGCAATGTCTGTATAGTTAATTTTTTGATAGGTAGGGGGTTTCCCCCATTTAAGTAGTGGGCAAATTACTCCTATTATATTGCCATAGGTCATTATGGAAATTGAACATACAAGTCGAGATTTGAAATGAGGCTCTCAAATGGCATTCTCTTTTGTTTCGTGTTTTCGGAATAAGTAGTACCTTGTTGAGATGCTAGTTTTCGTGTTTGAGGATGATGTAAATTCTGAGTTATTTTTATTTCATGTGTTTCCGTTTCCAACTGCTAATGAGAGCAGCTTTTAGAGTTGGATGAGTGTGGTTGCTGGCAATTAGCATAGTTTAATTCATTTTTGCATTCTGTATTGGTGTGGCTAGGAGCAGCACAATTGAAATATGTTGTTTTACCTTTGCAATCAGATTTTGAATGACCATAGAGGTGACAGTTGTAGCATCTTATTGGATTAAGAATATATGGTGTTACTAGGCAATTATATTCTGCTTTAATATTTTTAGGACTTTAACCTTTTTTTTAAACTGAACTCTAAAATATTAAAATCAAAGGTTTTCTGGGAATAATTATTGAACCTCTTTCTATTAACTTTCTATTCTATTTATTGATGGCTGAATGAACACCTTGATCTTTAACCTCACGTGATATTTCTTATTAGATAAGACACATTAACTCAGGAACAGTTATAAGACCCTAACAGACAGTAATAGTAAGAGCTCTTTAATACGGCATTCGATGGTTCGACACTTTCTATAATTCAGCACCGATAGAGCCGAATGCTTGCGAATAGATGCTTTCGTATGGATTAGCACATTTTTGTTGGCATCAAAATTTTGACACAGCACTGCTCGCATTTTAGCTAAATATATATCGTAATGTCAGTTTTCATTTCACTGCAAAGAGAACTCATAACTTTAGGTATAATTCATAACGACTTTTTCAGAAGAGACCTGATTCACGGAGCAACGTGAAATCAGATAATTTTTAAACAGTAAAATTAATGTGGTTTTTTTTTGCCATATTGTTTTAACTATCATTGCAATGTATTAATTTTTTTCTTTTGCGTTTTTTATCATTTCAATATTATTCAATTAAATTCATGTTCAATGTATGAATTTTAGTTTGGCAGTTGCTAGAATGACGAAATACTTCACTGTATATCAACATGACCTACACAGTTTTTTTTAACATGCCATCATAATGGACTTCTATATAAGGTTTTTTTTTTTTTTTTTTTTTTTTTTTTTTTTTTTTTTTGCATTTTAAACGGATTAATGTGCTAAGATTATTTCCAGGTCATGATATGATAAGAATTTTTATCAATATAGATTATCAGTCAATTTTTCTTTTCTTTTAATTTTTTCGTACAAGGGTCATAACAAGTTGAACTGACGAACGAGTTGGACAAATTTAGGCTTTCGTTGAGGGTCAGCCAGTTTTGAGAAAAAAATTCATTAAATGGAGAAAATTCGGAGTCTTTATCGTACCACCCACTATGGAATCCTACAAAGGAAAAGCAGATCCTTGCTTTAGTGTTGTACTAGACCAATATAGCCAAACAGCCATTGACGCAAGATATTATGGTGGACTTGAGACCCCCTCCTTCCCTTCGAAGCTCAGAAGCGAAATGCTTGCATGAGTTCAAACTTAGGGGATCCTACTATATTTTAAGCGGATTGTACCATAAAGTAAGGATATTGACAGATCCCTCTTCTGGTGCTGTATTGGCGGTCGCCAAACTGCATTAATTAATACATCTTGGTTCATTACGTGACGATTTTACAGGTAACAATATAATATTTTATGCTATTCAAATATGATAATTTCTTACTTCGATTATATTGCAATCGATCATATATTTTCATTGTCAACAAGTGAATTTTTATTGTTATATTATGATATTTTCACAGTATTTCTCATCGTCAAAGTATGTGATATTCTTGAATTAATACCATTTAAATACTTTTATCTAATTTTTTATTTATCATTAGTTAATTCTCATTTGTAATAATCGTCATTTATAATCCTATTAAAGACTATTTATTTCTCATTGTATTTATAATTCTTTTTATCCTATTCTCTACGAAAACTAATCAAGTATTATTTGTATGTATAATTACTAACGTGCTGTTGTTATTAATTTTATTATTTCAACCACGATTTTTGTTTTATTATTAATACCAAAATTTTAAATTAATTTTGAATTCTACATTAAAATTCAGTACTTTTTTGAAAAAATATTTATGTTTTTAATTGTAATTTAATTTGAAATTTTCCTTGAAGTTAAGATTGACAATTTTTTAGAGAATGATGACAGAAATAAGAGCATATACTTCAAAACAAATTTTATGAAAATGATGCCAGTTTATTAAATGATCATGCAGATGTACGGGATGTACATATAAAAAGGAGCAATGTAATAGCAGTAATGATATAACGTCAAATTATTTTAGTAATTTACAAATAAATAACAACAGTTTAAAAAACCATTCCAAGTAATTTGCATGATATTACATAATAAAGGAATAAAATTCTTAATTGAGAAGAAAAAACTAGAAGCATTGGAAAAGTTCTGGAAACTTAAAGTATTTTTTTTAATTTAAAGAGTAAAAGAAGATTTTAGTTTTCTCAGTTACAAAGTCTTAATTAGATTGTCAATTCTAGAATTAAATGCTTCCTTTTTTCTTTAACTGAAGTAGAAAAAAGTGGAAAAGTGGCACGCAAACTGCAGGATATTTAGTTGCAAAAGGATATTACACTTGAAGACACGCATTAGAACATTTTTTTTAAGAAGCAGGAAACCAAGTATCACATTAATTCTTTTTCAACATTTGAAAATGTTGATGCAATAAAAATAAATAAATGAAACTCTCGAATTATTTATGTAGTTAGAACATCTCAAGCTTTCGGAAAAGGAAAGAAACTTGTTCTTACCATTAAGACAGTTCTTATTAGGGATCATCAAGGTTTGGATTAAGAGCACATAGACATTTTGACAATTTTCAATAGAAAATACATCGGCTGCAAATGATTGTTTTGGTTTATTTTGTCGCTCTAGGATCATTTTGTACACACTTTGGGCTAACTAGAGCTGGAGCTACAGTTTAACGTAGATTCCGAACAACTTACGCGCATCCATGCCACCCCAGGATTCAAACCTGATGCTAGGCTAAATATGAAGGGATTTTTCGCGCGCTATAGAAATAAAGAATCGAGCTGTTATAGTTTTAATCATTCATTTTCAACTCTATGTCAAAATTGCTACTTATATCAGTTGGAATATTCAACAACAAATAATATATACTTGTAATAAATTAATTCTACTACAGATAATGCAAGCCATAACTTTCTAGTATTTTTCCATATTAGCAGATAAAAACTGTGAAATATGCACAACTGAACAATTTTCATTTCTGCGTACGCTATATAATCGATTAAAAAAAATAAAATATTCGAAAAATACTGACAGTTCTTACCTCTTCCAAATACGAAAGCATGTACTTTGGCTAATACAATAACTGATTGTGCTAAAAATTATGAAATACATTTATTGTTTTTTCATGAACAAGGTTAGGATGGTGCAATTTCTATAAGTGGAAAATTCAGTAGATTACTCAATTACTTCAAAATTATATTCTCAGGCACTTATGTGCATTGCTTATTCTACAGCTTGAGCTGACTGATGGCTAATTAACTAGCCCTCTGAACTTTGGCCCCTCCAGCTTCAAATTCGAATCCTGGCTGTGGCATGGATGTTTGTGAGTGGTTCGGAATCCACATTAAAATGTAGGTCCCAGTCTAATTAGCCCAAAGTGTGCATAAAAAATGATCGTATAAATAAACCAAACCCTCCTACAGTTTGAATTTAGCAATAGGAAATGCTTGCTGTAAAAGTGAAATATATTAAAAATGCATTGAGTATAATTAATGAAATTCATAAACTTTTCTTTACACTCAAAAACGAGAATATTTTTATGCCCTACGAGTCAGTGACAATAATGCAAGAACACTTCAGAAGCATAGTTCCCAGCCTGGAAAAAGTAGTGCCTTGGAATAACAGAGATACGTCGTTTATTGTTGAAATGTTAATTAAGATAAAAATCTATGTAAGTCACATAGTAGGTAAAGAAAGTCGAAATGATTTCGAAATAAATATTCATCGAAATTCTGAAATTGACGTAAACAATGTAATCGATGAGCCTGCAAGAGAAAAAAATATTAAATTATAATTTACAATTTTATATATATTTTTAAATTCATGAATTTGTAATTTTTTTAAAAATACTTTTTATTTATAATATTTTTATTATTTTTTTATGTATTTGCACATTTATTTATAACAAAATTTTTACTGCAGATACAATCCCTATTGCCTATAGTTTATTATACCCCATTAAGCTTTCTGAAATGGTTATTGGGGGTGGTGGGCCCCTCCCAAGAAAAAGTCCTGCCCTGTTGTCAGAGCCACTCCCTTCAATGATCACCACCCTTAGTATGATGTTCAGGAAGTAATCTAGAGCTTATGTCCAAAGCAACTCCAGACATGAGGGCTTAGTAACTGCTAGGTGAGGGACACATTCGGTTACGTAGATGAACCCACTGTTTACCGGAAGCGGAGACTAAAGATATAGTTGCCAACACAACTACCACCACTGTGTTCAACAGACTCGAGTTCGACTCCTGGGGAATGAAGCGGTGATGCTGATCATAGTTGGGTATTAAGTTTGTGGTTCGGATTTCATGTTTTGTAGTTTCGAGTCGGATTAGGTTTAATGTACAAAAAGTGACCAATGGGCTCCAACAAACTATCCAATCTGGGACACGGATAACCATGCACGAAAAACTACATAATCACAATTAACTAAACATATCTGAAAAACATGTCGAGAAACAAAATAGAGTTTGTTAAAATAATAGATCTCAGCCCAATGCCGGCAAGCACAGCGCAAAAAATATGGTTGCAAATAATTCTTGCTCTAAGCCTTCCCACACCGATCTTTCACTCCCTATACATATTGCCTTACAATGAACTCTATATCTCTGAACTCTATTTAGAACTTTTTATTTTATATTATTTTCATGGCTCTTCTTCGACTATATTTTAACAAGACAATGTGAGACTGAAAAAGACAAGCATTGTCTCAATATTCTCTTTCATTCATTGTATTTCTGTCTTGACCTCCAAGTTCTCCCAGTCGGCCTCCTCTCATTTCACAGGATTCAAAATTTTGAGGCACCACTGACTGTTATTCCAGGCCAAATTCGGGAAGGTATAGAGACAGCAAGGTCGACGTACCCCAAAAATACATCCAAATCTTCTTTCTTTCAGTGCATATATGATATATATATATATATCATATATATTATATATATATATATATATATATATATTATATATATATATATATATATATATATATATATATATATATATATATATATATATATATATATATTATATATATATATATATATAATATATATATAATATATATATATAATATATAATATATATATATATAACATATATATATATTATATATATATATATAGATATAGATATATATATATAGATATAGATATAGATATAGATATATATATAGTAGGCAAATAACACAAAGTACAAAGATGAAATAATACAAAATCCATGTAAATTGGTTTGGTTTATCGCTCTATTGTCATTTTGTGCACACTTTTGACTAATTAAATCAATACCTACAGTTTAACGTGGATTCTGAGCCACACACAAACATCCATGTCCCCGCCAGGATTAATTATACATATATATATATACTACTGTGTCCAAAAAGTAAGACCAGTTTTCAATTTAAATTTCGCGGGCATATGATATTTCATTTTGTTTTTAGGCTGGTGGCTCTGTTCTTGATATCTGTGAGAAATTTTAAGTCAAAATATTCATTAGTGCTTGAGTTACTCTTGGTTTTCCGAAATGCTAAAACTCATTCCGGCGATTTTTGAAATGTCTCTTCAATCAACTCAAAACGGTGTAACCGAAGTAGTCTTTTGAGTTCAGGGAACAGCCAGAAGTAGCACGATGCTAAATCAGGTGATTACGGTGGTTGTTGAACGATATGGGTTACATTTTTGGCGAAAAAGTCATGAAGAATCAGTGCACGTGAGTCAGTGCAATGTACAGTGTAAGCTGCCGCATTCAGTTTTTTCGGTACCAATCAATATTTGACGCATTTGAGGCCCAAAACATCTTTTAAAACGGAATTTTGAAATTCCCTCATCAGCAAGGTCTCTAATTGTAAATCGACGGTTTGCAAGCATCAAATCTTTAATTTTTTTGGACGTGAGCTTCCTAGATTGAGCTTGGTGGTCGAACAGAGGGCTCTTCGTCTTCAACGCGTTTTCTTTCTTCTTTGAACTGTTTGTACCACTTCTAAACATTTCTTTCCGATATAGGAATGCTCAACGAATGCCTTCGGCAACATTCTATACGTTTCCGCAAAAAAAATGTAACGCAAGTTCTTGCTCAATTAATTCAGACATTTCAAAAAACATTGCAATCAGTTTTAGCATCTCACAAAGCCAAGCGTAACTCAAACAGTAATGAATATTTTGACGTCAAATTTCACACAGATGTCAAGGACAGTGCCATCAATCTAAAAAAATTAAATACGATATGCCTGGGAAACTAAAATTTAAAATTAGTCTTACTTTATGGACACAGTATTATATATATATAGCGACTCACATGTAGAAAAAATTGTATTAATTTTATATTGTAATATGGAGATTTTATATCCACAGTTCAAATAATAGTAATATTTTATTATTTTAATCAGTTTATTTTTTATATTTATTTAATATGAATGTATATCATTTTTAAGCTATACCATGTGTGATATAATTATGAAATCTAGAATATTTCGTCAGGCATAGACAGAATTTTCTATTTAAACATTTTCTCTTATTTAAACAAGTTTTTCAATTTAATTTTTCATTTTTAGATAATAAATCTTTTCAGTGCTTTTTCTCTTGGATAAATTTTTCGTATAATAATTAATTACATTATTCTCTCTAACAGTGAATCATTTTCTTGAACATGTAGATTTTCTTAAAGTAAAGTTGTTAGAAAACTATAAATTTCACTTCAAATTTATCCAGGTGACATACAGCATTAATAATAAGAGATAAAAAAATTAATTAATGTGCATTAAAATTTCACAAATACAATTTAATTTTAATGCGTCAGACAGAAAATATTTAATTTTTAATACTATGTTTGTCAGAAAATGGTTTCACGCAGACTCAATTTGTTTATAATTTGCATTTATTAATAATGAATAGATAATTGTTAATAAATTATATTTAATTTGCTAATTTCTTACAATCAATGAAAATTTTATAATCACTGGACACACAGGCTTTGGGTTTAAGTCCCGGAGGTGCCATGGGTGTTTGTAGTGGTTTGGAATCCACTTTAAACCGTTGTTCCTGAATTAACAGGATCGTAGAGCATTGTGGGGGTATTGTCATAGTACTCCACATCCATAGTTTATCTTATCTTACACGCACCTCCTGAGTAGTGCTAAGTGAGTACCGTCTGTGCATCGCTTGCCTTAAGGCATCAAAGTCTAAAGTGTTTGCCAAGCGGAAAAAAAAATACGTGACACCGAATAGCTGATATCAGATTTGAATGGTGGGCTGTTCTCAAGTACATAACACTAATTAACACCACAGCACTGCTTGTCTGCTGTCAAATTTAAGTGATGGGTTATTATTATGTATATGTCAAAGCATATACATTTATCTGTCCTGGGAATGAAATGCCCAAACTCTTCCAGTGAGGAAAATTACTACAAGGATATTAGATTCTTGCATACGATATGTGGACATTTTTCGAGGTTTTCCAAAAGTCAAAGTAAACGATACGCAACTCTAAAATACATTTTCATAAAAACAGATTTTTTTATTTATAACTGAGTATTCACAATAATATTTTCTTTACAATTTGACTACCTGCAATTCTTAATCGTTATCAGTATTTTGCATCTGCGATTGAGTTTTTCTTCTTGATTCATGACCACATTTTTATGCGACATGATGTCCAAGTGGCTAGAGCTTTGGGATTTGATACTATAGGCTTCACGTTTCAATCCTGACGGTTGCATGGATATTTATTAGTTTTTTGGAATCCACTTTAAGTTGTAGGTCCATGTCTAATTAGCCCTGGTGTGTAAAAACTGATCGCAGAGCGACAAACCAAAATGTCCTTTTTTTAAATTATTTACTTAATGAAATATACCAAAATTAACTTCGAATCACACAAAATCTTCAAGAAATCCTCGTAAGTTATTGCTTTATCAAAGTGTTCGTAAAAATTAGAAACTAATATGAAATAAAAAAAATTAAATTTGATTGTAATTTTAAGATATTGGATAACTTTAATTCCATTGATGAGAACTAACAATCTTCTTGATTAAAAAAGCTGATTTGTTTTGTTACAGGGAAAACCACATAATTCCAAATGGGTAGCTAATTGACGGTCGCCAGTGACCTAAATTGAAAAAAGGCATTAGTGGAAAGTCCAGCACTGAGGGTTAGTAAGGTAGGAATGTTTTTCGTCCAGGAAACTAGCTAGCCTCAGGTTTGGTTTGTCGCTCTACGGTCATTTTACCGTAGTCATTTACCTCATTTACGGTCATTTTACCTCAGGTTTTTGTCGCTCTACGGTCCCGGTCTAATTAGCCTGCTACTGTAGGCTAATTAGACCGGGTTCTACAGTTTAACGTGGATTACGAATCAGTAACAAACATCCATGCCACTTCCAAGATTCAAACCTTAAGCCTCTGATACCAAAGGCCAGAGCGCTAGCTAATTGGCCATTAGCCACTAGCTAACCTTAAGTATTCTCCTCTTTTTATCAATGGGGATTATATCTATATGGTTATAAAACTGTAATGGATAACGGAATTATAGCTATATATATATATATATATATATATTATAGCTTTCTTTTCAATTTAGTTGCCTTTCATTTAAATAGAAGGATCTATTTACATTTCATTTTTAGGGGATTATGTTTCTCACTGTATTGCTCTAAGAATGTTTTTCCAAAGGAAATAAGACAAGTACCCAAATTCAATTTTACCATACATACAATTTCTCGTGACATTACATTTCTAAGTCAAATAGTCTTAAAATACTTATATTTATTCAATTGGCAAACTGCAAAGAAGGAGAGAATGGAATAAGATTCTATCAACTAGGGTATAATAAAAACACTTTATAGGAAACAAAAGTGAATAGATAATAAAAAAATTATAATAATGATAGACGATATTATTCATCTTTCAAGCACATGATTACAAATCGTTAATAAATTACCGCTTCTTCAGTTTTCACCTTAATTCGTAAATTTATATCTTCCTTCTGTTTTCCACTTCCTTAAATTTATAACAATTTTTTTTTGTATAAATACGCATCAGAAAGGTCCTTTGAAATGGAAAAACAGTTTGTCAATTTTGAAACAAGCATATAAAAACAAAATTTGGTATATTCAACCAAAGAATAAGCTCTTATCGTGAAGCAGCCTTTCGGTCAATTAATTGACTAGGGCTCTGGCCTTTGGTATCACAGGCTTCGGTTCGAATCTTTGCGATGTTTATTAGTGGTTCGGAATGCACTTTAAATTGCACGTTACTGTCTAATGAGTCTAAAGTGTGCAAAAAAATAACCGTATAGCTACAAACCAATTACTAATCACCAGTGAATTAAACATCAGTGTGATACTACGAAATCTGTCTGTATGTCGGATTATTGGCAGGAAATTAATGGGTGATCTTTATAATATTATTTGCAGCTTGATGGCCAATTGGCTAGCTCTCTGGCCTTTAGTACCACAGGCTTTAGCTTTGAATCCTGACAGTGGCATGGATGTTTGTTAGAGGTTCGGAATCCACATTAAAGTGTAGGTCCAGGCCTAAAGAGCCCAACGTGTGCAAAAAATGACTGTAGCGCGACAAACCAAACAATTTTTTTTTCTTTCTAATGCAGCTGGCAAACACTAAGACAGCTTGGTCTCGGATAACTTAAAGCAAGCGCTGCACAGACGTTACTCACTTTGCATTACCCAGGGGGCGCGTGTAACTTGAAAAAAGGCACGGACGCGGTGTAAGAATGCCACCGCAACGCTCTCTCTCTCTCTCTCTCTCTCTACGATCATATTAGACGGGGACCTACGGTTTAAAGTGGATTTCAAACCACTACAATCATCCATCTCACCACTGGGACTCAAACCCGAAACCTGTGGTACCGAGGGCCAGAGCGCTAGCCACTCGGCCATTCAGGCCCAACCAAACAATATAATACTGTATAAAGGTACTCAGTGTTACATTGCGCATCCAATTTGCGGCACAGTAATTTTGAACGAAAACCCCTAAATGTAGTATCTGAATGAATCTTTACCCTTCTCCTCGACTTATTCTGGCAGACGGAAGGACATTCCGTACTAAAGATTTTTAAAATTTTCAATTCGACATCGCTTGTCAAGAAGCAAACATCATTGGCTTAAAAACTCACCCCAGACCCCTCTAATCTTTGGTATTGTTAATCTTTATGTCAGAATATTTACTTATTCTTTAAACTTGCTTTATTGTATAAAATAATCGGAAAATAATGATACAAATTAATTTACGGAAGATTAAATTTAAATATCTGCCGCATATCTGAATAAATTTTGCGCTAAGCAAAGTTTTAACTTATCCTCATAATAATGCATCTCTCATTTTCATAAACAGAAATACATGACTCAAAATTGCTCTCTAGGTATAGTCTGTTGAACGAGAGCAAGCCTCTTTGGGAGTATGAGTGATAATATTTAAATAATTAACTACAAACTTCTATTTTGTATATGATTATATGCGTGCGCTTACTGGAATCAAAGCAGCAATCTTTTAGATCTTTTCTTTGTTTCTCTCTTAGGAATTAAGACCTTTTGTAATATTTTCTGGATAAAGAACACTTGGGATTGGTAAATAAAAATAAATTCTATAAATATTTATTTTAACATAAATATGTTTAACGAAGTAAATAAAAAAAAATTTCTATATCTATCGGATGAAATTTTCTTTTTTCTTTTGTTATTAATTAAGAAGTACTGTCATTATTTATCATATCGTGCGCCATAGACATCTACAAGAGAAATAAATGCCTTAACATCTACAAACAAAATTATTTACATTGTTTTTGAAAACAATAATTGACAGGAAAAAATTTCCCACATTTTCTAGTGACAAATACATTACATGTAAGACAAATACGTTTATTTATTTTTGAGTAGTCAAATATGTTTATTCTTTTCTATGAAATCTTTTACAGTTGAAATCTATAAATTAGTTAGTTAGGTGTCTAAGAATTGCAGATATTCCAACATTCAAAAGAGAAAAAGAAAAGAAATAATGTAGTAACAAACAGAACTTGATCATTATTTTCTATAGAACACCCGCATTGACACAAGCCATTTGAATAGGTCATTACTAGTAAATTATTTATTTTAAAGTGAATAAATGTATCGTCTAGGAAGCATTTTCCATCAATGTTCAATTAGTAAATGCGAGCCGCCTAAGGGATGAAACAAAGTTATCGTCTACGTTTCATTTAGGCCACTGAATGGGTTTAACTTGTTGGTCAGTCTAAAACGGATTTCAATTTGGTGGATCAGTTTTGTTGAATAGGATAATAAAGCTAAAGAAATAAATATTTTCTAGAATGCATTCATAAATATCTGTTCAATATGTGGATATAATATAGAAGAAAACCCAGAAAATTCAAACCATGCAGTCTGAGTTTTGATTGTGCCTGTTAATTCCCTTCCTCATTGAGACGATTCAATTTTCAATGAGTGAGCAACGCTGACAGTCATAAATAATAATCAAACATGCATACTAGATACCATTTCCCATAAGTGAAGCAAAACTCATGAAATGATTAAATAATTCATTATTCTGTAATCAGCGAATGTATCATTTTGTAACATCTTTTAATTTAAAATCGAAATTTAATATTGATATACGGAAACAATTGAAGAGAATTAGTGTGATGGATACGCATAACGAAATAATAATTCTCACACGGTTAGGCAGATTTTAAAAATAATACATTAAAACGCACTGTGCCTATCTTTAAGAGGATCAGATAGTAAGTAAGAAAGTCTTAGTTTTGTTTGCGTATCTGTAATATTAATTCTTATTAAAAGGAATTGATAAGGATTAAAAGGAATTGATCAATAAATGAATGCACTAAAAATAAAACTATTGAAATTTTATGTAAAATTTACTATCAAATTATATAACATTTTATACAATTAAAAAACCCCCCAGTAATCGGAATAGTCTGTTCTTTGCCTGTGTCTAAAATTTTTTCTTAAGAGGTAGAATTACTGGAATATCAAACTCATTTAAATATGTATATTAAATGAGTAGGTTGCTGCAAAGTGTAGTTGAAAGTCGAGTGGAAGCAGCATACATACGAAAACTGTGTCTTTTTACTTTATTTTAAGATATATTCAGTAAATTAATGCGCAATGAGGCCATCTTATTTGTTATATTTTATAAGCCAAATATGGATAATTGAATGTCAACGGACTATAAAATCAGAAATTTCCCTTGCGTGCAATTAAGCTCCATCTACGTATCTGTAAAAAAATTTGTCTTAAATAGATCAATTCGATTACATTGCTATGTTTGCTGGTTTATTAAGCAATAATGATAACTATTTTATTTCAGTTATATAAAAAGAAATGCATGTGTACACATTAAACTAATAATTATGACGCCGATTGGGTCCGAATGAGGAATTAACTAGTAGGGTGTTCAAATTTTATTGGAAATAAAATAATACAATAAAAATTTTACATTGAAAAATTATGCATTGGAAATCAGCAACTTATTAAACAAATTTTCTTTATTATTTGGTGTTTATACATATAATCAAAATTATACAATCTCTTCTATATTCAGTATATGATAATTTTTATTGAGTCTAGTTGGAACAAATGTTAGGATTGCATGAATTATTAACTGAAAGCTCAAATTAAATCCATCGACCTAGCAGAATTAAATGTTAGTGTATTTAAGCAAAGACTGGATATAAATGATGCCCCAAAATTTTATCAAAAATCTTTCTTGAATTTGGAACGCACTAGATAAGGTGGATATTTTGAACTATACAAATGAGATCTCGCATGCCACAAATTTCACATTAGAAATATTGCGATAATTTTGGGACATTCTTTTACAAGTCCCACTTTTTGAATAGACTGAAAAGAAGAAGGATGCTATATCTGCAGATTATGAACTTGTCCCACCTGGAGATTTCATTCCAAACTGCACTTGCATCTAGGTAACATTTGCACTTACTGCACTATTACTTGTATGCACCAAATTGCACTTGGTGTAATAGGATCATGGTATCATTGTATATATCACAGTGATAGTAATATCATTGTATAGTGGTCATTTAATTTGAATCATGGGCCAAAGCTTAAAATATTTTATGTATTGCAATGAAAAATATATAGTTATTGCTCCTCATGCTATTAAATAATACCAAATTTCTGAGATAATCTCTATAATATATTTATTGCTCTTTAGTCAAAACATTTTCCGTCTGAAACCCAATAACCCTTCAATATTATTTCAACACTTACTTATTACCTCGGAAATCCTTAGCATGTTTTTAATAAAAAGCAAAACAAAAATAACCCCAGAGTATTAAACCGGCACACCAAGTGCAAGTAACTTCCATTTTAATACTGGGAATCGCATGCGCCGGTATCATTACAACTTAACTGGTGAAACTTTATAGCCTTTTAATCGGTGGGCTGTTTGGCGTATTTGTTGGCGTCAAAAGTATCCGGCTGCTGACGTTGCTAAGGCAACCCCTGAAGGGATGCTGGCGAATTCATCCCTCTCTTCAGAGCCGAGTTTCTCTTCTGACTGATGAGCGGGAATTTTCGGTTTACATGTCTTCCCCGTAGTGGACGGAGAGGAATTTTTATCTCGGGAATCACACAGTGCTGGAATTTTCACGTTGAATAAATTGAAAACTTTGAACTACTGATGAAGATTATTTAATATGGATTGACTATGCCTTGCCGTGTTAGTTGTGCTTGTGTTACATTTTGAAAAGTTTGTTTGTTTACCGCTGGGAAGTTTGTTGGAACAGCAGTGAAACTTCTCTGTAGTTTCTGTACTGTGGGGAACTTACTAGAAGGGGTTGCATTCTTTGGGAAGCTTCCGGAATTTGTGGAATTAATTTTGTTGCAGAGATAGAAACTTTTAGTTTTTCGGGGAGTTTGATTTTAATTTTCAGCGTGGAGTCGGGTAAGTTTTTCTTTTGGGTTTTATATTTAATAAATTAATTTTTTATGTTACTCAACTAAATTTATCTATAAGGAATATGAAAAATTTGGTTTTAAATGAAATCGTTTCATATGTTTAATTTGATTTTTAATATTATGTATAAAATTTTTTTTAATTAAGTTTTTAATAAAAAAATTTAATTTAGTAAATTCTCTCTATTTTAAATCGAATAGAAGCACTAAAATATGCCTTATATGCTTCTTTGATTTAATTCATTAGAGAATTTATGAAATATTTAAAGATATAAATTTCTGAGATAATTTAACAATAAAATTAAATATTATTATCATGCTATTTTAATATATTCACAGAATATATATATATATAATTTTTTTAACAATGTTATGTGATTAAGAAATAAATTTTATTTAAAGGTGAAAAATTAGAAGAAAAACGAAATGTATTTATTTATATATTAAACATATTCTGTATTGCAACTTTATTTTAAAATAAATGCTTCAGAGGATCACAGTACTGTATTAAAAAGAAAGGTTTTAAAATTAATTTTTATAATAAAATTACTTTTTTATTTAATAATGATTTGCATCAAAATGTATTAAAAATTATATTAATGTATTACAATTTTAAATAAGTTTAATTCCGAGTTGCATTACATGCACAATCGCACCATGCCAAACATTATCATAGAAAGATATCAACTCAACCAAAATATTTTAACTAAAAATATGAAAATTAAATGAATTTTTAATAGTATACTTATTGCACTTTTAAAAACAAACAAACAACAACAAAAATAATTCATTTTAACCAGAAATAATAATAATAATAATAATAATATTATATTAAAAATCGGACAACTAGATAGTTTACAAATCTATTTCAAATGAATTGGAAACTTTCTGTGTTTCTCTCGTCTTTAGACATTGATTGTGCTAAATTTTTCAGCTTAGCTGAATATTTCCCTTTCTTGCAATATAACTTTTCAATTCATTTTTAATGTAGCGACGTGTTCCTTGATTTGATATCACAACTTTTGTAAGGGATTTATGTCTGGGCTTTATAGTGGTGTTTCCATGAAGTTAGGATATGTTTATAGAGGGCAGGAAAGCACTCTATACGATTTATATTTCAGATCATTTTCAGGATAAAAACGCTAGTTGTCAACATAGTACATTTTTTACACATATTTGTGAACTATTTGCTTTAAAATGTCTCTGCAGGCATTCTGATCCATTGTCCCATGAATGGAATGTAGAATTCCTGGCCCAGCAGCTGAAAATGTGGTACAGACCATGACTGATTCGCAACCAAGCTTGATTGTAGCTTTCAGGTTTTTTGCATGCAATTCCTCATTTGATGTTATTCGGGCATAAGGCTTGCCATCTGATGCAAAAACATTGAATTTGCTCTCATCAATAAAGAATGCTCTTTTTCAATAAGAAAAATCATTGTTTTCAAGTTCCTTTGCAAATTTAGGTTTTACTGTCTGATTTTTGTCTGGCTTTCTTGCATTGAAACGTTTCGTATGAAGCACATTTCCTACTGTTGAAGGAACTGGCATTTTTCTTCAATACATTTTCAACAACAATAACTAGCTTTAGTAAATCAATTAAATGATTTGCTTTCACTTTTCTGATTAAATATTGCTTTTCTGTTTCGATGAAAGCATTACTTTGGCTAATTTAAGTTAGGTTTTTCTTTTACCTGATAACTTATTTTGCACAGATTTATAATGTAATAAACCGTGGGGTTGATGTATGTCAGCAATCACCAATATTTCAAGCATCTGATTTTCCATCTTCAACATACTTAGTAAACAATTTCCCCAATTCAATGTAACGTTTGTCTTGGCATTTTTATTAAATTAAAGATTATATCCACAATAAATGAAAAATATTAAAATTAGTGAATTTTACTTGACTTCTACAACGTTTATTGTGAAATTTGCTACGAATTTCGGATAGGATTGCAATATTTCAATTGACCTTTAATCACCACAAATTCGAGTTTCAATTGGGCGTTCTTTCTTCCACAATTTTAATTTTATGGCTAACTTTTTTTTATTATTTATAAATTAGCTATATTTTATTTTTGGTTTAAAAGTGAAATAAACTTACTATGAAAACACCATTTTCACATTTTCCTAATTCATATTATTTAAAACATTTTGGTAACTTTTTACATTGACGCCGAATTTGGCGTGGAGTGAATGCATATAAATATTTTGGTATTTGGCATAATTATAAATCAATTTGGATTCCATGTTTATAAAATAATTCATTAAATGAATTGCATTTCTTGATAAAATCTAATGTTTCATGAATATCTCATTAAAAATAAACAACTCAACATTAAATTTTATGTTTTGTTTGATCTTTTTTAAATATATACTTAGTTAATTTATTTTCAATGCACTTATCTTAAGTAAATTTCTTTTCAAATGATGATTTAAATGATTACGAAAATAATTTTATTAAAAAATCCTGCAAATTTTATAATTTAAAAAATAAAAGGTTAAAAAATTTTTAAACAAATGGCAATATTGATGTATTATAACATTTATAAAATTAGGAAAAATACCGTTAGTAACTTTTACAAAATTGGAAATTTGAATTTCTACAAACTGCATCATAAAATTTTTAATTTAATAACATGAATGATTCAATACGGAATTGTAATTCTCAGCTTTGTCTAGAGGCATTATAATAAAATACTCTTAACAGGAAAATATAAAAACCATACTGCCGTCATTTACCATAATTCATAAAACGAAACTAGATATAGCAATTAATGAATTATTAAACTTTTTGAACAATTTTTAAAATTACGTAATTGAAAATAATTTTATATTTGAACTTTTTAAAAAATTGGGAGTTTTGTTGCAATAGCAACGTATTTTAATGCTGTAAGTTTTGATTATCTCAGTTTTGTTGCATTATCATAACAAATTCAGGAGATTTAAATACAATTTATGGTTAATGAAGATTAATAATACTATTATAATATATTAATAATAATAATTAATGAAGATTTAAGGAAATAAAATGATTAACAATATAGAGAATAAACAAGAAAATAACAATGATAATCTCGATGATTGGTAATTAAATAAATAAATAAATATCTGAACTAAATCCTGTGCATTTTATTATAAAAATAAATTACCAAAAGGAAAAAATTTATTTTATAGAAAAAACATTCATGAAAGATGCAACCATTTAATAAATATACTGGTGTTCATGTTTATTTAATTAGAAACAACCGCCACTTTTGATTTTAAATTTTAATACATAATGCAATTTAGTCTTTAAATTCCTTAAAAACTTTTCAAATAAATGAATTCCTCTATAATTCATATGATCTTCTCAAATGCATATATACAACAACATATGTGATATATACATATGTGAGTAACATACATCTTTTTTAAGCAAGATCAATCTGGAATGTTAGTAAAATACGATTAAATTTTAATAATTAATTCTACTTTTATAAATAAATTAAGAAAATTAACTGTACAATACATGATATATATATATATACTCAAATGAATTTATTCCTTTTATACATCATCATAACTATATTATATATTAATATTAATTAATTTAATATTAATAGATATTATGTTTAATGTTTTTTTCCTTAAACCTGATGTCGCCTAAGTGAATCGCTGTCAATTTTTAAGACATAAATCTAATAAAATACGTTTCGACAAACTTGCATGTTTCGGGATGTGCCGCCTAATGCATTGTTTTCGAATGCTTTCAGCCTTGAGTAATATTTATCTAATCCTTTCCGAGCGATTAATCAAATATTTAATTTCTACAGTTTCACAAATATTTGTGTAGCGATCGAAGGCACGAAGATTTCCTCAAACATATTTCTAAATATTTATGCTTGCTATATTGCCGTCCATTTGGAAATGCAAATGGATGTGATGGCTTGACACTGGAATCTTTCTGTTGGAAATGCACTGAGTTGCTTCTACTACATATTGAGAGCTCCTCATTGCCAGATACGTTCCTCTGAAGTAAACAGCTAGTTGAATAATAATGTGTTCTCATATTTTTGTAGGAAAGCAAGTTTTGTTGTTATTAAAATTACTTTTACAGTTTTTTTTAAAACCAAATGATTTTTATTTAATTTAATTTTGTTTCATTTTGTGAATGTAAAAGTGTAAATTAATCAAAAATCAAGGAAAAATTTTTTATAAGTGTATAGGCATTAAAATATTTAAAAAATTCTATTTAGAATTTATATTTATTATCAATTACGGATCAATTATAACTATTATACTAATAAAGGAAATTATTAAAAAATATTATTTATATTGAAAAAAATTTAACAAAATTTATCAATTTTTTTTTTTCAAAATCTATATTGGCCAATTTTGTAACGAAACAAAGCTTTTAAATAATAATTGCAAATTAATTATATAACTAATTATTTATTTCATCTAAAATAAATTTAATAAATTGATAGTTTTAAATTATTTTTGTATTGTACTTAATAGTATTATCACTTTTTTTCTCATTAAAAATATTTTTATGTCTGGATGTGTGGTGTGTTTAATTTCTCAAAAAATTTACAAAAAATTTATTATTATGTACGTTAATTTTTGTTTCTTTATACAATTCTTTTTTTGAAAATTAAAGTTTACGATACGCTACTTGAAAAACTTTTATTTTTAAAATATTGAGCCAAAAAATTAACTGTTTTGAAGCATTCCTATCTTATTAATACTAATAAAATGTTTCGAAAATATTTTTACGTTGTTTTTAAAAATGAATTAATTTTCTTTTATTAAGAACTTTAAAATTATTTCTTTAAATAGGATATGAAAAATACGATTTTTTTTTTTTTTTTTTTTTTTTTTTTTTTCCCCATAAAAAGAGTTCAAAAGACTTTCTGTTTTGGTAGTATTGATTTATCGAAATTAAATTTATTTTTGTACCAGTACACACACCAAATGGATTGTTTCCCCTAAAGAAAATATTTCTCACTACTTTAAAATGGTTTTTATACTTTTTTGAAAGACAGCTGTATCATTTTAATTTTAAAAAAAACCTTTAAGTACAAACATAAAATGGATACTGATTAAAGTATAGGCTTATCATTTTTGTATTTAAATAGCAGCTGATATTCAGTCAACCCTAATTTTATAAAGAAAGCTTTATTTTCCTAACATTAAGAATACATTATAATGATTATTTTAATGTTTAACTTTGGAAATTTTCTGTTTATCAATTAAAGGCAGCTTTATTAAATATCTAGAAAAATGATTTATAGCTTTGTTCACAAAAAAAAGTGATTTTTTTAAATTTTTATAAATTTGGTGCCAACTTATAACAAAATGACCGAACATCGTCATTATATAAATATATAACTCATAAAATTTTTGGATCTAAAGGTAAGAAGACTTAAGCCTTCAACTCGTTGTATGCTGATATACAGCATCGAAGACAAAATAAATATTATGAATGCAATTTAAAGATAAAATGGAAAATATGAGTTAATCGTAATCGAAGATATACGAGATGCAATACTGAGTGGCAGAAAACCTGATGGACGAGTGCCTGGCGCTGGGTGTCAAAGGTTTAGGGTTCGAGTTCTAGATGTGCCATGGATGTTTGTAGTGGTTCAGAATCTACTTTAAACCGTAGGTTCCGGTCTAATACTACTATAGAGGATTGGGCATAGGGTTGACGACAATACCCCAAAAGAGAAAACCTGTCTCGAAGTCTGCCATTAGGTAGACAACCTTGGCCCAACAAGGGACTATTGCTGCAGTGAAGAAAAATACTGAGTGCCTAGCTTTATTAAAAGTCAGACAACTTACAGGATAATTAAGACGTTTTCTCAATTAGTGAATATGATTACCAGTTTTATTTATTGATCTACCAAAACCGACAAAATACAATGCAATATACCATCCAATTTAATGTATTAATGCACCAACCCAGTTTGTTAATGATTAAAACGAATTAAAGAAATTTGTTCAAGATAAAATTGCTAAAATAAGTGTTTTAATGAATATTTGAAAACTGAAATAAATATTTACATTCTACACTCACGATGGGCCTAATGATGGCGTGATTAGAGCTCTGGCGTATTTTTTTTTACATTTTTTGAAATCGGAATGTGTTAAGTGGCATAAACTTTAATTATTATTTTTTAATTATTCATAAATTAATCTCTTAAAACAGGATGTCACGAAATATATTTTTTTGCATAGTTTTGATCTTAATTTGCATTATTAGAAATTTAAATGTTTGTGTTTTAAAATTTTAAATAAGTTAAAGTAACTGATCGATAAAAGAATCGGATTTCACAATTTTAAAAAGATATATAAATTTTCAAACACGGTTCTTCGTTTTTCATTCTATCTGCGGAAAGGAAAAATTTTGGCTTAAACTCTTGAGAGAACTAATGTACTATATTGTTATTTTTTTTTTTTGGTTTTTCTTAGTTTCATGAACATCTCAATCTTAAAGAGTTGGTTTGGTTTGTCGCTATATGGTCATATTTTGAACACTTTAGGCTAATTAGACCGAGACCTACAGTTTAACGTGGATTCCGAACCACTTACAAACATCCATACAATAGTCAGGATTTGAACCAGAAGTACCAAAGGCCAGAGCACTAGCCAATTGGACAACAGTCTGCCACAGAAGAATCTGAAAATTAAAATTGTAGTTTGTTCTCCGTTCGTTAGGACTCTTTGGGTATGCTTGCGGCCTGATGGCCAATTGGCTAGCACTCTGAACTTTGGTACCATAGGCTCGAGGTTGGAATCCTGGTGGTAGCATGGATGTTTGCGTGTGGTTTGGAATCCACTTTAAATTGTAGGTCACGATCTGTTTAGCCCTCATATGCACAAGATGATCGTAGACCTACAAACCAAACCTTTGGGTATGTCTTGTGTCTCCCCATTTGTTCTAACTTCAAATGTAAAAAAGTTGTACATTAAAGCTCTAACAGAATTTATTGTTGTAAATATTTTATAAAAAAAGTTTTTAGAGAAATACAACGTAATTGTAGGAAATAAATAGGTAATTAATCGATTTAGTGATTGCGAATCAATGGAAAAGTATACCATTAAAGATTATCATATTGCCGTATAGATAAATTTTGCCGTTTTTTTGTCCTATTGGTTTGTATGGATATTTTGTACTTATTCATTAATTAGTAATTAAAGATAAATGTTAATAAAAACTGCGAATTAATCCAAAACAGCGAAACATTTTGTATTAAGCATGAACATGAAAGGAAATATTTGAATAGTTTCGTACACGTGAAAAAATTACTTTTCTTTCACTGCAGTAAGGGAAAAAGAAACTTCAAAATATTTTACAGGATATGAAAAGCGACAACTTTTGAAATAAATTTAGCCCCTGAAGTGTTTTCGGATTTCCTTTCGTAACTCTGTTGTCGCAGAATTTCGTAGCGATCCTTCTCTTTCGCGAGTTTCTTTTTCTCGCCATTTTTTTTTTCACCTCCATTTTGGAATGCTCACGCCTCAGAGAATTTGCAAATTGAAATTCTTTCCTCTGTAAACTATCACATGGTGTTTATTTAGAGAACACACTCTCATAAGAACGATTTCTTTTTTTATCTCTTAATATGTTAATTTGTAAAACAAGAAAAATTAAAGGGACCTATAGTGCTGTTTTTAGCCATTGACGAGTGTTTAATTTTTTTTTTGTTGTTCATAGATTTTTCATTGATGTTCAGAATCAATGGAGAAGACAAATAATAAATAACTGATGAAATTTCGTTTTGTCCTTTCTGAAAAAACTCGGGAATTTTATTATTTTTATTTCGCAGGCGTTGCCTGTAAATTTTATTTTTGAAAACAGTACTGATAAGTTTTTCTTTTCATTACACAAATTGTAAAATGAAATATAAAAATATAAAGTCGTAATTCATTTTTTTTTATCTGCTCTGCTTTTATATGTTCTTCATTTAATAAAATTTTTTTCACATTTCAGTTCACTTTTCGCAAACATTATTATGTAATTTTTTGATAAGATTGCTGTACTTTTTAAATAGAATGCTCTTTTTTTATACGAGGGATTTATTTATTGGAATTTGTCTTGAATGAATTTGTGACGGAACGTTATTTTGTATTTGATAATAGGTCGTTTCTTTTGTTTAAAATTATTTTTGTTTTATGTGGTAAAACAATAGTGTCTTTCCCTGACTTATGGTCTTCTTGCAATGTGTTCAGTTAGCTTGCAGGGGGACCGAGGTTTGAATCCGATAGCTGCGTATTGTAGTCACTACATTCCCAAACGAAGAGACACGATGAAGATAGTAACAATATGTATGCCCATCTCGTATCATTACTTAGGCTGGCTGAGGGAGTTTTCATTGTTTTTATATCTACGACACGTAAACATGAGGTAGTTGCCTCCCGGAGGACACTTCCCCTTTATCATTTGCAATAGACTGTTCGTGGTATACATAAGTAATACATGCATTAACATATGTTAAACAATGACAACAATAACCTTTGTTGTGAATATTTTATATATGACGCATGCTATAAAACTATTGGTCTGGAATGATTTTTATAAGGCATATTTAATATAATCTTTTATTGTGTAAAATTTTTAATTACATTTAATAAACTATGATGAATTATTTAAATAAAAATATATATATGGATTATATATGCATTTATAAATAACTTTATGGTTTATATAATAATTTATAATTTTACTTATATCTAAAAACATTTTCCTGTTCTTTACAAAATCTGGATTATGCTCTGCGTTCAATTATAAAATATAGCGAATGTTTAGGTGAGAATTCAATAATGAAAAATATCTTTATTTAAAAATCTTATTTAAAAAATTTATTAAATAAGATTATCTTTATTTAAAAAATATTATTTATTTTTAATATGTTAATTAAAATATGCATTTAGGCAGGCTTTTATTTGGGCTTTATATAGGTAAAAATAGGCTTATTTTTTTAAATATAGCATAGAAAATGCTTAGTAGGAAAAATTAAATTATATTTATATAAATAATTCACTGTTTTATTATTCACAATGATAAAAAAATATTTATTTATGCTATTTTCATCTTACAAAAAAAAATTTCGTGATAATTTATTTACAATTTATTTTCAACAGACAAAAAAAGAATGAATTTACAATAAACTCTAATATCTTGTTCATTGATAAGAGTGATAAATTGAAAATATTTTACGTTTTTCTTTAACAGTGCTATAAAAGGTTTTTAAGATTTAATTTTAAAAGAGTATAAATTAAAGTTATTTAATATATTTATTAACTTTTTCATTAAGATATAAATGCGATACAATTTAAGGCATCTGCGATTTTAGAGCAAAACAATTGATAATAAAACTCTTAAATGGTGATAAATCAACAAGGCGAAATTGTGATAAAAAAAATTAGTCTTTAATAATATATCTTTATTGTTTGCTATTATACATAACAATTTTTAATTTTACACCTTATTAATGTTTTACATTGTTATATAAAATATTTCATTTTCTAGCTATTAAGAAATTGAACAAGTTATGTAAAATGTAAAATAAATTCTCATTTTTAAAATTATCATTAACTAGTAGATAGGAGATGGTGTTGAATGATTACAAAAAAACACCAAACAAAAATTGTAGTGCGGTTAGATTTATTAGGATAAATCTAGGATAAGATTTTAAATAATTCTGGTTAACAGCGTAAAATGGCTAAATAAATATCCTTATCTCAGAATTTTGATTTTTTTTCCATTTTGTATTAGCATTTTTTTTTTTCAAAAACATAGCAGCAGTTGGTTGTAAATTTTATCTGAAACTAATATTATAAAACAGTAACAACTGCTACCCTTTTTTCATAACTTAACTTATGATACCACCAGATGGCGACAGGCATTTTTTTATTGATTGGCGCACCTCATTTTTGTACAATTAACTTAATATTAATGTCATTCGGTGAATTAAAAATCTCGAGGCAATTAAAAATATAAGATTTTCAGAATAAGAACTAATAAGAATAAGATCATAATTTTTGACTACGAGCAAGATAATAAAATAAAAAAAAAAATACCATTTAAAAAAAAAACTTCCGAGTGTTGTTATAAATTTTAAGTTTTTATAAGTTTAAGTATATTGTATTATATATACATAATACAATATAAACACTTTACACATACTGTCTCTTTATATACAGGGTAATTATAATTAAAGTCACACTTTCAAAATGCTGTAATAACAGAATCACTAACCACAATGAGTTCAAATTTAAAGTGAAGATACTTGAAGAAGGGGGACACTGTATGTTCCAAATTATATTAATAGATGGCGCTGTAAGCAGCATATAGAGAGTGAATTCGGCTACCAGTGATATTTTGAAGCGAAATTACAACATATTTGGCATGAGTTGTACATTAAACCAACTGTAGTGTTCCATGTGCTTGAATGTTTCGGTTTTTTTACAGAAAAAATGACTTCCAAGTTATTCAACAGTTGATACATTGTTAGTGGAAAGCCCATCCTCCATGGCAAGGTCATATCAAATCGGATGGAAAAAATCGGTGGAAGCTTTTTTGCAACTTCTTTTGCCGCCACACCGTTTGCCCCTTCTTCAAGTATCTTCAGCTCAAATTTGAATTCATTGTGATGAGTTATACGTGTTTTAGAGCTTTTTGATAGTGGGAACTTTAATTATAATCGCCCTGTCTAGGTAATTATATATATATATATTTCATGTTACATAATAATATTTTGATAAATAATACAATATTTTACCTCTTTATTTACAAAAAATATCAGTTTAATTCACATGTTTACTCTAATTAAAATTATTTGTTACTCAAGATTTGTATTTCCAACATTTATAAATTTTATATATTAATGAGTCTCTATATTTGCGATATTATAATTATGTATTGAACAAGAAATATATTTTTCTACGAAGTTTTATGCATTTTTATATTACATAGCATCTGTGTAATTCAAATTTTGATGTTTTTCCCTTATAACGATGTAATTTTTTTTTTTCTTTTTTACTCAATGTTCACCATTCTTTCTGAATTAAATCAGACTCCTATATTTTCCACAAGAAATGTAATCAAAGTATAATAAGTGCTAAAAAAAGTATGCAAACGATTATTAGAAAAGAGATTTTAATGATGTTGGATTATACAAGGTGCATTGTAAATTTTTGTATCTCATTCTTAATGAGTTCTTGAAATTGACAGAAAAATCTGAAAAAGTTATTTGCTTTTCGTGTTTTTTTTCACATAATTTCAGAAATGTCAGCTATTTTTTTTTTAAATGTTATTAAAATTTCTAATATTTCATAATAAATTCTAATGTGGCCTTATCTTTTGTACTACATTTATTGTATATCATCGATTTTAATTATTTTCCATGTTTTAAAATTGTTTAATTTACATTCAATAAACAATAATTAATATAGAAAATATTAATTATTGTTTTATTGAATATAAGTTAAAGTAAACAATATAGTAATATAGAAAATATCCATTTCTCAAATTAATTATTACCTCAAATCAAGTAAATGTCTTATAAATATTCTGATTTAAAGTAACATCATTAAATTTCTTAAATGCATCGCCTTTCAAATATTCTTAATAAACAAGTAATAAAAAAAATAAAAAAAAAGTTAATTCCTACTTTGTTTTCCAATATATTGCAGAAAGTCCCTTAAAAATAATTCTCATTCATCTTTTATCTGGTCTTTTATTCTGGTGCCATCTATTGGTAGATATATGCGATTGAAATCTAAAAAAAACTAAAATTAATTAATTAAAGTTAATTACGGAAATAATATTTGAAAAACTGTATTAACATCAAGTGTAATCTACAACAAGTTTCAAAAAATGTATTTGAACTAGAGTGGATGAATAAAAAGTATTTTATTAACGATTGGAAATTTGAACAAGGTATACACTGAAGTGACAAAAGTCATGGGATAGCAATATGCAAATTTTCAGATGGCAGTAGCATCGCGTAGAACAGGTATAAATGCGCAGTGCTTTCGCAGAGCTTTCATTTCTGTTCAAGTTATTCATGTGAAGAGGTTTTGACGTGATGATGACCGCACGACGGGAATTAACAGACTTTGAACGCGGAATGTTAGTTGGAGCTAGACGCATGGGTCATGCCATTTCGGAAATCGTTAGGGAATTCAACATTCCCAGATCCACTGTGTCAAGAGTGTGCCGAGAGTATGAAATTTCAGGCATAACATCCCACCATGGACAGCGCAGTGGTCGACCGCCTGCACTTAACGACCGAGACCGGCGACGACTGCAAAGAGTCGTAAATTCTAACAGACAAGCAACACTGCGTCAAATAACCGTAGAAATCAATGTGGGACGTACAAGGGACTTGTCTGTTAGAACTGTGCGGAGAAATTTGGCTTTCTTGGGCTATTCCAGCAGAAGACCGACTCGAGTGCCTTTACTGACAGAACGACATCGCTTGCAGCGACTCTCGTGGGCACGTGAGCATGTCGGTTGGTCCCTAGATGAATGGAAAACCGTGGCCTGGTCCGATGAGTCACGATTTCAGTTGGTAAGAGCTGATGGTAGGGTTCGAGTGTGGCGCAGATCCCACGAAGCCATGGACCCAAACTGTCAGCAAGGCACTGTTCAAGCTGGTGGTGGTTCCGTAATGGTGTGGGCTGTTTTTTCATGGCATGGACTTGGTTCTCTGGTGCGACTGGACCGAACATTGACTGGAAATGCTTATGTTCAGCAACTTGGAGATCACTTGCAGCCATTCATGGACTTCATGTGCCCAAACAACGATGGGATTTTTATGGATGACAATGCGCCATGTCACCGGGCCACAACTGTTCGCGATTGGTTTGAAGAACATTCTGGACAATTCCAACGAATGATCTGGCCACCTAGATCGCCCGACATGAATCCCATCGAGCATTTATGGGACATCATCGAGAGGTCTGTTCGTGCCCAAATCCTGCACCATCAACGCTTTCACAATTATGGACGTCTATCGAGACAGCATGGCTCAATATTCCTGCAGAAGACTTCCAACGACTGGTTGAGTCCATGCCACGTCGAGTTGCTGCACTTTGCCGGACAAAAGGAGGGCCGACACGATATTAAGATGTATCCCATGACTTTTGTCACTTCAGTGTATATAGGGAGAGAGTGAGCTAATAAAAGGAATTGAATAAATGAATACAAATATTTTTTCTGGCGATAACTTTTGAAATTTAAAAAAATTTATTTGTTTTTACCAATATGAATACTTTGGTTAAACTCTGAATGGAGTATATTGGATAATAGAAGTATTTTTAAGAAGGAAATGAGTTTCTCTTAGAATGTCATCTTAAATACTATTTATATTTTTCTTTTGCGTAGCGTGGTAAATTAATGCAAGGGTCAAGCATGTCAGGTAAATGCCAAAAATATGTCTTTTAATAATAACAAAAAATATTTATTTAACAGTAATAGATTTATTCACTAATTTTGCTAAATATTTTCAATAAGATGGATCTGGGCTATTGCTCCGTTTTGTGCTTTATTGAGAGTGGTATGCAGTAGGACCAAGTATTCATTATTTATGTATATCCCCTTTATAAAAAATATTATAATTTTAAATTATTCCTTTTTTCAATGCTACTCAAAAGTCACTTTTATCGATGTTCACAAATTCTTTACGTTCATCTAAAAATTTCTAGGATATTTTATCATACTTTGTCCCATATATGGTGTTGTACACAGACGAAATCATTTTTTGTTATTTAATTGGTTACAGTCGCAAAATTTGATTAGATGTGGTTTTCGTAAACGTGTTTTATTTACATATATTTATAATCTTGTTTTTACTCATTCAATTATATGCATCATATTATTAAAATAACCTATTATTGTTCTTTTAATATACAATCCGAAAATTTAATAATATATTAACTTAATTATTTTGATAGTTATTCGATACATCGTTTTTTATGATTTAGTATATGCAATGTATGAAATTCCTATATTTATTTAGCAACTGCTGGGTTTTACGCTATTTCTGCTTTCCGTTATATAATTAATAATTATTATAAAAACGATTAATACGATGTAATTATTACTAAATTTTAATTTATTAATAATTATATCGCATTATATTTAAAACAATTCAATTATTAATTAAATAATATATTATCCATTTAACATTATATTAAATTCTAAAATTGCATTACCTACTGAAATCAATAATAATTAAAGAAAATACAATTAAATTAAATTCTTATGTTCACAATAAAAAAATTATTTTCGAACTTTAATTTTAGTCACAATATTTTTACCGCAATATTCATCACAATATTTTTATAAGCAATTATATTGCAGTTTTTCCTTTGAAAGATTTTCTCTATTTCAACACTCTGATTTACTGCATTTCCTATTTACGAAATCCTGTAAATATTGAACTAGCTTAATGGATTTTTAGACAAAATTAATACACATATCCCAGTTTGCTAATATTTATTTAACAAACTCAACTACTACTAATATTTTACTGGTTTTATTTTTAAAACTTTTGGAATTTATCGTTTAATGCTACGTTGTTTCTCGCTTGAAAATATCTAATATGATTTTGTAAGAATTTAGTTTGATATATATTAATAGCATGCCATGTTTCCAATTTTTAATAATGTTAAAATAAGTGAAAATGACAAATATTTCTTTGCAAATTGCCATCAACAAAATAGCAATTTTTATTATTCATCGATTTGGCCAAAATTGACATAGAAATATCAAATGTTCTATTTCGCAAAACTTATTTATTAATCTCATACAGGTTTTTTCCTTATTATTGCGCAAATATTGGTTATTCTGCCATGCATATGCTATAATAAAAAAAATCTTCAGTGTTATTTCATGAGGATAGAAAAAATAAAATAAATAGCTGTTTAAAAGTGATTTTCCAGTGCTTTATTTAGCAATAAAGTTAAAGATTTCGTTGGTACATTCTTTAGTGAAAGACCATGTTTTTGAAAGAACGCTGTTAGATTAATTTCTAAATTTAAACATCGTCCTTTCAAACTTCGGCCAAAGACTACATTGATATCGTATAGTTAATCTTGATACAAAGATTTCGTAAACTAATCTATTGTGTGATTGTAATTGAAGCGTCTTGACAGATAATGCATAAACTTTACAGAATATGTTATTCGAAAGTAAAATGATATCAAACCCAAAGCTTCTATGTCATGCGGATGAACATGTTAAATCCACCAGATGAAATTTTCTTGCTTGTTATGTAGTATTAAGAGAGAAGAGTGCGAGCTTAATTCAATATGTGGCAATGACTGCATTGTTTACCTCATAAAAGGGATTCTGGCTCAGATGCTAGATAACAACTATTTTTTAAACAAAGGTCACGATTTAAAGGAGATAAACACTATCCCCTATTTACTTAAAATTCCATTTTCTTTGACTGATTGGTCGCTGGTATAGATTGGTAGCACCTTCATGTAGGGGGGGAGGGGGAGAGAAAAAATTCCGTACACTAAGATACTATGTCGGGGACCGAGTAGCTAACGATCTGGCACTCCCACAGATTTAGGGTTCGAGTCCCGGATGCTTGTAGTGGTTCGGAATCCACTTTAAAATGTAGGTCCCGGTCTGAAACTGACGGTAGAGCATTGGGCGTACAGCTGACGACTCTACCCCGTAAAAAGAAAACATCTCCTGTCTTAAAACCTGCCAGTAGGCAGACGGCCTTGTCCCACCATGGAGTTGTTGCGTCACTGATGATGAGGAAGATACTGTGCTAAGCGATAATCATTTTTAATAAAGTAGATTGAAACTTTCCCACTTCCATCACAACTAAAATGCCTGAACTGGAGTTCTTGTATTAATTTGCATTGCTATTGGACGAGAGGGCTTAGAAATCAATACGCTTTTGACGAAAATGCATTCAGAAAAGAGAGAATTCAATGATAATTCCGAAAACATGAGTAAAGTATCATACCTCGATTGACAGCCTGGTAGGATTTTATTGGATTTTATCCTTTGCGACCTTAAAATTCGGAACAATTACTCTTTAAAGTCTTCCTGGATGGCAATATTTTCCAATAAATTTCATTGGTGGATTTATGTCGTGATATACTTAAATAGCATACGATGCCCACCGATGTTTAACACACACACACACCCAAACACGTGTATACATACAGTTTAAAACTATCTTCTAGATGGTGTGTACCTTTTTTATAGTTTGATATTTGTATTAAATTAAAAATATACCAAATATAATATTTTTCTTGCATTGATCTTTCTAATATACTTAAAAAAAATTTCTATATTCTATTTTTTCTTTCTGTTTTTTTCTTCTTTCGAAATCTGGTATATTCTAGGTATATGTTTAATTTATAATTGTTTAGCACTTTAATTTAAATTTTGATTATATTTAACAGAACATTATAGAATGAAATGTATTATTTGCAATGTGAATGAAATCTATTAATTGCTAATTAAATAAATTTACAACTTTGACAATAGAGACATTAGCAATTATGTTTAGTAATTTGGTCTATGAAATTAGAAATATGTATAGAAATTTTATTACTCTTAAATACATTATTCTTCAGATATAAATTTTTATGAATTTTTGTAACTTTCATTTTTTGTCATATTATTGTTCACTGACGTTTGCGTTTATCCTTTGTTATTAAAATGCTGATTATTATTAATTTAATTGAAGTTTTAATATAAATTAAATGCTAGTTTTATGTAAATAATATTTCATTGAAATAACTCCTTAATAATTCCAGCTAACAAAATTTCGAGATTATATCCAGAAATTATTTATATTCGTCTGAGTTCTGGAATTAAATAAAGTACCTATGTCTCATTTTATTAAAAGCAATTTTGCACGCATGTTCAAAATTTAAATAAGCTTTTTACTGTCAATCTTAGTTACAACATTCTGGAAAACTTATGTAAACACGTTAAAGAGCAAAAATAGTATTTAATTAGACATTAAAATGAGCAATATTCTATTAATTCAATTCATTAATTACTTTTTTGCTGCTTAATAATTTAATATTCCTATACATTTTAAAAATATTCTGCAATCTTACGCAATGCTTATGTATACATTAGTGCACATAGTTATAAGAAACTATTACTAATTCAATAAATTTTAATATATGAGAATATTTCCTTTCATTCAATATTTCATTTCATATGTAAGTATATTTCATTCACTTTTTCTTCATTCAGAATATTTCCTTTTCATTCATGTTTCATAACATTATTAATTTCATCATAATATTTTATTAAAATGAATCATATATATATATATATATATATATATATTCATTTCTTAAAATAAATTTCAAATATTCTTTCAAATTTTCTTACAGTATATTTCGGACATTCTAATTTTATTTTAAAAAAATGTCATTATTTGTTTTTAATGTGTGTTATGTGTATTTAAGGCTACTGTTTTAAATTTATTAAGTAATTTTTCAGCATTATTATATTATGCAATAAATTTACAATAAGCTTTTATTAAATGAATAGTCATCAAGCGTATTTTAATGCTGAAAAACTCTTCTTTATGCAATACCTAAAATTACAGCTATCATCATTACCATCTTTATTAAATATGCTGATCACCAATCAATACTACTTTACTTAAATTTAATAAATTACTTATTAAAAACAAATAAAATATATACATAGAAAAATCAATCAAATAAAAATTATTCCCTAACACACACACATATACATGTGCAAACACGCACGCGCACACATACACACATAAACAAATACATAAGCACACACATATAACAATATAGATAGGGCACAATTTTCATTTCATTGATTTTGATACTATTATACACATACTTGATCATTAGATAGTTACAAATAATAGTAAGTTCAAATAGAAACAAATAATAAAGTTACAATCGATTTATCTTTTACCACTTTCATTTCGTGAAATATTTGAAAAAAAATGAATATTACAAACTCGAAAATAATATTTTCTTTTAAAATAAGAACGGAGCTTTTATCGATTTTTAAAAAAAAAATGTAGTCAAATAAAAGAAAACCTTTCGAAATCCTGACATAAAGAAAGCAAAAGTAAAAAAATACTCTGAGATCTTGAATGAGTATTCGCTATATATTCTAAAAGGGTAAATGCATTCCAACTGTCAGATACTGATTCATGCAGGGAACTTCCTGTTCACTGCTCTCGGACGTTAACGGGAAAAATGCTAGAAAACTTCCTGGAAAAAGAGGGACACCCGCTGCATAAAAATCCCCACTGTTCCACAATGCCACGCATTCGGGATTTTGTGAGCAGAATTTGAATTTTCACGGACCTTCATTTTTTTCCCTTAGGGATGACAAGATTCAACAGTCTAGGGAATAATTGTATCATTTTCTGAGAAAGTATTGTCGCTAACAAAAAATGTTGTTTTCTCTTCATGATAAAAGCAATGAAACGAGTTTTACAGGGAGAAAAATATAAAATGGTTAAGGGATGGCAGTATGATGAAGAATTTGGCAATAAACTTGGCGACAGATTTAGAAGCCAAATATTTTTTTTAAACTTCAGGATTGGAAATTTTTGCAAGCTTTTTTTTTTAAAATCCATAAAATATATCGGTATTACTTTCGAAAGGGAATCAATTTCAATTTTGAATATTTTCATTGATATTTGTAAATTTTTAAAAAAATCTATTAAACGAGTTTTTTTTAAATTTCTTTAAAGAAATTTTTTTATTCCTAAAACATTTTAGCAGTCTAGGGAATAATTGTATCGTTTTCCGAAAAAGTATTGTCACTAAAAAAAAAAAAATGTTGTTTTCTGTTAGTGATAAAAGCAATGAAACGAGTTTTACGGTTTAAAAAAATAAAATGATTAAGAGATGGCAGGATGATGAAGAATTTGGCAATAGACTTGGCGATAGATTTAGAAGCCAATTAAATTTTTTAGACTTTAGGATTGAAAATTTTGCCATTATTTTTATCCTTAAAATATATGGGCATTTTTTTCGAGAGTGGGGTTTGACGTGTCCTTGACCATTTTCAATTTTGAACATTTTCACTAAAATCTGTAATTTTTTAAAAAATTTCTTAAACGACTTTTTTTTTTTAAAATTTCTATTAAGGGCTTTTTTTATGCATAAAACATTTCAGCAGTTTAGGGAATAATTGTATCAATCTCGCGAGAAAGTATTGTCACTAAAAAAAAAATGCTGTTTTCTCTTCCAGATAAAAGCAATGAAACTTGTCTTACAGTGGAAAAAAAATAAAATGGTTAAGAGATGGCAGGACGGTGAAGAATTTGGCAATAAACCTGGCGACAGATTTAGAAGCCAAATATATTTTTTAAGACTTCAGGAATGGATTTTTTTTTTTAAATCCATAAAATATATGGGTAGTATTTTCGAGAGAGGGATTTTTTGGGTCCTTGACCAATTTCAATTTTTGACATTTTCATTCATATGTGAATTTTTTTTTAAATTTTATTTTTAATGTTTTTAAAACACAACTAAAATAAATAAAAACACGGTACTTACGTATTAACGGTACCTTGGCGACAGTTGCGCCAATAAAGAGCACACGCGCTCACCGCAGCTACAGATTTGGCGGTTTTTAAGTGGCGCCAATCTACATTTAAAATTTTTGTTCCAAATAATAAAATACTTCATTTAAAATCAAAAAGCTTTCAAAAAATTTTTGTTCCAAATAATAAAATATATAAATCACATCATTTAAATTCAAAACGCTTTCAAAATTCAAAACACTTTCATCAATTTCCACAATGCAATCTGGTCCACCTACCTACTTTTTTGGTTTATTCTCCATACCCAAGACACATAATTCACGCATGTAATTGTTCCAATCTATAACAGTTTTATCCGATAAATCAAGTTGCTTTTCACAAAATTTAATCGACGTCAACTCCTCGCACCAGCAGTATATGAATCTCAAAGCTGTGCAAAATGGAATTCTGCTTCCCTCAAACCTGTTGTCTTTTCTAAGTCCCACATGATAAGCATACTGACTGAAATTGCATTTCCAAAACTTACGTTTACCAAAATAAAGTTTCATGTCATGGGAATTGGGACATTTTCGTTGTTTTGGTAAAATATTTCGCTCCTGAAAAAATAAAATTGCATCTTGTTCTGTTTCTGGCAAATCCCAAATACGCATTTTCGTAGCGCTACAAAATGGAGTCAAAACTCAGCAAATCTGCAGCTGTTATATTGGCGCCACTTAAAAACCGCCAAATCTGTAGCGGTTAGATTGGCGACACTTAAAAACCGCCAAGTCTGTCGCCGAGGTACCGTTAATACCAAAGTTAATAAGTAAAATTAATAAGTACCAAAAAAACTATTATAAAAAATCAAAATATCTCCCATATCAAATGTCATAATATTTAATTATGTTAGTTCTGTATAATAAATGTAATAAATAGCAAATGATAATTGGTTTTAATTACTTTTCAAAAGTTTTATTTTTATGTGAGATACAAGTATTTTTAATGTTGCAAAAAAAAAAAAAATTTTAATTTAAATACATTTTTATATGTATGAATTAAAATAAATATTTTAAATTTTTTTTAAAGGAAGAACAAAAATAAACAAAAACTATTTAAAAAAAAGTTAAAATATCTAACATGACAAATGTTATAATATTTTTGTAAAAAAGATTTTGCTTGGTAGAATTTTATAAAATGCATTGTTTAAAAATAAATACTTTCATAATAAAGACTTCCTATATTCTAGAATTTCTGCCACTTATTACATTAATATTTAAAAAATTGTTAAATTTAATTAGGAACATTTCTATCTTCATTATACTGAAGCAGCATGTAAGATTTAACTTTTTTTCCATAATATATGATTCGATATATGCAACTAAATTTATGGTATGTTTTGGTAGCCAATTTAAACTTAAAAATAATAATAACCATAATGTTTACATTCTACAAGTATTGTATTTCTAATCAACGATCATAATGACTACCGCGATCTTGAATGTGTAATTAGTCGCAAATTCTTTGGTAATTGGTTTCATGTTTTAAAATTTAGAGCAGAATAAAAATAGATCTAAAAACAATCATAAGTGCGCTAGTTTCCATCCATGTAGCGGCAACTATAATAACCTACCTTTTCATCTCACATTTCAAGGCAAAAACTTAATATTTTAAAAGTTATTATTCTATTAATTTAGCAGTAGTTGTAGCCACTAAGTCAGCGTTTGTTTCGTCAACAACCATGACTACATGGTTATTTTCATGATTCTTTTAAAATTAATTATGTGCATTCATTTCCTTTAAAGAACCCTGAAAAAAACACAATCTTATGCTTATGAGTAAGATGAATTTGTGTTATATTTGGATTATTTTCAGTAATTTTTTTTTTAATTTTTTCAACCTCCAGCACATTATTGAATAAATTATTTTTTTTTCCGGTTTTGTGTTTTTGTTTATTATTTTAATACTTCTACAACACCACACCTCATCACTGTGTCTAGAGCTGAGCTGCCCCTTTTAAATTTGGGGATGATGTGGGTGAGAATTCTGATTGGGCTCTGACGCTCTACGATCATAGGAGACCAGGACTTATGGTTTAAAGTGGATTCCGAACCCTGCAAACATCTATGGTAGCGCCGGAACTCGAACCCGAAACATGTGGTACCGAGTGCCAGAGCGGTAGCCACTCGGCCGTCAGGCCCCCGTTGCAAATGTACTGCACGAAACTTCTAAATATTTTGTTTAAAAAAATTGTAAACATATTATTTTTCCTTATTCCACTTGGCAGACAGCAACATCTAGACCAAGTCCATGAACCCGTTCGGTCTCATGAAGGGTGGGAAAGGGGGGGAGAACTTCTGTTGTGATGGATCCCCCGTAGGTAGAAATTTGACTTGGCTCCATACCGCTGAAGAAATAGTGCCTTTCGGGAGGAGTTTTAGGGGCAACTACCCACATTTGCGTGTCGTATGGGTGAAACACGGAAAATTCCCACCAGGAAGTCTGACAAACGAGACAAGATGCGGAACATCCCAAACGCCATCGAGAATCCTCGTTTTTTGAAACAGTATATACAACAATGCTACCTGAGCATTGAACATCTGCCCTAATGCTCAACTTTGGTGCGCGTTACTACTCAGTCACGAGTCGGGCGTAAACATATTTAGAAACAATAAATAAAAATACTTTTAAAAGGGCAAAATTAATCGTATAATATTACTTAAGCCTTATTTTTTAACTTAACCCCAAAACTGATGACGGTTATTTTTTTCGCAATAATAACAATTTTGGTTGAAATCATTAACGTGTAATTCACGAAAAATAAAAATAATTTCAAAATAAATAAAAACAAATTAGCCTGAAGAGAATTCTCATAACGTTCGAGTATTGAGATTAGTATAGAGCAGCGAAAAGAGAAGCACTTCAATAATCGTTTGCTTTTAATTAAAATACTCCTTCTCGATAAATCGATTTGCAAACTGTAATTTGATTGTTTCCAGGTTCACAAATTTGCATACGTTTATAATTTTTTTATTATTTTATTTATTTATTTTTTTCAGCTTAATGTCAGCTGTGACAGTTCCACTGCGGTTTCTACCCAGAATCTTAAGGCTCGGAAGCTGTAATCGATGACCGCGCCCAAAACGATTCTTTTTCCGATACATCGATTTAATCGATACGCTTGGTTGCTGCCTAGTGAAAAATCTATCCCGCTGACTTTGAACTTTTTTTTTTTCTTATACTTCAACTTTTTTATATACCTATACCTCTTCCATCTTCATACCTCGGGCGGTTTAAATATACCATTTCTAAAGATCCATAACTTTTTTTATTCTTTCTTCCACATATAATATTTTTAGAAAAGTTTTTTTTTTTTTTTTGTTAGCTTCTTGCTTCAAGTGTTTTGGGTCTAGTGTTTCTTTTCCCTTAAGTGGTTATCCGTGAAAACCTCTCCAAAACGGCAATATTTTGAAACGCTTGAAATCATAGGAGATATTTCACAATCTTTGTGATGTATTTACTGTGCAATAAATAAAATGGACTGTTCGCCTTTCAAAATTTTTGTAATATATATATATATCTATATAATAAAGTTTTGGACAACGTATTGAAAAATTGTTGGGATTTTTTTTTTTCGCTCTTATCTTTTGGAGCCTTGTTGTTTGGAGAGCGGCTTTGTTCATTTTTTTTTATAATTAAGATTTAGTTAGCTTCAAAAATTTATTTCTGTTTCGGGATATCAGATTAGATTGCCTCAACTTTCTGTTTTATGACTCATAAATAGTGAAAAGTTAGCTCCCTTGTTAAAATATTATCTTGTTTTATTAGTCTGAAGAATATATTAGTGATTTTTTTTATGAATATTTAAAATAATCATTTTGCTCTAATATTTAGTGTATTTAAGGTTCTTAACTTGAATGAAGAAACTATTTATTTCTTATTGTAAAGAAATATCATTTTTGTGTTTTAAAGTTAATAAATTAAGTCTAATACAATATCATGAACATATAAAGTTCAATTTGTTTTAGTTTCGAAACTTACAGCTGTATTCTTCATTTTAAACGTATTTGTATTTTTAGTGGTTTACAATACAATTTGCAGTAGGTGATGAATTAAAATTGTTTAACACCTAAAAAGCAGTTAGTACAACATCATGCGTTCAATTTGTTTTACCTTCGAAATTTACAACTGAATTCTTCATTTTAAACGTATATGTATGTTGAGTGGTTTACAATACAATATGGGACACAACGTGAGTTCCATTTATTTAGCAATAATAAAAATTATGCACAACATCATGTGTTCAATTTGTTTTACATTCGAACTTTACAACATTTTCCTTCATTTCAAAGGTATTTGTATTTTTAGTATTTTACAAAACAATTTGATGCAGGTACTGAGTCAAATTCGTCTAACTCTTAACAGAAAGAAAAGTCTTTACCAGATAAATATTTATAAAATCAATTAAACTAACAATTTTTAAATTATTTTTCCCACTAAAATTCCATATTCTTGCCGAATGCTTGTTAATATTAGTCAACAGACCAGGTTTCTGTATGTGTGCTACCTGCATGTCAACCCGATAGGTTGAAATTTCTTTTAGAGAAATTAAATTTTAGGAATTATTTCACCAAAAATTGCATCGCCAATAATTTTCTTTATTGTTTATAAGGTGATTAGACACTTTATAAGCAATAAGGAAAAAGTAAAGTTCACCTTTCAAAATTTCTATAATATATATAATAAAGTTTAGGACATCATATTGAAAAAATGTTGGGATTTTTTTTTTTTCTTCTCTTATCTTTTGGAGCCTTGTTGTTTAAAGAACTTCTTCGCTCATTTTTTTTTTTATAATTAAGGTTTAGTTAGCTTCAAAAATTTATTTCTGTTTCGGGATATCAGATTAGATCGTCTCAACTTTCCGTTTTATGACTCATAAATAGTGAAAAGTGAGCTCCTTTGCTAAAAGATCTTCTTCTTGTTTTATTAGTCTGAAGAATATATTAGCGAAATTTTTTTTATGAATAATTTAAATAAAAATTATTTTGCCCTGATATTTAGTGTATTTGGTTTCTGATATACATATTTAATGTTCTTAAACAGAACGAAGAAACTGTGTTTTTTTTTTTTCTTTTTAATGACAGGTTATTTTTGTGTCAAGAAATTAATAAATTACGTCTCGTACAATATCATGAGCACATAAAATTCAATTTGTTTTACTTTTGAAATTTACAATTATCTTCTTCATTTTAAATTGTATATTTTGTGTTTTATAACACAATTTATGCGGGCTTTGAGTTAAATTCATTTAACACTTAAAAAGAAATCTAGTACAACACCATGTGTTCCATTTGTATGACTTTTGAAATTTACAACTGTCGTCTTCATTTTAAAAGTATATGAATGTTTAGTGTCTTACAATACAATTTACGACAGATCGTGAGTTGGATTCATTTAACATTAACAAAAAAATGTAGCACAACGCCATGTGTTCAATTTGTTATACATTCGAAATGTTCAACATTCTTCTTCATTTTAAACGTATTTGTGTTTTTCGTATTTTGCAATACAATTCGTGGCAGGTCGTGAGTTAAATTCGTTTAGCACTTTACAAGAAATCTAGTACAACGTTATGTGTTTAGTTTGTTTTACCTTCGAAATTTACAGCTTTATTCTTCATTTTAAAGCTGCCTGATGGCCAATTGTCTGCCGCTCTGGCCTTTGGTCCCACAGGTTTCAGGTTCGAATCCTGGCGGTGACATGGATGATTATTAGTGGTTCGGAATCCACAATAAATTGTAGATCCCGCTCTAATTAACACAAAGTGTGCACAAAATGGCAAAACCAAAATTATTCTTCATTTTAATCGCATTTTTAGTGGTTTACAATACAATTTAAGGCAGGTAGTGAATCAAATTCGTCTAGCGCTTAAAAAGTATGAAAAAAGTCTCGTCAAATAAATGTTATTAAAATCATTTGCAATTAACAGTTTCTAAAATATTTCTCACTAAAATTTCATATTGTTGCCGAATGCTTGTTAATATTTATGAACAAACCAGATTTTAGTATATGTGCTACCTGTATGTTCGCCCGAAATTATCTTTTAGATAAATTAATTTTTTGAAAATATCTCACCAAAAGATATCACGGTTCCATAGTTAAAGGTGTTTAGATACTTTATAAGCTGTGAAAAAAATATTTAAATAAGGAAATATGATAACCAATTTTATTTTACGAAGATGAAGCAACGATATTTTGCAATGTATGAAAGACGATTTTAAGAAAAAAAAAATTTATAAATGGCATAAAAGAAATTTTTTTTGTGAAAAATAACCTGAGAAAGATAATCTTTGAGGTTTTTTTTTTTTCTCTCTCGGTAAAATAATATTTTTTCTAAGCTGATATCGTTCTAAAGATAAGCAATTTTTTAAGCTAATGCTGTTTATTTATTCTTCAGTAGAGAAAATTGTTCAAACAAATCTGACAAAATAGTTTTTTATCATGAGTTTTTATTTAAAACACACTCATTATAAAAATGAATATCCATGCTTAAAAAATGGTAAAACATATTTATAAAATCTGTCGAAAATGTACCCCTTGTCACCATTTTAAAACGTGTAATTTTTGGACGTGTTTTTCAATTTTCATTTCCACTGGGAAAATATGTATTTTTTCGGCATAAAATTAAATTACAATCTTAATTAGTCATTTATTTAGATTTTAATTCTTATTTTGAAACCTTGCAGGTGTCGAGAAGTTTAAATGAGTAATCGTCTTGTTTGGAATGTTGCAATTTTTCAAAATGACCATTGTGTACCCATTCGTTCGGGTTTCGGACAAAATATGCCTTCATGCAGACATATAAATAATTTTGGACTTTAAAAGTGCAGATCATGTTTAGAAAAATTATGTATTATTTTACTCTGCAAAACTTATCTTTGAAGCACTTTGAATTTTTCACAAAGTCATATTAATTAACAAAACGAGTTAAATTGTGCCATGATAACATAAAAAATCATCACATGATCTTAAGAGTTTATAACAATCTTCTGCTGAAATTCCGTTTTAACGTTTATATGACATGATGCCATCATTAATGTAGTGATTTGATTGGGGATTTTAAGGATTAGTATTGTGATAACACATAACATTAGTAAGGAGATAACATATAACATAATGGTATTCTAACGATACCGTTCTAAATACATACTGTTATAAATAACGATGATAGAATACCATTGAATGAAGAGAACATACCATTATAAATCATGACATGATTAAAAATAAAGATAAAAGTCACATTCATATATGCTTTTCGCATGTCTATTCGAATATGTATGTAATGTGTCATATATGTTCGTATATATATAGCCATAATTTCCAAATTCATTGCATTTCCACCAAATTGCTTAAAACTCAGCAAGATTGGTAAGAATCCCTACTAGAAACTATTAATTTGTTATAAATGAGTACATAATCATATTACTAATTAGAATTGAAAATATTGTTGGATTAATAAAAAATTATTAATTTTTCTAATTTAATTGTTTTGAATGCTGATAGTCGAATCTCTTAAATCTACTAATTTAACTAAGTAATTGTTGAAATGGTATACAATTTTACACAATTTTTATTCTTGTTTATTTCAATACTTATTTTAAATGAAGTATTTTACGTTTTATTTAAAGTGTAAAATACCATTTTCCGAGATAACAGATTTATTCAATCATGAACTTTTTATACCTATGCATTTTATAAAATGTCAGTGTCATATTTTGAAATCTCTAAATGTTTAATTTTATTAAATTTTTCCTAATTTATATTTTATTGTCAAAAATATGAAAATGATAAATGATACATACGTTTATTCTTTTTCTCAAAGCAAAATTCAACCATTTTAAGTCATGTAGACATAAATATCATTCTTGCTATTATTTACAAAACGTTACATTTTTGCACATAATGCCATACTTTTTATTGTGGTAGATTTGATTTGACGCCAATAGACAAACCACATACCAGCCATTCTTTAGTGGAAGCAGCCAATACCAAATGCCTTTCATCTATGGCCATTCTTCGCGAAAATATCCAAGCTATTCTTTTGCTGATGAAAGAAGAAACCTCGGGCATAGCACAGCTTTGCAGGGGAAAGAAAGAATAGCCGGCAATCTTCTCCATCAAGTCTAATTCAAGCTTCATGTATAAAGCTCGTCATGATTAACTGCGATAGAAACCTCAGTACACATAGATTGGAGATCTCCTCATTATTTTTTAGTTTTCGAGCTCCGTTTCGTTTCATCTTTGATCGTGCAATTAATGATGCGGATGTGTGATAAGGTAAATCTGATATGTTGCGTTATTTTTTGTTTTGGTAGCACAAAAAGAATGGATGGAAAAGGCAAAAAAATATGGTTTTTCCTTTTCTTATTGCAATTGCGAAAGCTTGATCTATAGTTCACTCCCACTTTTTTATATGATTAAAATGGTTTAAATTTTGCAGAAGGGGTCCGATGGCCTCTGAAGCTCTCTGATGTCGTCTAAAGGCTTCGGGTTCAAGTCTGGACGATGCTATGGATGTTTGTAGTGGTTCGAAATCCATTTTAAGTCACAGTTAATGTTCTAATATGACTGTAGGTCGATGGGTATAGGGCTGGCAATCCTACCCCGTAAAAAGTCAGCGTCACGGAGCCAAGTCCCACTTCTACGCACGAGTGCTCCATCACAAAAATACTCGTCTCCTCCCTTTCCCTCCTTCCATGAGACCACGTAGGTTCATGGACTTGGTCTAGGTGTTGCTGTCTACCAAGTGTGATACGAAACAACAACAACAACAAACTTTGCAGAAGCAGCATGGGTAATATATTTCCAAACAGTAGATATTGGTTCGAAATCCGATAAGCCAAATCGTACAAAAAGTTCCATTATCTATGCCTTTGATGATAAATCTGAAAGTTGGAATGTACTTCCAATGGGCTCGTAAAGTGACTAAATGTGCCTCCATCCTCTATAATACATTTTCATGTGCCTCTATCCCCACTATTACTTGTAAAAATTTCCACTAAAAATTGTCGGAATCGAAAAACACAATTATTTATTCCTTTATTTAGAAATCCATGCCTTACTGTTATTTATTGAATTTAATCGTGTACAAATTCTTTTTATTGAAATGTTAACACAAAATAAGTTTATATATATATATATTGTGTGTTTAACTCTTTCTGTTTTATACTACAGAAATATTTATTTCTGTAATTCTTCACTAAATGTAATCATGCATAAATTCTTTCTTTTGAAATATTAACACAAAATAACTACATCTCGCTGTATATTTATATTTAACTCTTTCTGCTTTGTATTACAGAAATATTCTTTTGTAAACAAACATTTTTTTAACCAAATCTCCCTTTTCCTTCTACTTTCTTGCATTTTAAAATAAGCATATACCTTTTCAATCGAAATCTTTATACTTTTTCAGTATTGTTTTTTCATGTGCCTCTATGCCCACCATTACTTGCATAAATTTCCACTAAAAATTGGGAAAAATTGGAAGAACACAATTACTCGAAGTACGTGTGGACAAAACAAGAGAAAAGGAAACTCTGACTCGGAAAAGTAAACCACGGAACTTCCATAAACCAATTACTTTACTCCAGGGTGATTCCAAAGAAGTTCAGATACAACTTCAACATTTTCGCGTGCAATATTTACTCGCAGCGCGGACGACAAAAGCCGTGGAAGAAATTACTCCAGTGAACACATTCTGTTTAATTTTATTACGCTGTACCGACGGACTCCTTTCTTCACGGATGTTTATCTTATTAAACTTCACATTTGCTACGAGAAAGAAAATGAACTCTTTTTTTTTCTGTTATGTAGATGAAATTGCGTTATTCTAGGTCTGATTATATGTTTTGTGGTTGGTTTGTGCGGTTTAATGATTTTTTTTTCTTTCGCCTTCTGCTTTTTTTGGATTTAATTTTTCTTGAGACACTATCTGGGCAGATTTGTAAACAGAAAAATGTGGTAGATATAAACGCTTTGTTAAACTGTCTTAATGAGTTGAAAGCACAGATAAGTAGTAGTTATTTCGAAAGCAATAAGAACCAATTGGTTTTATATTGGTGCATCTTAAAATTCCTTTTTAATTTAAAAAAAATACTACAAGTGTGTATTTTTAATATATTTTTTTAAATAAAATAAAAAGTTATTGATTGTATAAAATAAAGTGTTTTCAAATTTAAATGATAATTCTAATCAGTACTTGCATCTGGATGTATTTAGTGGTTTCCAGCCATTTCTATATTAAATGCATTATTTTCTTATACAAAAGTTAAATAATGATGCTATTTAATTTATAGGATACTTACTTTTGAAAGTTTATGAAAAGTTGCATCTGTAAATCTTTGGGGTTTTTTCATATACCATACAACAAAATCCTTTTTAGTGGTAAAAATTATGTATACTGATGCTTAAAAAACTGCCTTACTATTTTAAATCAAGCTTGCACATTTTTATATTTAAAACGTGTAATTCTGCTGTTTTCATTTTAATATCTACTTTAAGGCATTAGTATATAAGCATCGGGTATACATACTTTTGATAGTTATGCACTATTTTTAACTCGTACTAAATTAAATTCCCTCCCCCTTAAATGTTTTTAACCACATTTTTGTTAAAAATTCTAAGAAGTTCTTAGTCTGAGAAATGTCATTTACTTTTTCTTTTTATTCAGATAATAGATAACATTTTTTTTATAATTTGAAATATGATCTTTTCTTTAAATTTTAATTCATTTATTAGAATAAACTGCCTACTTGCACGCTTTAGAATAATTTAACAATATAATTAAAATGAAAATGAACAGCAACTCTCTACAAAATATTGTGAATGTTTACAAATGCATTATAGAAATAAGAGATCAGGATATTAAACAATTAGTGGAGAGAATAAAATTCTTTTCATTGTAAAATAATAAATTTTCAAACATACATAAGAAAATGTTCCTTTCTTGAGCTTATTGGTATATGAATAGAATATAGAATGAAATATATGAATATAGAATGAAGATGATTAGCAACTCTTTACAAAATATTGTGAATCTCTCCATTTGTATTACATAAATAATAGATCAGAATATTAAACAAAAAATGAAGAGAATGAAATTCTTTTTATTGTAAAATATTAAATTTTCAAATATGTCTAAGAGAATTTACTTTTGCTCGAGTTTATTGTATAATCATTTGATTTATTTTTACAAACTTTAACCAATGGAATCAGATTTATACGTAACTGTATTAAGAGTAGGCTTGTCGAAGGGTTATGCATGAGTGGTACGTATAAGATCATCTATTGTCTATAGTATATTGCTGATGGAATTGGAATAAAAGTATTTTTTCTTCACATATCACTTCTTGACATATTAAAAGAACTTCAATAACATTTTTGTTCGTATGCATCCATTCCCTGCTGATTATCTCAGTTGTCACATTTCCCATTTATACATACGCTCACAGTGACTCGGACATCATGGGTCACTTATTTCTGTATCTACAACGCTCACTGCAAGACTTGCAGTAATGAACATCAAACTGAACGATACATCGATAGAAAAACCCATCGCGATATTGTTCCGCCGGACAGACTGTTGTTTGCTGATTTTCTATAAAAAAAACCGGCATCGACGGCAATTTTCCAAGCTGCCGCTCTGCGTCAAGATGATGGTGAAGGGAGGAAAGCGGAATAAAATAGTTCGCTCCAACGAGCATCATATGATGCGGAATGGAAAAGAACATTCCTTGTTTTCGGATTCCAACTGCAAAAACTGGAGCAGGGCTTTTTTTCGGGATTTGACGGAATACATTTCACACTTCCTTGATGTAATTTTGATGTTTCGTAATGTACCGAAAGTATTGCACAGCATTACATTGCCATGCCATTAAATATCATATGCAAAATTTAATGAATTCGTACATCTATATTATATTATATTATATAATATAATAATTGAGATTACAATAAGAATAACTCTTAACTATTGTAACTTTATCTGTATTAATGCACTGCTGTGTAACACACTGTTGTATTAACTTAATTGAAAAGTTTAGCCATCTACTTAAAATTATTATAAAATAAAAATGTTGCTATCCTTACTAGGTTTCAGAAAAAGAATTAAATGCAGTCATTTAATACAATTTAAAATGTCATTATAATAACTTCATTATGTTTGAGTACATTACTATTACTATTAAAAAAGAATTATTGCAGTAAAAGTATTATTACTACATTGATATTCATATTAAAAAAGTATCGCGCAATAGATTTAAAACCTTAGGTTGAAATTTAAATATTTAAACCAGTTAATTTAGCAACCATAAATAAAGTTGATTAACTTATTCCTATACAATAAAATACATGTAAAATTTCGTCCAATTACATGAAAAAAATATGCAATTTAATGAAATTTTGGGTTGTAGGTAACATCTGCTAAATTTATTTGACAAATTTTAAAGATAACAAAAAGTTTTCTTGTAAAACAATGCGAAAATTATTTTAGATAGAGTATTATATTTTCCTTATTGTCGTCATGATAGTTAGCTAACTATCATGATGGCAACAACAACTCGAATCGAATAACAGCATGATAATTCTAAACATTTAAAACGAGAAATTAGATATATGTTGCTAAGAATAAGAAGTAAAATACCATTTAAAAAATATATTGTCTGCATGTATAAAAATTCAATTTTCAAAGTACTAAGTTGCAGAAAGTAATACACAAAAGCAAAATGCCTGGTGGTTCATATGAAATATTTTATCTGAACAATAAAAATATCTATCTTGAAATTTTGTGAAGATACTTTAAAACTTCTTGAAAAATGTCATATCTTTAGGATCAGAATAGTTTCATAAATCTTCTATTACATGACAAGATCTGTTATCATCTAAAACCAGACAGAAGTTTAGAATATTACTATCCATTGCAAAGAAGCAAATCATCAAAAAAATCCAAGTTGCTCGGCCAGTTGATATTTCTACTATCGAAACTATTAATTTTTTTTTCTTGAAATTTTTCTCTAGATGTTTTCATAATAGTTTAGAAGTTGAATACTAAAGTCAGTGCTGCATTTTTCTGCTGAGTTTTTCAAGAAATGGTAACAAATCCAGATGATGTGAGGTCTGCAAAATGCAAAACTGCGCGGCCATATCATTCGACTCAGTTATTCGACCGCAAACTCCATGAATATTTGATGCCTCTCGTGTTCCTTTTGTGCAAACCTTTCCTCGAGCCCCAGACTTTACGCTTCCCTTATTTTCCAACTCGGCAGACATCACGAGGTTCCAAAATGAACTTCCGAGAAATAAAATATTTGAGAAACAGAATTTTTTTTCTTTAAAAGCAGATCTAAATAAGGGCGTGCACATCTTTTTATTGAGGGAGTTTGCCAAAGGAACATGAACCTAAATAAATAATATACTATTCTTGCCAGTAGTGTAGGTCATTCGGAGAATCTTTTCATCTGGAAAAATATTCGTTTGTAATGAAAGTTTTTATTTGAATAAAATTGCTTAAGAATGCAGCGAAAAATTTTTTGTGGTGGTCTTTTTAGTGTAGAATATGTCAAATAAATTTTTTTAATTGTCAAATCCGTTTTTGTGCTGTTGATAGGGACTGCACAAAACTAGCTTGATTATAATATTTTAATTTTTTACTCTTTATTCACATTATGTTTTTTCATATTCAATTATCTCGTACATTGCACCGAAAGACAGTAAAAAGTTTTAATTTTATGCCAATAAATCATAATGTTATTCCGTCAACTAAGAAGTCTTTTTTATTGAGAAATTATAATAAATAATATAAAAGTAGTATGCAACATAAATGTGGAACAGCATGATTAATTACCATACCTTACGGTTACTGATTTGAAGAAATAAATTGGTAGGCATTGTATATGATATGGCAACAATATGATACGTCAATATGAAGGGATATGTATGGCAATATGATATGATATAAATGACAAATCGAGCAATTGCCTATATTATAAATATGAATTTTCATTTTTAATTTGATTGAGAAATCTCAAAATAAAAAGTTTAATGAGATCTTTAGTGGTTGACATCTTAAAAATAATTGACAAAAATTCAAAATGATTAAGGAAAAGTCTGTCTTGCCTTTTCTTGCCTTTTTGAGAAAATCAAGTAATCCAGCCATACAGTACAATTGTAAACATATGCTATCATTACAACTCTATTTCTTTTTCTTATAAAAAGTATTGTAGATCTTGCCAATGGAATAATTTTGTGACTGATATTTCAATTATGTATTACATTCTTATTAATTTATACATAATTGAAGAAAAAATTTTCATTGGTAGCATGTTTAGATATAATTTAAACCCGGACATTTTACAAAATAATGGAGCTATACCAGTAAACGTTGCTTAGAAATTATAATTTGAATGACTTGCTCAAGAATTAATATTATTATTATAAAATGTAGAAAATGTATTAGCTATAATGTTTTAGGCATATTTTGTTGAACAGTATTATTTTACAGTTTAGAATTACAATGTTATATGGCAGACTAAAGTGCGGTTTTCTCCTGAAAATATCAATATTTATATGTCGTGTAAATATTTAAGGACATTTTGAACACATTAATAATAATTTAAATAATTATTATTTGCGATAGCAAATTATTTCGAAAAGAAAATATATATGAAGATAATTAGGCCAAGCGTATATTACGTATTTACTTACAAAAACGCAACACAATCATTTATTCATGTTGCATTCTCTGTAAATAAAGCTATTGTTTTTTATGCGGATCATATTTAATCGATTTTGAATTTGTGTACTTTGTATTTCACCCAAAAACATTCATTTGTATCTCTCAATACAATAAACTTTAAACCGCCATTAAATTAAGGTATAATTGTAACGTTTAAAAATATTACAATACACAAATCTAACAATTCATCGTTAATAAATTAGAAAATGAGTCCTTACGGTATAAAACTTATGGCAAATATTTATTTTTCATTATCCAATTCATGTTACCTCTATTTCTGCAGAAATAAGATGAACAATTTTAAATGCCAACTGGTAGTAAAAGTTTTGGTTAAAATATGCTACAACACATTTACATTACAATATAACCATTTAAACAACGACATTAAACAAAAGAATTCATCCCTTTTGTACATGAAATGGACGTACATTGTTTTAATAAATTTAAAGATAATGATTTGGATGAAATATATTATTGAACTTACTTTATATGTCGTGGCAGAATTTTAAATCATGAAATATAAAACATAAAATAATTAAAACTTTTGTTTAAATTAGAATTTATTTGCCAAGCGTTTACTGAAATACTTTGTTACCTTAATATTTGTTTAACTGATTCTTAAATGATAAATTTATCATTACATTACAGCAACAAAAAATTTTGCTATCCATTTTCTACAATATAAAATCATTTGCTGTTATTTCCGGTATTCTTCAAGCAATTAAGTGATGGGTAATAAAAATTATGAAGGTTAAATTGTAATTAAAGTTATTTTTTAAATATTAATATTTTTTATTATTATAATTTGCCAATTGATTTTATGCTTGGGTATTGAAGTCTATTTGGAAAATTTATAAAAAAAATAGAACAAGTAATAAAAAAATTTTTTTTTAAAGTCAATTCCTACTTTTTTTTCTTATAGTGCAGAAAGTCCTTTATAAATAATTTTCATTCATTTTTTTAAAATTTATCTGGCACCATCTATTGGTAGATATATGCAGCTTAAATCTAAAAAAAACTAAAATTAATTAATTTAATTTAATTACTGAATTAATATTTGAAAAACTGTATTAACATCAAGTGTCATCCACTACAAGTTCAAAAAAAATGTATTTGAACTGAGTGGATGAACAAAAAGTATTTTATTAACGATTGAAAATTTGTACAAGATATATATAGGGAGAGTGTGACTTAATAGAAGGAATTGAATAAGGATTTTGTTTCGAAACTTACTGCAAGGATTTCTTCCCAAACAAAATTTTTTTACTGATTAATGTTTTTGCAAAAAATTTATTTCTTAAGAGAAAATTAAATTCAACGTTATTTAAAAACTTATTCAATATTTAAAGATACACTTGCAGCATAAACTGCGATTCAGTCATGAACAAAAATTTGTCTAAAACGCTTTAGTTAAACACTTGTATTTGGAAGCACATAAATTATTTTCAATTTATTTCCATGATGTGATTAATTTTAAGATTGAAGTGCATTGCACAATTTTATTTTGATGCATTAAACACTTCAATTTTACTGTAAACATGAAATGAAAAACAACTCTAGGCTGTAGAATGTTTTTGGTTTTTTTTAAATAATGTTAGTCTTGGAATTTCTAATTCGCTTTTCCAAAGAGAAATAAATAGTGTAGTAGATTTTAAGGAAGTAAATCACAAAAAAAGTAATTGAATTTTATCTGAAAGTCATTTATTTATTATTGAATTCTAATATATTACCGCTGCTAATATTATATAAATCTAGGCTTGTTTATAAAATTTCAATTTATTAAATATTTCTTCTTAGATAAAGGAAAACTTAAAAAGTTCTTGAAAAGATATCATAAATATTAAAATAAAACCATTGGTTTTTGGCAATTCTTTTTCAGTTTGATCTTATCTTTCTCTCAATAAAAATATTAAATCCAATTATTTATTTTCAAATTGTTAATTTTTTGCTATAACTAAAAAAAACACTAGAATTGTGATTAGTATTTTAATAAAGGTTAAAGTTGAACATTTTATAAAATGATTGTTAAACCAAAGACATAAATTATTTATTAATAAAAATTTTATTTTTATTATTATTATGTCTATAGAAAATTAATACAAATTTTGAGTATTTTTATTTGGTTCAAAGTAAGAAAAGCCTTACCGGATTTTATTTAAATTTCCTTATTAACATTTTTTGTATTCGTTTTATTAATAACAGCTACTTTAAATTAATTATATGATAATATAAAATATTTCTGCATAATTCGAAGACTAAATAACTTTTTCTAAATGAATATTAATTATATTTATTATTTAATATTTTGTCAGCTTTTGTAATTACAGAATTGAATTTTCTCTTTTTACTCTATCAAAAACATTAAATATTGTAAAAGAAAATCATGTTTTCTATTAGTAAGTACAGATCACTTTTAAAAAATTAAATTAGTATAAACAGGTTTCAAATTTTATGAATAATAAATTGATGGATATTCAATTAAATTATAATTCTGATAATTAAATTCATTATACATTATATTATAGTGTAACAGATAAGTTTTAATCAGATCTGTTATATTGTAATATAATCTTTAGCAATTATTGGAGTTCTTTGATCTTTAGCAATTATTTGGAGGAAATATCAGTATTTTTGTGAAACTTCAATTTAAATATAATATAGAAAACTTTGACATAAAAATTATAACTATATTTTTTTCAATTTCTTTGTGTTTATTAAAGAAATTGAAAGTATTTCAAAATTATTTTCCTGAAAAATATTTATATCTGAATATAACAGGCAAAAATTTTCCATTTTACAAAAATTTCCCACAAAATTTTATATTTTCTTTTAAATGTACTTCATTTATTTATAATAAATGATAAGTACCAGATCTTATATATTTTTACTAACAGTATGAATTTAATTTAATACTGCCACCCATTTTCTTAAAGCAAATATACTTCTTTATAGTAATTCAATAATAAATTAATGTATTTCATTCTGAATTTACCTCACAAATTAATTAACTTAATGCAATGATTTAATATTAAGTTAGATTATCATTAATATCTTAATTTAAGACCTGCATTTATTGAAGATTTTTTTTACATTATTTTTATTTCAAGCAAGTATAAAATGCAAATTTAAAATCCTACTCATTAAGGATTCCAATTCAACTGCCATCTTAAATTATTCCGTATGGCCTTTCAAACAAAATGAACAGTAGGAAAATGCCATCGGCATCAAAGAACTGCATAATGTATCTAATTGGGAAAAAAAAGGTTTCAATCTTTTTATCAAAGATCACATTTTCATCCACTCTTCCTTTTTTCTTTAACTGAAGGCACATTTTATTGCCAGAAATTTTCCATCGAGTAAGGGAAGTGTTCCAAATGAATTACACTCGATGACTTCTAGCACGAAGGATGGAACAGGGAAAGAAGAACGTAACCTCATCTGTGATATCTTCACCCCAGGAAACGTGACGAGATCTCCAGTCTCATTTCGAAAACGAGTACTTTGGAAAAGCGGGGGTGATAAGAAGTAATTTTTTAAACCCTCTGGTACACGAGAACCCCGGTTTTATATTCCCTTTTTCCCATCCACCAACGCCAAAAAGGATGGAAAAATATTAAGGGAAAAAAAATGGTAGAAACTGATATCTCGCCAATCTCCACAATATGATCCGAAACCACCCGAGAGCCAATTTACAGAATGGAAGGCAGACTCGATGTTTTCTTTCCACCACCCACACATTGACGGAAAAAAAATTCTTCCGACCACCCTGGAGTCCAATATAAGTAATTTAGCACGATCGTTTGGTGGTATTCGATTGGCTAGTCGATGTGATGGATGTCCGAGAAATGGATCATGCCAGAGTCTTAATCTTCTTCACCATGTCCGAGCAATTCTCCCGCCGTCATAAATTAGACCCCCACCCCCATTCATCAGGGAATGTTCGCCAGCCTAGCGGAAAATGGGAACCTGCATGTTTAGGGCTTGCCATTGCCAATGAGCATTAATAAAATTATATTGCCACTAAACAGGGTTAATTTTCTGAACCTTCAAGGATGTAAGATATTTTATCTGGAGATATAAATCAATATAATTATTGCATATAAAGAAATAACAAAATTTCAAATAAAGTAAAAGTTTAAGATGTTTTCGTGAGGTTCAAATAATCCGCTGGAAATATAATTATTATAACTAATATTTAAGGAGTGCGAAAGCAACCTGGCGATTAGCACAATTGTTTTCAGGTTAACACAAGGGTTATCTAAATGTTTAGTCCAAGATGTGACAAGCTGTCCGCGGCTTGATGGTCACTAGGCTAGCGCTCTGGCCTTTGGTACCATAGGCTCCAGGTTCAAATCCTGCCTGTGGCAGGAATGTTTTTAGGGGCTCGGAATCATCTTTAAAATGTAGGTCGCGGTCTGTTTAGCCCTCGTGTACACAAGATGATTGTAGTGCAACAAAACCAAATCAAACTGACAAGCTCTACTTAAATCAAAGCTTCCATATCTACGTTAGAGCTTTCGAGGAGTATGGCAAATGATTCGAACGATTTTTTAACTTGAAATCTCTTCTGAACCTGAAACATTTTCTGTAATTTGAAATCTCTTCTGTACCTGACACATTTTCTGTAATTTGAAATCTGTTCTGTACCTGAAACATTTTCTGTAATTTGAAACGTTTTGGCTATGCCAAATCTGTTATAATTCGCCTATATAAATGGAAAATGTTTTCAGATCATGCATCAAAATTAGACATGAAAAATAACCTCTAAAGCATTTTTTTCTAACGAAAAAAATTAATCCTTAATTAAATGTATTTCTTTTAAAAAACAATTTACTTTCTTACCTTTCTATAGATGTAACATAGCAGACGTCCTAAGGTTTACCGCAGTAATTCTAAATCTGTTAATATCCTAAGTGACAAAAAAAAGATATCATACCTGAACTAAAAAATAATGTATTAAGCCCATATTAAATCTTCTCCATTGCAATGTATTGAGTTAGAAAGAAAATGGTGCATGTTTCTTTTCGGCTGCAGTTATTACTGTCAAAGAAAGAATGACATTTTATTAGATTCATTTCAACAAACAAAGAGTGAAAACGCATTATCCAGAAGCGCTTGATGAAAGAAATGGAAAAAGTAATATCAGAGTTTTGACATTTGATACGAGTAATTTTGAACTTAAATACTTTTCCTTTAGGTCACCTAATACCATTTTATTCCCGTAAATTCTTTTTGAGTATAAATATGAAATAAAATAGTTTTGAAAATTTGAAATTGTCTTGAACATTTCTTAAATGCTATGAGTTACAATTTTTTGTTAATTTTAGATAGCTTATTTCAATAATAAAAGATCATGTTTGTTAAAAATCATCTAATAATCTAAGTCTATTAAATTAATAATCTATACTTTGAAAAATAAAATTATTTTAAATTATATAAAATTCTATAAACATTTTTTTATGGAATTTTGTGTAATTTTAGTATTCATTAAAATATCAAAAAAATTGATGAACTTGAAAAATTTATTTCAAAATATTTTATATATACACACTGAATTTGACATATATTATATTATATTTTAAAAATATTTCGACAAATAGTAAAAAATATCTCAAGTATATTTAAACTTCCATTTTTTTTTTCTTCTTGATCTGTAGTATAATGGTTTTATTCCAATAATGTTAATGATATATCGAATTGATATATATTTGATATATATTGATATCGAATAATTCATTATATAATATTAAATGTAAATATATTCGAATAATTTTACGATAAATATATATTAATATACAAAAGTTTCAAAATTTTATTATAAATCTCTATAAACATTTTAAGTTTAAAATTTCATTCTGCCAAATTTAGCTTAGTTAAAATAAATAAAGCAAAAACATTTATTTTAGTTTTAAAACCTTTGTAGACTTATTTGTGATTTTAACAAACATAATTTAATTTTCTTTAATAATTTTAATAAACTAGTGATACTTTATTAAAACAGTTCCTTATACGAAGAATGCCTTTCTTTCTTCTAATAAAATGCTAAATTTTTGTTTCACATGAAAAAGTTAATGAGCGTTTTATTAATCCAACTATAATTATAAACTTCCCTAAGTGTATTTTAATCTACTAATCTTAGAAGCTAGCCTTTCAGTGCACGAACTAGTTTTTAACAAATGCGGTACTAATTTGCTCCATATTTTGCATAATTTTAATATTAATTTTGATTAACTTCTATTGATTGATAAAACATAAAACTTTGGATTTCCAATTAGGAAACTTAATCATGCGACACTTTTAATTTTCTATCAACTTTTAAACATTTACATTTAAGCAAACATTTAATATTACATAATGAACTTAACATTGTTTACAGAATAAATGGCTTTCATTAAAATCCTTTTATAAAAATGTATTTTATTAAGATATCTTACCAAATTAAAATGGAAATACACGTACCATTAACATTATTTGAATAAAGCCATTATATTGTGAAACAAGAAGAAAAAAAAATTAAATATAAATATGTATGAGTTACTGTTTACTATTTGTTGAAAGATTTTTAAAGTATAATATACATCAAATTCAATGTGCAAATTTAGAATGGGTAAAAATCAATTTTTCAAGTCTGATATTTTAATAAGTACTAAAGCAGTTTCAATTACACAAAATTCCATAAAACAATATTTATAGTTTGTAATATCACTTTTCGAAGTTTAGATTTTAATTTTACGAACATGATATTTTATTATCGAAATAAACTATCTGAAATTAACAAAAAAATTTTATTTAAGAATTGTTCAAGACAATTTCAAATTTTTAATGACAAATTAGAAAGTATTAAATAATATAATTTTAGTAGCATATTTATTTTCTTGAATAAATCGCAGTCAATATACGTTAAGAAAGAAATACAAATAAAATGTTCATACTTTTAACTGTTTTAACTTAATATTTAATTAATTTGAAAATCCATTCTTTAAGAAGACGAATTCTTTTATTAGGAATAAATGTTTAGTACATCATCACAATAAAGATAATAGTACTGCAGTAATTTCTTTAATACCGTTTAAAAATTCACCAAACGATTTAAAATCATTTTAAAGCACCAAAATTTAGATAAAAGTACTGCAATAATTTCTTTAATACCGTTTAAAAATTCAACAAACGATTTAAAATAATTTTAAAGCACTGAAATAAAGATAATGGTACTGGAGTAATTTCTTTTTAGCCGTTTTAAAATCTAGCTATTTTAAAAGTTTTATTCAGCGCTGACATGCTTTCAATTGATTACTTAGCTCTTTACTTTGTAACGTTCCAGCAAAATTCTAGGAACGAAAAATAACAAGCCAAGTCTTCCAAAGCGAGTACTGTACCATAAACTAATCCGCCACCAATCTTTCAAAAACAAAACCCAACTCTCCAACAAGTAAAGCGTGGTAAAGAACAGCTGTGGTTGATATACATTAAAATATCAACTTTTTTTTTTTCTTCTCCAGTACCTTTTCTAGAGCGATTGTTTCCATCTCAGTGATTCTGTCTGACATCACGTTCTTAGAGCGGTGGGAGAGAAAGTCATGTTCCTCCAGAAATTACACAGCATGTGAATTGAGACATTTCTCCACAGCTTCCACTTGATGGCCTGGAAGAGGAAGGGGAACTACTTTATTCCGCTCTCTGGCAGGGTCACACTCTTGTTGAGGCACTCGCAGAGAGGTAATCCGTCAGCCGTTAAGTAGAATCAAGTAGACTGGGGGGTGATATCTTATCATGCATGAGATAACAGAGCGTGATTTCTTTCCAGTGAGATTTGTAGTGTTATACTCTTGTTCTTGGTGTTCAAATATGTCATAGATCTGATGAAGTTAATTAAATAAATGTGGAACTAGGTACTTGAAGGATTTACTTTAATGATTATTGTGCTAGAAATATCAATATGTGTTCAGAATTTGCTGAAATGATATTTTGTGAAAAGTTGTTTCTTAAAATAGTGCATTTTGAATATCTTAAATGGTAATTAAGAAAATAAATAATGTTATTTAGATGACATAATTTTTTTTTTTTACTGAAACCTATATCTTCTAACTTCGTGAAACCTATATCTGCTAACTATATTCATCAAATAGAGAACATAAACATTATACTATAAAAACAAGCGCCATTTTCTATCCGTTTTGGACAAAATTTCCATGTTTGAACCGTTTAACTTAAAAAAGAAAACCACGAAAAACCAATGTCAACATTGCAGAATTTTATTTCAAATGCTCCAACAACTAGTAAGATACTAATAAAATATTGTTAAAATACCTTCGAACTGATATTTGAGGGTGAGAAAAAAAATTAATTAATATTTGATTAATATTTTTGAATTATTATTTGCAAGGATATATTGCTTTCTCTGCTATATTGTTTGCAAGTAGATAGTTTGAAGACAAAATTCAAAGATCAAATCCCTCAAACGCTGCCTGATGGCAATTGGTTAGAACTCTGACCTTTGGTAGCAGTTCGGAATAAAAGTTAAACTGTTGGTCCCGTCTAATTATCCTAAAGCGTGCAGAAAGGATCGTAGGGCGATAAACCAAAACAGAAAACCCCAATCCCTGAAACGTCAGAAAAAAATAGTAAGTTTACCATCAAGTAAAAGCTATGTTGTATGAGGAAAAAACACAATTGATGCTGTCTATTTCAGACAATAAAAATATGTCTTTAAACAATAGCTTTAAACAAATTTTTTTTGTTTAAAGCTATTCCAATATGCCTATTTTAAAATTGTGAGCATTGATAATTCATTTTCTAAATAAATCTTCACACATAATAATCCACATTCATAAAATCAATATTTTAAATAGTATACACAAAATATTAAATTGCTAAACAAATTTAAATCATTCCCCTTAATCTTAAAGCACTACCATTCCTCTGTGAACCTATTCTCACGTCTCTCAAATAGTAGATTAGAGCCAAACCGGGTATCGTTCCAAGGGAGAAAATCCAATTGCAGATGCCAGCAGAAATGGACCAATCAAAACCGAGAATCCGGAACAAGTCTTAAAATTGGATCTGCAAAAGGCCCTAACAAAATTCGCAAGAACCAATCCAGGCCGATCAACATGTCCTGCCTGTATGGACACGGCCAGGGCAGGACAATGACAGTTCTTGGCGGCGGCACTCGGTCATTATTCACTACTACATCGCACGGCTATACAACATCTAATAGCATTCTAATGGTAATTATAGCAGAGCATTCCCCCTTTGCTTTAAACGCATACTAATGAGGAATTGGAAAGTCCGGGAGACCGTGTTCGCTCCTTCCAGCAGATGACCGGAATAGATTGAGATTAGACTATCCGGCTGGTTAGCCTGCTCGATGTGTGCTTGTTACTGGATTTTGGAGTCATCCGGGCAAGATTGAATTGGAAAGTTAACTTCCCATTGGTCACTCTTAATGAAATGCGAACCAATGTATCACAACAGGTGGGTGGAAATTAATTACGTCCAGGTCGTTTAACAGCAACAACGATAGATTCCAGCTAAGTTCATCTCTGGTGAAATCTGCTTTGTTCAGGATGAATTATGTCTCGGTTTGGAAATTCAATTTGAAAATTTAAATATTACAAGAATTATATTTTCTGCCTTTGTTCTATTTATCCCATTTTATCATATTGAGTTTTAATGAATACACTTTTGCATATTTTAAAGCTGTAATATTATGATTATTAATGCATCACTGTGCTTTTCTGTTTTATATTCGCATAAATCAACTTTGTATCATAACAGTCATGTCCTTACACCTCTAATTTCCTTATTCTTTCAGTTGGAGAAAAAACGTGTATTCCAACATTTTGTTAACCGTGAAATGTTAAAATGGATTAAATTCAACGCAGAGTGTTCAAATAGTGTGAAAATTAATCAATATGAGAACACACGGGAAACCATTAAATAAATTTTGCTTCTATTTTGTAAAGAACCAGCCTTTTTTGTTTGAAAGGAACATTCTTTCCATTTTAAAATATAAAAGGAAAATATACATAACTTATTTAACTACGAAAATTAAAAATAAAAGATTGAATAAGATAAAAAGAAACAAATTAGATTAAATGTTGATAAAATGTTGAAGCAGAGTGAAATTATTAAGGGAGTTTATAATTTGGTGTAAAAAAAAAAAATCCTGTTTTGAAGTTTACATAGCGAAAATAATTGAGGAGGTTAAATTTAGATGGCATACATTTTGCTTTATTTTTATTATGTTATATATAAAACGATGATAGTTTGAAATTGATTTCTTGATTTGATGAGAAACGAAATAATTATTAAAAAATGTAATATATTCAAAAAATATTTATTTCCATGAATATTAACTTGTCAATAAAATAAATTAAAAATTCATTGAATTCTATGTATTGTCTTTTTTAATTTAAAAGTAATTTGCACTCAACTAGAAGATCAAAGTTTTTCATGTTTTTGAAAAATTTTATTTACAACATTTTGAGAAACAGTTTGAAATTTTTTCAAAAGATATTCTAGTTTTACTTTCAAAACATAAAATCTGATGAATATTTTTTGAAAAAGATACTCAATGTCGACACGAATTAACTATTTAAATTATACGCCACCCTTAAATAAATGAGCTGTTTGTAGTTTAGAAAAATTTTATAAACTGTTACACGTTTGGTTCAAGATTATTTCAGAGGAGTTTTCGAAAAATATATCAATGCATTATACATTTATTTTAACATAAATATATTTATTATGAAATAAATGTATTCAATAATTGTACATTTATTTTTCTTCAAATCATTTCCTCTTTTTCCATGTTTTTAAATTTATAGATGCGTATTTTGATTTGGAAAAATGTTTACGTTAATGAAAAATGTTATTGTAAAGCAATTCAAATATTTTTAAAAGTGTGATGTGAAACGAATGTTATATAATCTTATTTATCTTAGCTTGGATCATAAAATACTTATTAATTCAATGTTTTGTACTTTATTTGATGTCTTGTTCGAATAAATTTTATTTTTTTTGTGATGGAAAGAATAAATCTAAATTTATAATAGAGTTACTATGTTAGTTAATTTAAGATTTTTATGAAAATTACTCATGATTTTTAATTTACAGTGCATTTATCTTTAAAAATTTATAAAATAAAGTTAATTAATTTTCTTTTAGGAAACTCTTCCTTAACATAATTACAAATTTTTTTTAATTGTCTTGTATTGGTATATATTTAAATGATATTGTTACATTTATATATTTATATTACTTTTTTGCATTTATAAATTACATTTATATATTTATATTATTTTTTTGCATTTATAAATTACATTGTTATAATTTATACATTAGTTTCATATTTGTTAGATTTGTAATTTACATATGCAAATAATTCATTCAAATCTTATTGACCAAATTTTAATCTTAGCAATTTATAATTATATTTAAAGGAGATGAGTTTATGAATTTGATGATTAATATCAGTTTTCTGTTTTCACCATATATTTTTACAGAAAGCAATTTTTGTTAGATTTTTATTAATATTACAAAAAAATTCGATACAAATTTAAAAGAATATAATTCGTAGTAATGATAATAGTAATTAATGATAATATCCCGTGGTTTCATGTGGGAAGTCTCTGATTATAGTCACTGCTTTGATTTTGATGAATGTGGCGATTAGAAGAGAATTGTGATAGTTTTTGCCAACATATCGCATCGTCATTCGGTATGGAGAATGAGCAGTTATTCGGTATAGATAGTGAGCAGTCATTTGGTATGGTTATTTGCCGGCTTTCTCCCACACATCTTGAAAATGCTTCACTGATCAATCGGAAATTCCTTCCGAAAGACAATAAGATCCTAAACAAATAAATGAACTATTCAGATGATTCATGAATGGAATATAAAGTTCCCAATATATATACATTTTTTTCTATTTTTAAATCAATAAATTATACAATTACACAATGATATTTTATGTTTTTACTTTTAAAATGTAATAATATGAATAAATATTAATGTGTATTAACGACTAGGTTGTAGTTAAATGTTTCTTTTCGGTATATGTATATCAAAATTACTATGGCTGTTCTTGAATTTAACTTGAAAAATCCACCAAAACAAACAAAATAAAATATTTTATGATCGTTCTACATTTCAAATTATCCAACTCATCATATGAATAGATTTAAATCCACTAAAATAATCTGATGTTTTCAACACCAGCAGAAGTCTAACCTAACAGACCAAATGGAAAAATAGATAAAAACCAGTTCTCCACCAATCACTGGAGCAGACGGAAAAATATATCTTTGGAAAACATCCGAAACCCTATTAACTATCAGAATACCTCGTCCCAGTAATCCTCTTTTCCAAGCAACTGTGTAAAGGACCATCAGGGTTTGTAGACTGGAATGCGAGCCGCGCGAGATGAAGTTGCAGAAGATGCAATTTATTCCGCTGGGGACGAAAGGACCCTGCAAAGCGACTTGCATTCTGTGGAATGAGAATTTCGCCTTTCATTTCGTAGGTGCTCTTGAGTTTGCTCAAATGATTGTGTCTAGTTGGTGGATGTTGTATGTTGTAATTTCAGGTAAAATGCAGGCGGACAAGTTGGATGGATGCTTGGAGAGGCTTGGATATGCTTCCAGATTGGAGTTTTGTGAATCATATAAATGGTGAAAAGTATAGTAATATTCAATGTAGTAATTTAATGTATTTGAGAATTTATAGTACGTATAAATATTGCTTAGAAATTACATAAAAGAGGTACCGTGTCGTTATAATATTGATGTTATGTAATCTTTGACAAAATTATTCAGAAGATTTTTTTTTTATTCTTGTCATGGCTGTTTTAATTTTCATGTGCAATCCTGTCTTTTAAGAAACTTATAAACCAATAGTCTAATAAAATATACAATACATTAGAATAGTGTTCAATATCCGAAAAAATTGTAAAAAAATATATGTAAATAAACAAGTGTTACCAAGTCCTTTTCCAAAATATACACGAGATAAAAGACGAAAAGGGATGTTTCATTTAATTTAGGACACATTTAATTGTCCTTATTTCAGGAATTATCCCTAAAATGACGTGTTGCAAATTTGAAAATATTCAGTGCATAACAGGGTGGAGATTACGACTGCATTGTATCGACTTAAGAGAAGAAAAGTAATTAGGGTGTCTTTTAAAGGAGATGGATGAAAGACTGACTAGTAAAATATAAATCCACACAAACAAACTGATGTACCAAAATGCAAATTTTACTGCAATGAGAAACGTTCTGAAGGATAATGATAAGTGATTTAGGCCTAACAATCCTATATTTATGTTTCATATTGGAAAATATCTAGAAAGTCCCATGTAAAAAAGCCTGATTATTGTTTTTAACCACATAGATACAAAATTGTAAGGAAAATATGTCAATAAACAAGTGTTACTAAATCTTTTTTCAAAATATGCACGGGGTGCAAGACGAAAAGTGGTGCTTTCTTTTAATTTAATAATCGCTGTCAGTTCATAATCACTGCCTAGTTTTCTCATTTCTAAACTGACTGAAACATACCCTACTAGTAAATTCGAACCTGTGTTGTTCTAAGCTTTAGTTCACTTTTCACCATTAGAATAGAGCTTATAGAAGATTTGTTTACTATTTTAATGAATACTATTTAAGTAAAGAGAGAAACGAAATTTAACAACAGTTCTATTGACTGTAGAGCAATCAAGCATTGGTTGTTCTTATTTTTATAAACAATTTTAATTTTTGTTGATTAAATTCTTGTGTAATAATAGTTTGGAAAGAATCTGGATCCATAATTCATAATGCATATTTCTTTTTTTTATTTAAATTTTTTAAATTCACACTTTATAGTAAATCACTTTGCATACATTTCATTCGAATCAATATGTGTTTTTATAATAAAATGTCTTCAAAATTTTAAAATTCCCTTTGAAAGGGAACATTATTCATGTATTCTTCAGTTTATATCTTTACCTTTATAGCAAAATTCTATCACCCTTGCAGCCCTTTGTAAGATGGAGGATATATGAATTTCAATTTCAACTATGATTTTCACTGTTAAAATCTTACTACCATTTATCACCAGAAAAATTCATTTATTATCATACATTTACAATTCAGGATTTGAGAAACTCAATTTAATATACTGCATTTTTATCACCTATTTTAACATACATTTCCAATGCGTCATGATACATTCGTAATATCAAAATTGGTACACGCTGCATTGAAAGTACAAAAGCATTAAATTCTTCCAATCCTCGCTTTACTTCAATTCACGACTCGTGAATAAGCATAAATGTATCAGATTATTAATTCGCACAGCATGAGATTTACGAAGCATATTTTTATTTTATTTTATTTAGTATTATTTTTTTTTCTGGTTCAACATTTTTTTTCTCTTCTTTTTTTACTAGGTGTTTTTCTTCTCGTAAAAAGCGGGATGTTGTATATCGCTACAAACAGGGGAGAACTGCTTCAACAATGGGAATTTTTTCCCATTCCGGCTTCATTTTTTTTTTTATCTTTCCCTGACTCTTTTATCTCAATGAAAGCTGTTTCTTTATTATACAGTGTCTCTTTTATCTGGATACTGCTTTTCGCTATTTTCACGTGACTTTATTCTTCCTACGTGGGTCCTTTTAATTTCAAAAAATAAGGCCGGGAAAAACTTGGCGTTCGGAGAGGAAAAATGGTCTAAGTAGTAATAGGAGAAAATAGTTTTTTTTTTTTCATTATATGTGTACATATTACCATTCATATTAGTGAATACAAAAAATTGAATGGTGAAGCTATTCTATAATTTTTCCTGGTTAGATTTTGTTTCTTGAAAGATAAATACATTTCTTATATTTACGATGAATGATACATATTATACATATATATATATGTATATATATATATATATATATATATATATATATAATAAATGTAATTATATATTATGAAACAAAATCTACCAGAAAAATATGATACTTTTAAAACATATAATAAATTTATTATATATTTAAAGTAGGTGACACTCTGGAATGATTTGTTTTGCCCTTTACAAGCATTTATTCTGTTGAATACTGATTCAACTAGCAAGACGATATATATATGTATATATAGAGAGAGAGATAGTACCTTAGCTTCTACAGTATATAATGGCGGCCTGATAGCCAATTGACTAGCGCTCTGGCTTTTTGTGCCACATGCTTCAGGTTAGAATCTTGGCTGTGGCATGGATGTTTGTTAGTATTTCGGAATCCACATTAAGCCGTAGGTTCTGGTCTCATATGAATGTAGAGCGTCACAGAACCCAATCAGACTTCTCACCCCCATCATTCCCAAACTGTAGAAGAGCAATTCAGCACTGGCACAGTGATGTGGTGTAGTAGAAGAAGTGGTTCGAAATCCACGGTAAACTGTAGGTACCAGTATAATTATCTCAAATTGTGCTCAAAATGACCGTAGAGTGACAAATCAAACCAAACCTACATTACATACGACTCTTTTAGGCTATGGTATTTAAAAGAATTATGAGTATTTACTTTTCTTTTACGCAAAATCATAACTAGCTAGCTAGCCTACATTTGCAATAGGTCAGCATAAAGTTTTTTTTTAATCATAAAGCATGATATGAATTCTTATTAGATTGTTTTGCGATGTTTTATGAAATGTTTGTTTTAAATGGTGATATTAATGTACTCTAATCACTGTCGTTCTTTTTAAACATTATGACATTTGTAAAATAAAAGATCTTCTTTGAAAAAACAAAACTCATTCGCAGAAAAAGAGCGTACTTTTATTTAATATGCTTTATTCTAAACATTTTTTTTTTAATTTTGGAAGAAATGCAGTTTTACTTAACTTACAGCATATTAACCCAGTCGTTAACAAATATATTATTCATTTGCCGCTTGTCTATACTTGTACCCACAGCATTGTTTTTATTTTAACTATCACCACGAAGAATTTGAAAATGGGCATGGAAAGCAAAAATGTAACTTGACATATCAAAATTAAGAATGGGGAACCTTAATTATTCAACCCCGCTACTTCATCTTGAAGGCGTTGACGACAATTAAGAGAAATCTCTGCAATCTAAATGAAGGCGGAAAACAAAAGAGTGCATTAAGTTTTAAAAGAAAGATCGTGATATGGAGTCGAAATATTCTTCTTAATGATGAAAACATGAAATTTGCTAAACAAGGGAACTGTTTTTCCACTTACTCTTTCTTTTTCAAAAGAAAAAAAGAATTTTTTTTTCTTGCTTTTGTTTTTGCTCATAAAAAATTATTAAGAGTAGGAAAAGAAAATTAAAAAGGAAAAAGAAGTATGAAATTCTAAAAATAAAAGTTTGAAATTATACTTAAGTTTAATGCAAAAATTCTGTATTTTTGTAAGAAAATTTTCATTTTAATATTATACGCCCAGAGGTCATTCTTTATTAAAATATATTACATATTTTATCATACCAATTTTTATTGTTTCGATTTATTCTACGTGAATTTTAAAGAAAATTATTGTTTTTATATATTTTTAACAATAATGCTTATATCAGATCTAATACAGAAGCTTCTGATTGTGTTTCAAATAAACTAATTTTTTATATACATGTTACATTATTGTAACGAATGCACCATAAACATGACAAAAATTTTATGAAATATTTTCTTTATAAAAACCAATCAAGTATCTATAGATTAGACAAAATAAATAAAAATAAACAAAGATTATAAGCATTTAAATGTTTTAAGTTATACTGTTTACAAATGTTTTGTAAAACTGATATTTTTCAGGATTTATATTATTATTAGTATGTTTAATTTGAAATTTTTTATAGATATATAGCCAGTTATGGCATTTAATTTATTTGAATTTGAAATTATCACCATAATTTTTTTAATTTATTGGAATAACCTAAAAAATTTTTATTACATTTTTTATGATATCTTTTAATTCATTATATATAATTTATATAAAAACAACTGTGTAAGTTACTGTTGCAAAAAAATGGGGATATAATTTTTGTTGGAGAATTTTTAATGGGAATTTTTTTAAATTAAATGTTATTGATATACATATATTTTTTTCAATCATAAAGCGATATAAAGAAATAATATTTATATATATATATATATTTGTTGTGGGAGTTAGCTGTAATGAAATGAATTATTTTAATAAAGATGTGAATTAATGGAATATTATTTAACAACAATATAAATCCTCCATAAGCAATAAAAAGTCTAAAATAATGAAGATTCAATACCTTAAATTAAATTTCATTAAAAATGTAAATCCAAGAATAATATATGTTTATTAAATCAACTAATTGAAAGAAATGTTGTGTGAAAAGGACAATTAAGAAATTTTTTTTTAAATTAGAAAAAAAGGACAAGTTAAGTTTTAAAAATTTAAATCGTTAAAATCGAATGGCCCATACTACTCTGGTTGCCAATAATACACCAAATACATTAGTATGAGTATTAGAGAAAGAGAAAATAAACTACCCTAGTTCATTTCCAAATGCAGGCCAAAAGAAAAAGCAGCATTTGATGAATGAAAATTTCTAGGAAAAATGTCAGCGAGGTTATTTATTGCACAGAAAATTATTTTTTCACGTACATGGCAGATCTATATTTTTGCTTGATGAATATGACATGAGCTTTCACATGGGAAAAGAGTGATACAAATAGCATTATTTTTAGATGAGGCAGTTCTTTTATATCAATATATTGCCATGGATTGACGATTTGTTTCGTATAGTATTTATTAAGCTCTATTATTATGACTTGCTTATTGACTAAATGAATGAGACTTGTTGCATTTATGTAATTTTAGTTTTTGGTAATTATCTTCCTAATTGTCCTTTATGGTTACTATACTTGTTTTATAAATATAGTAGTTAATTAATTATAATTTATGAGATTTTATTTTTATATTTTCATAGTTAAAAATTTTATTAATCTTTTTGCATTAAAAATTGCTTTTATACTTAATTAATATGTTTTACACCAAATGATGTTTAAAGAAACAAAAACTTAGTAATGAATTTGGTAGAGTTGGTGATTGTTTTTTTTATTCAAATGTGACCAGACTTGAAGAAAAAATTGATAATTTTTACAAAATATTTTTGTAAATTTGGGAAAATCTGTTTTATAAATTTATCAAAGAAATATTTCAATGTGAATAAAATATTTTTTTATCATACGAAACTCCTTATTAGAAAGAGAAATGCCTTAATGACATGGGTTTTGCCTTTACTTTCATTGAAATTTTTGTTTTCAACTGAACAATACAGTGCAAGTCAATTTTTTCAGATTATTGCTGCAAATGTTTCAATATTCTTGTATTAAAATGTTGACTTTTTTTTTATTAGAAATCAGTTCAAGAAATAGTTAACAAATCCAGTTAAATGCAATATCTTTAGTGCTTCGTTAAAATGGATGTAACTCGAGAATACTCATAATTTCTTATTCAAAAAACCCAGAATTTTTTTTTTTACATTTTAAATCGTAAATCTTAAATGAAGTTCAAATATTACAATTCTTCTTTAAATATTGCCTTATTATTTAACTTATTAACTGTTTTCTTAACTTTGAAAAACAATTCGAATCGGAAAAAAATTGTGGAAATCTGTTTAATAATATTTAACAAAGGAATATTTTAATATGAATAGAAAATTCCTTATTGTACGACAATGTTTATAAAAAAAGAGTAGTGCCTTAATGCAATGGGTTTTATATGTATTTTCATTGCAATTTTCTTTCCAACTGAGCAAATACAGTTCATACCAGTTTTTGTTGTTATTGGCGCAAATGTTTCAATATTTTGGTATTAAAATTTTGGGGTTTTTTTTTATTAAAAATCTATTCAAGGAACAATTAAAAAATACAGTTCAATACATTATACAATATATAGTACTGCGTTAAAATAGATGCAACTCGAGAATACTTATAGTATTTTTTTTTTTAAATCTTGAAAATTATTTCCTTTTTGCTTTTTAAAACATACATCTTAAATTAAATACAAATATTACAACACTTCTTTAATAACTAACTTATTATTTAATTTATTAACTTTTTTCTTCATTTGGAAAAAATTTGCTAATTTTTACGAAATATTTTAGTGGATTTGTGGAAATCTGTTTAATAAAATTTAAACAAAGGAATATTTCAATATGAATAGAATATGTATTATCCATTCTTATCCATAGAAATCCTTATCAGAAAGAGTATTGCCTTAATGCAATGAACTATTTTCATTGCAATTTTTGTTTTCAACTAAATAATACAATTCATATAAGTTTTTTGTTGTTATTGCTGCAAATGTTTCAATATTCTTGTATTTCAATATTGACTCTAATAAAAAGAAACCAATTCAAGAAATAGTTAACAAATCGAGTTCCACTGCAATATCATTAGCACTTCATTAAAATGTATGCAACTCAAGAATGCATATAGTTTCTTATTAAAATTTTTTTTTTTTTTTTTTTTTTTACATTTTAAACCATACATCTTAAGTTAAATGCAAATATTACAACACTTCTTTAATAATCATAAAGACATGCATATTCTGTATCTAAGCATGCAAAGAATAATTATATAATTAACTATCAAAAAGTTAAAACTTTATCAAACCCAATGAAAATAGCTGGCATTGATATCAACACACACAGTCAATTCCTGCCATCCCTCCGATAGCAAAACGGAAGTAGAAAAGGATCAGAAAAAAAATCCAGGCGGAAATTAATGACTTCTGTTTCCTCTTCCTCGGCTTATTATGAACCTTAATCATGCTCTTTAAAGTTTTTTTTTAAAGTAAATAGAAGCCAAATCTATTTTTTTCCTTTCATTTCAATTCTTAAGTGCCTCCAGTAAAATTGAATCTAGTAAGTTTAATGAAATTATATTAAATGACATATTGAATTGGTCCTAACTTAAACAATAGAATAAGTGAATAGTTAAAGAGAACATCCATCTATCAACCTTCAAATTAGATAAATTAAGTTTGATGTCTGTTTAATTTAACCATTTCCTGAAATAAATAGCAAGCGATTCATGTGATGTATGGAGTTTCCTCCTAAATCATTCCAGGATTGTAATATAATTTGTTATTTAACTTAAATAGTTTTCAGATGATTAATTACTTATGGTTTAACTCGTGAGAGTATAATCTTTATATCAATTTTGAAGATTAATAACTATAAAGAAATTGAAGTAAACTGATTTTAAAATGAAGAAAGAAATTTAAGTATTTGCAAGTAATTTCTAATGAAATTCCTTTCCATTTAAGTGCAATTCAAAAATAATTTCTGAAAAGTTTTGAAAAATAGAAGAAAAAAAATAGCATACCTGGAAATTTTGTCGATTCTTTCTTTGAATAATGAAGAATTTTTGAAGTTAATCCTTCATTATAGTAACACATCAAATAAATATTAATATTAAAATACATATCCTCTTTACTAAATTATTCCTAATAATAACTATCATTATTGTTTAGTAGATTTGAAAAATAAATATAATTTATAAATAAGCATTTGTAGTTATGACGTTCTAGATGCATGGTTTAATATTAAGATTCTAGAATGAATATTTTTAAACTGATAACGAACGAATTTTAACTTAAATTTAGTTTATTTGGGGCATGGATTGTTTTATATATATATTATATGAATTGTTATTTTATAAGTGGAATCGCATCTGAACTAAATCTGGAGGGGAAATATTATCAAATGTCAGAAATGTTTTTCTTAGATCATTATCTACTACTAGAATGATGGATATTTAACAGATTTAGCGTTACTTCGAGTAACTACTTTACTGTACTATAATGAACACACTTTAATTGCTGCATCAAATTAAGATGTAAACATTAAAACAATTGCACAAAATTACGATGAATGAGAATAAACACATGTTTCTTATATGTAGAATAATGATAACAATTGTATTTTTAAACATTAATTTTAAACTTTAAAAATTTTCCATTTATAATTCAACACACACACAATGGCATTATAATTTATATTGGTCTCGTATTATTAGAATGCAAATTAATGTTAATATATACACTGAAGTGACAAAAGTCATGGGATACCTCTTAATATCGTGTCGGCCCTCCTTCCACCCGGCGAAGTGCAGCAACTCGACGTGGTATGGACTCAACAAGTCGTTGGAAGTCTTCTGCAGGAATATTGAGACATGCTGTTTCGATAGGCGTCCATAATTGTGAAAACGTTGATGGTGCAGGATTTTGGGCACGAACAGACCTCTCGATGATGTCCCATAAATGCTCGATGGGATTCATGTCGGACGATCTAGGTGGCCAGATCATTCGTTGGAATTGTCCAGAATGTTCTTCAAACCAATCGCGAACAGTTGTGGCCAGGTGACATGGTGCATTGTCATGCATAAAAATCCTATTGTTGTTTGGGTACATGAAGTCCATGAATGGCTGCAAGTGATCTCCAAGTAGCTGAACATAAGCAATTCCAGTCAATGTTCGGTCCAGTCGCACCAGAGAACGAAGTCCATGCCATGAAAAAACAGCCCACACCATTACGGAGCCACCACCAGCTTGAACAGTGCCTTGCTGACAGTTTGGGTCCATGGCTTCGTGGGATCTGCGCCACATTCGAACCCTACCATCAGCTCTTACCAACTGAAATCGTGACTCATCGGACCAGGCCACGATTTTTTATTCATCTAGGGACCAACCGATATGCTCACGTGCCCACTAGAGTCCCTGCAAGCGATGTCGTTCTGTCAGTAAAGGCACTAGAGTCGGTCTTCTGCTGGAATAGCCCAAGAAAGCCAAATTTCTCCGCACAGTTCTAACAGACAAGTCCCTTGTACGTCCCACATTGATTTCTGCGGTTATTTGACGCAGTGTTGCTTGTCTGTTAGAATTTACGACTCTTTGCAGACGTCGCCGGTCTCGGTCGTTAAGTGCAGGCGGTCAACCACTGCGCGTCCATGGTGGGATGTTATGCCTGAAATTTCATACTTTTGGCACAATCTTGACACAGTGGATCTGGGAATGTTGAATTCCCTAACGATTTCCGAAATGGCATGACCCATGCGTCTAGCTCCAACTAACATTCCACGCTCAAAGTCTGTTAATTCCCGTCGTGCGGTCATCATCACGTCAAAGCCTCTTCACATGCATAACTTGAACAGAAATGAAAGCTCTGCGAAAGCACTGCGCATTTATATCTATTCTACGCGATGCTACTGCCATCTGAAAATTTGCATATTGCTATCCCATGACTTTTGTCACTTCAGTGTATGTGATTAACCAAAAGTACAAAACAATTAAATAAAAATTGCTTTTAAGATTTATATACTTACAAAAGTTTAGTTTTAGGAGCAATTTTTAAAGATAACAATCATCATCATTATTGGCGCAACAGCCCCATGGTAGGCCAAAGCCATTTGCCTATTGGCAGATTTTGAGACAGGAGATGTTACCTTTTTACGAGGTAATATTGTCAGCCCTTGCTCAACGCTCTACAGTCATATTAGACCGGGGTCTACGGTTTAAACTAGATTTTGAACCACTACAAAACATCCATGGCACCGTCGGGACTCGAACACAACACTTGTGGCACCAAACACCAGAGCATTTGTCATTCAGCCATCAGGCCCCTAAAATAACAATAGTAAATAAAAATCCTTTACAAGTAATTGCTTAATTCTAAATATTCTACATTGCGAAATACATATTAATTCTACTATTAATAAATTACATTAAATAAAACTAAAAACTAAAAAGTTTTATAAAATGTCATAAAATTAATAGCGAGATTTAAATACTTGCAATCAATATCAATTTATTTTCTACAATGCAGAGATTTTATTAAACTCCAAACAGTCCAACCCAAACTTTTACTGTAACAGTTTTTGAGGACAGGTAGCCCCATGGTAGTCCAAAGCCATTTGTCTATTGGCAGATTTTGAGACAGGAGATGTTATCTTTTTACGAGATAGGTTTGTCAGCCCTTTCTCAACGCTCTATATTAGGCCGGGGTCTACAGTTTAAACTGGATTCCGAACCACTACAAAACATCCAAGGGCACCGCCGGAACTCGAACCTAGAACTTGTGGCACCAAGTACCACAGCATTTGTCACTCAGCCATCAGGCCCTTAAAATAACAATAGTAAATAAAAATCATTTTACAAGTAATTGCTTAATTCTAAATATTCTACATTGTGAAATACATATTAATACTACTATTAATAAATTACATTAAATAAAACTAAAAACTAAAAAAATTAATAGCGGGATAAATACTTGCAATCAATATCCATTTCTTTTCTACAATGCAGAGATTATATTAAACTCCAAACAGTCCAACCCAAACTCTTATTCTTAACAGTTTTTAGTGGACTTAATCCACTTTCAACGACAGTCTGCAGTGAATTGAATTACAAAAGGGATCTGCAGTTACAATATGAAAGGAACGAGTGGGAAAGAAGAAAATGAAAGAAAGCAAAAATAGAAAAAAAGAAAAAAGAAAAAGAAGTGTTGAAAATTTCCCGCATAAGAAAAGTCACCCAAAGGAATCTATGACAAAAGTAGATGAGTTGCATAGAGTCCCGCAAAACTGGCCAGGGAATGGCAGCACATGGCTGATTAGACCCACACAAAAGCTACTTTCCTGCTTGCACTCACTGACTAAACACAAGAGATCGAGAAGGCGAAAGAAAGATATGTTATGCACCTTCCTAAGCAGAATGAATCACTGTATTCACCTCCTTTTAAATTTTGATCTTTAAGATGAATTTAATGACTTTTTTTTTTTTTCCCTAATAAATATTCAGTTTCAGCATAGAAAGATCTTTTTAGA